>CM045456.1:10496936-10785477 GCA_024666655.1 Dascyllus trimaculatus
AGTCCAAAATAAATCCATCAGTCACAGATCAGATCGCTGCCTGAGGCTCACCACAAAGCTTTTAGCAAGTGAGTTCCCTCAGATTTTCTTTTTGTGTTTGTTTGGTAAGATTTGAGGCTGTCCGCTTTTATTTTAGATGATCTGGTGAGTAAAAATCTGTCATTTCACAAGAAGAAAATAAGGGGAAACGGCATTCTTCACAGCCATGTGTGTAAACAACTGCAGGTTATCAAGCTTTGCATGTAATTACTGCCTTGTGTGTTTGTGTCTGGATGTTTTGCTGCTGTTTAGTTTCTTTGTTTAGATTTGTGAGCATTACTTGAATCATATTTTGAAGCTAAAGTGCTCTGGTTGACAATTTCTTTATAAAAAAGCTTTTTAAATAAACATTTTTGCCCCTGATACCAAAAAGTGAAATGTGCAATATGGAGTCAGTGCTCAATAGGGGTATAACAATCTGCTGAACCGAGCTGTTCAGTACAGGCACCTTTGGTTCGGTACAGAGGTGCACTACGGTACGAAAATTTTAAGACTATTAAGAATGGCCAGTGTACAGAACTGTTTTAATTGTGAACCTCGTAGTGCCCACAGTTGTGGCGGACCTTCTCCGTCTCACAGTTGCACAGTATTGCGGAACTAAAAACAAGTAGGAGTTCCCAGTGGAACACAGGATGTGACGGACCGTTTATGCTCCTGCCGGCGCTTCTGTGACGTATGGCTAGAGAATGGGATGGCTAATGCTAACAGAAAGAAGCCGGAGCTGGAAGACGCTCCGCTGTCGTTGAAATCATTTGTTTGGGATCACTTCAGTGTCCCTGTAAAGTATGAAAAAGGAGTAAAACAAGCGGACAAGATGAAAGCCACAAGGCGCTCCAGACGTATAAAAAATTACGGCATTTATTATTTGTCCTAACTCTGGTAGCTAGTTTGAAATCCGTACTTTAGACACAAGTTGAAACAGAGACTCAGCGAGGCTGCATCTTGCTGCTATGTCATATTAAATCTGTCATGTCATTTTGAAGCGCTGGCGCGTCCGTCGACTCCAGAGGGTTGCATATCGAACCGAACAGAACCAAACCGTGACTTCCGTACCAAGGTATGAACCGAAACGTGATTTTTATATACCGTTACAGCCCTAGTGTTGAATGATAATATATTGGATTTTTTTCTGGTAAATAAATAAATTCTAGACAGACAAATTAACTTTAATCACATGGATGCAAAAAAATGTACAGAAATCCAGTACTGCCATGAAACTGCTGGTCTGAGGACTTTCTGCATTTTTTATTTACAACAATATGTCAATGCTCTAAGTGTGACAAATGCAAGTTCATGGGAAAGTAATAAATTATAGAGTAATATCTATCCATATCCAAATCTTCCATTTTTATTTTTTACATCTGCAATGACTATTAACCACCACCACCTATGGCTCAATAATAACCATAAAGTACAATTATCACTAGCGGCTTCATTAAAGTAGAATTTAGGAGACGGCTGCATTAGATTTACCACGTGTACCTAATAAAGTGGCTAGTAGGCATCAGAGATAGAAAACCTTCATGTTAACATGGTATAAATTCCTACATGTGAAATAAAACCCCTCAATGTCATATTACAGTCTGTGAAAAGTGAGAAAAATGTACCTTTTTCAAAGAAAATATAACGTCTTACACTTTTTGATCATCTACAATGAATATATTCCCATAAAGAAAGTGTTTTGCTGAATGCATGAAATATTCTAAATATGCCAGAGCTCTATTCAGTCAGAATTTGGTTGCAGGAAAGTGAAAACTAGTGGAGATATTAATTATTGAACACTGTTTTTTATTTGATGACTGAAAAACACTTAGCAGCAGCTGTTTAGTACAAATTACGTTCACGGCACAAACTTTAAACCACTTTAGTGAAAGTAAGTCATGATGCAGCTCAGAAGGAGTTGTAGAAATTATGTAAATTTGCATCGAAGGCCAAACGTCAAAAATTGATAACTGAGAAGTATTTGGAGTTTAGGTTGCAAGGTCCCCTGAACTTAATAGAAGCTTTCAGATGGATATTTTTTAAAGAAAATCTATGTTAGTAGATCTCTTAGCTCTTCCTAATACATCTGAAATAACATCATGCTGCCGAAGCTTTCTTGTAACGTACAAGCAGAACTCCATGACGACCCAGACTCCGGATTATTTAAACAAGAACAAACGGTTTAAATCTGTTGTGGAAGTTGTGCCAAACAGGTTTTTAGCAGGCGCTGAGTTTTCAGCTGGAATTGGGGAAACAATCCAGTTTTATTACAGGGTCAAGCGGCTCTGTAATAGATTAGAGGACGGGATTCATACATGAAACACACCCATGCTCGGTGTTTACCAGTGTTTGAATGGTTGCTAGTGGTGGTTTTTTGCCCTCTCTGCTTGAAAACAAAAGGCATCTTTTAATAATAATCCTCTTTCAACATAAATCTGGTTTTAGAGAAATCTGGGGAACTCTATTCGCGACCGAAGAGTGGAAGACAGGTTGCGCAGATGCTAGAGTCAGGGCCATTAAAACAGAGAGACTCAACAAGCAATTTCTTCCTGTAAATAAAGCAGAAATGGCACAGTGTGAGTCACACCGCTGCTGACATCGGCCTCCATCACTTGTTGAGTCTTTGAATTTAAGAAATCCTTCAGATAGCGGAGACAAACAGACACTGAGACTACAGCCAAGAGTAACGCAACAATAACTGTGCTTGCTGCTCTTTTTTATCTTTAAAACCATTTGTGCGAATGAAAAAAAAACACAGCTGGAATTTCAAGAAAGCAAAACAAAATAGATTAAATGTGCAAAATTCAGGGATGTAGCAATTAATTTCTAGAGTAAAGGTATTATTTGACTTATCCAATCTGCAACTCCATCACCTTCTGTGTATTTGATGTAGATTCAAATATAGAAACCAATTAAAGGAAATGGCTTTTACCTGAAAATCACACCTCGTTAACAGATTGAGAGTCACAAATAATGTTTTTTATGTTCAGATCTTTGCCTTCGTTAGAGTTTTACGCCCACAATGTCTTTATATCTCTAAAAATACCCCCGTGCAATAAGAATCCGTTAGCTAATGTAGTGCGGCTCGTGCTGGGCGTGTAATAGCCGCTGATCCATGGGGGAGCTGCTTTCAACCGGCAGGTTTGAATTAGTCTCATCAGGTTGTTCCCAAAGCCTCAGCGGCGGAAACGACTTTACAGCATAGCAGATCAAACATAAGGCTTGTTAAATTGTGAAAGGAATGCATGAAGAGATCAATGTGGCTGATTAAAACAGCTGAGTTACTGCAAGTATCAGCTGGGAAAAAAAAAACGTTTACACAATCTAATATCTTCTACTGGTCCCTGCTGAGAGATTCTGGCTCCCTAATTTGCTTGATTTTGCAGTTGTTGACTGTCTGTTCTGTCTGGCTGGAAGGGAATCTCTTCTCCCCGGCGATATGGACAAGAGGAGGGTGTACAGATTTGTAATGAGACAGATGCAGTCACAAAACCTCCTTACGAGAGACTCTGCACTGGTTCGATCCTTAGAATCTCGGCAGGCTAGAGGACATTACTGAGCTAGATGGGGTTATACTTTGCCGCTAGAGGTCCATTGGATCTGTCACTGTTGACTGCAAGTGTGCCTCCAGATTTAGGGAATTATGTTTTCAGTGCTGTTTGTCTGTCTGTAAGCAAGTCGATGCAAAAACTACTGCCTTACACAACATCACATTTAAAATTTGCAATTAATTCACATGCAGGATGAACCATACAGATCAACTATTAGCTATTTGTCACAACTTCAGACAAATAGCTAATAGTTATTCAGGACTACAAATCAGGACTACAAATTTAGCTCGCAGCTCTGTGAGGTTGTAAGTGGACAAAGGGGTGCTTTAAGCTTGTCCTCGTAGTTTCAATCGTAGCATCTGGATCCTACGATTGAAACTACGAGGATAACCATGACCTGGATGGCTGAGAATCTTCACAGACATGTGTTGAGCCTAAAGTGAACATGCAGAAGAGCGTGCAATGATAATTTCGACATAGTCATGATATTAACTACGTGCACGCTCTTAGGTTAATAACGTGCTATCCTAACGTTGTCTAATTAGTGGTAAACATGAAGCAATCAAAGTCAATCAATCACCTACTGAATTCTTAGGGGATCACGAATGTGTGTCAGAGGCTGTATATAAAAGATGGATGTAGCCTTCGGGTCGAAGCCAAGATTTAAAATCTGCATTCTTTCTAATGACCAACAGGGGGCGACTCGTCTGGCTGCAAAAAGAAGCCTGATTGTATAGAGATGTATGAGAACTTCTCACTTGATTTGTTAGCTCAGTTTAAATTCTCCTAACATGTTTTTAGCATCAGTTGTTAGCTTCAAGACTCCTTCAATGCAATGTGATGTTTATTTTGTAAATTATGGTCCCATATAGAGAAAAACAGACAATAAAGCAGAGTCCAGTTTCAAAGAAATCAACATGCCAACATGTCAAAATTCCAAACTCAACGCTTCCAAACAGTAGTCCACAAATTAAGGGATGGTGGCGACATTTTATGTACATGATACGTATGCAAAATGTCACGGCTACCCTCCCAAAAACTATGTAGAACTTTTACTCAAAACCACAAATGTCAGCCACATTTCCTGACTACAGCAGTAAACTGATCAACATCGCTATCTCCCGAGCTAAAAATCAAACCTGTATCATGATTTCACAACAACCAGCTTTCCAGATCTAATGGAAAAACGCTCAACCAGGGTGTCAAGAAGAAAATGCATGCACAATCTATAAAGGAAAGCCAGCTATTTCCATCCAGAACACACTGCATGATTGATAGTGTATGAACAATACTTCCACAACTACATTAACTACCACAAGGCAAGCACACTACCGCTAACACTGTAACTAGAATAAGTACTGCATTAACAGTGAATGCAGGGTTGTTCCAGCACAGCCACTCACCCGTTGATCATGCTGAGCAGACCCTCCACCAGGTGGGCCAGGTAGGAGATCTGGGCGCTCTCGTCTGGGAAGATGGGCCCATGCATGGAGGCCAGCTGGGCCAGGCACTGGAGGGAGTCCTGGGCCATGTCAGAGTCCTCCCGAATCTTCCTGTGTACCTGCAAAACAGAAGAAAACCTCTATCTCAAAACAAGAATCCAACCACGTAAAGGACTTGTGCAGAATAACTCCTGTTGAAAAGAACAGGTTGTTGTCTTTTAAGCCACACAAAAAACTGAGCTTTTGATTTTTCTCATCTGTCTCTGAGGAAGTAATGGTGTGAGTCACTGCCTTCAAAACTCCCTGTCATGAGCACCAACGTGACTGCGAGACATCAAGCTGACATCCTCGCGCAAAAAGACTTGGATAAAAGACAACGGCAGAAGATCAAAACACCTGCAACACCACAGAAAGTTAACAGAGTCTGTTGGGATTACAGGACAACAAGTACAAACATCAAGCAAAGTGACTTTTCCAAATTTGCCATAGATATTAACCGTTGAAAATTAGCCAGTGGCACATTTACAGTGACACTGACTAATATTAATTTTCACTGAAAAACTAAAATCGGATAGCTCCACAGGTGGTCCGAGGAAAGGATTAGCTCCAGGGCAGCAATCAGCTCTGCAACACTTGAACAGACTCGACAATTAGGTCATTTAAACCTCTTAAACTGTGCTACTTCTACCATTTTCAGAGATCTAAATCACTGTTGGATTACTTGTGGTACATTATGCAATCAAGGTCTCATTTTTTGTGTTTAGATTTGCATGTACATTTCTGAATTTAACTATTTTTATGTAAATTATTGAAAAAATTCAATACCCACTTTGTATAATCTCCAAATAAAGCAGTTTTATTGCTTGATTTTCATCCCATGTGTCTGCATGTTGTCAGTTCAACAGCAATATAGATCATTGAAATGATCCTTTATCATTTAAGTCATAGGAGACCATACTTAACTCTCCACCAGTTATCATAAATGACCGATGACAACTACAGATGAAAGTATTTCACTATATCGCTTCATGACTTTTTAATACCAGACAACCTGCAATTAAAAAAAGCTTAATACTCCAAATGGGTAAAACAGTAGCTACTACTAATACTAATTTATTAACAGGACTTGGACCAGGATATGTGGCAGAAAACTGATCAATTAACACTGAATTGACATTTTCATTCTATGAATCAATGAGCTTTATAGCTGCCATAGCTGTTTGCTGTTGTTCTGATGTTTAATGACAAAGTCTATAATTCCTGTAACTCTATTCTCATTTGCAGTTATAAAAGGAACAAGTGTATTTAGGCCTTTTGTAAATAAAACACAACACTTAAATAGCTTCTTCTCGAGCCCACAGCAGGGATTTAGCTCCTGTCTGTTCATTTCATGGGATCCAGGTCACTTCTCCTAAATACGGTGTGCGAAGGTAATTTAATCTACAAATGCTGAGTTTGCCGCGGCGCTCCGGTGATATTTTTATACTTTTTGTCAATGACACTTAAACTGCACTGTAAAGAATACCACCTTGAAATAGAAAAGTCTTAGGTCAAGAATGAAAAGGTGAACCTGCCTCATCCTCCTGTCACCACTTTGGAAGAAGAAAAAAAAGCATCAGCTGATTCCCAGCAGGATTAATACTCACTGGTGTAACCCACAACCCAGCAACCTGGAGCGTCGGGGGGAAGTGGTGGAATTGATTCTGATTTGCCTGCAGACACCGTGACCCCGGCTCAAACAAACAATCGCTGAGCTCGTCTGAGCCCCCAGACAGCCTCAATCAAACCCTGAGTGGGGACGATCCGACTCCTGATGGGAAAGAGCAGCTCCACTCAGTCTCATCTCAGTCCTGAGCTGCCGTTCACTTGTGGGATTTGGGGGCTGATCCTGGCTGAGTTGTCACACTCCAACAAGAGAAGAATCATTGTCGGTTTCAACTGTGCTCACAGACGGACCCGCAAACAGAAAGGTAGCAGCAGGAAAAGCAGCGCGAGTCATCGCAGCCTCCCAGCAACATGTGTTTCCACTGACGGCAATATGTGAATGTCTGGAGCTCAAATGTTTTGCGGTCAATCCGAGCTCTTTTCTTTCTTCTTGAACTGTCATCCTCTTAAATCCAGAGTGAGTGCTTCTCCGCCGGCTCCAACGCATGGCCCCATCGCTGAAGCAATCAAACTTTCAACCTCCCTCTCCTCGTCGCTTCTTCCTCCTTCTCCTCCTCCTCCAAATTCTTTCTCGCTGCCTCCTCCCCTCTCTTCTCCTCTTCCCTCTCTGCTCTACAGCTGGTTGGTCGTGAGCCCACACTGCTGGGAAGAGACCTCAGATGCTAACGTAGCATAGCCACCACAGTCTTCTCTGCTGCCTGCTGCCCTCTTCCAGAGCGTGAAGTCATCCTCTGGAAGAGCTCGGTGAGAGGACGAGGGGAGGAGGAGGAGGAGGAGGAGGCAAGAGGGGCAACTGGTGAGTGAGCGAGGAAGGAAGAAAGAAAAGGCGAGGGAGGGGTGGGAGAGGCAGCGCAAGGCCAAACGACTGAACAGCGCGAGCTCTGAAAAAAGCAGCTGCACCAGCGAATGAGCCATGCGATGCCAGTAATGTCAGTCGCCTTGAGTCTGACTATAGTTGGAGATACGCAACGAGTGTGTGTCTGTGTCAGTATGTGGGGAGTGGGATGGATGGAAGGAGGGAGAACAAGATACAACAATATGAAGCATTTTGGGCATGCAGGTCAGATGACAGCAGATTGTGCACACTGATTAATCAATGGGTTTGGTATCAGCAACGCATTAGCTGCTGTTCCTTATGGCATCATCATAGCTGCTAATTCAAAACTTTGGCACTGGACTGTTCTTCACACCAATAGAGGCCGATGTAGGGGAAACAGAGACATAACTTTTTTACTTTGAGGTACATAAAAATTCACTCAGCTGCCAGTCTATGAGGTATACCTCTGTCACTAAACTTACAGAGTCCAACATTATTGCCCTATGATAAATAGATGTTCAGTCTGGAATATGGGTCAAGAATTATCATTATTTTTGTTAACTAATTCTCAATAAAAATATATTCTTTAAGAAATATGCTATTTTGGCCCAGATGCAGGCAGATCTCTCCATCTGTTGTCATCAAGTCTCAGCACTAACTGTTAAAAAGTTTATTTTAATTAAAGATGACAGGAAAACTACACAAAGTTATTTCCACAATGTTACGTGTTGGAGTTAATTTTAAATTTTAACACCAGCATATTTATTCTCATTTTAACTACATGCATATATGGGCTATAAATATTGGTTATCATTCATTACTAATAATCTGTATCTGAGGGGAAAATCAACTCATATACGTCAGCCTCTAGTTTGGAGATGTGTTCAGGTTGTAGTGTTATACTAGCAGGTTTTCCACATCGTGTATATGATGGGTGATCAAAAAGTTCCAGGACTGTTTGTGGTGCAAGTGCACAGAGCGTGTCATGGTCATGACCTGCCCTCCGCCGCCACTGCAGGCATGGTTCTCTGGGCTACCTGGTTGATCCTGCCAGTAGCATATGTTTGTCTCAAAGATTAAGCCATGCAAGTGTAAGTACACACGGCCGGTACAGTGAAACAGCGAATGCCTCATTAAATCAGTTATGGTTCCTTGCAGTATGTGCAAGCAGACATTGCGCTATCAACAGAAAGAAACAGTGTTCCACATATTTTTGTGATGTGTGTTTTTCCCATGGAGCAGAGAGCAAACACCACATTCTGTACCAGTCAGCAGCTACACGATCCAGCATTTATCACTGGAGATGAGAGGAGGGTCTGGGGTTACCATCAACAGAAGAAACAACATTTTTCTACACTGGAAGAACCTGCAGCTTCTAGACAAGGTGCATCAGGTCAGCAACATCCTCAGTGTTTTCTCCAACATTCACATTCACCTGTCAGCAACAATATTATGACCACTGACAGGTGAAGTGAATAACATTGATCATATTGGTACTATGTGGTGTTCTGATGGAAAACCTTGGATTTTAACATCCGTGTTGATCAGACTTAGACACCCAAACAAACATTGTCCCACAACAAGCACACTCCCTCATGCAAATGGAAATCCCAAATGTCACTGGCCTACCCCTGCAGGAAAATATACCCCACCACATGGAAAAGACATCAAACAATCAGGAATATGTTGAGGAACATGACAATGGCCCAACATGTTGATTTGACCTCCAAACTTCCTACACCCCAGTGTGATCAAGCATCAACAGGATGCAGTGGAACAAGTTTGATTGACAGAGGCTCCACTGCACAAGCCAGAGTACCCAAAGGATCCAGTACCAACGTCCTGGTTCCAGACCCCATAGGACATCCTGAGAGGTCCTCTTGTCCATGCCCAATGGTTCAGAGCATTTTTGACCACATAAAGGGGATCAACACAGTATCAGTCAGGGGTTCATTATGTTATGCCTGATCGGTGTATTTATGCGCCTTGAATTAATCCCCATTTAGCTCAAACAACCTGAACTGTGTTGCAAAGCCATTTAGGACCTCCAAGGCACTATGAGCCCAGTCATACTACAGTTATTAGGCACAGTCTCCACTCTACTTGCTACATTTGTCTCCCTGTGACTTCTTCCTTGTCTCAAAAATGAAATTCAAATTGAAAGAACACACTTTAGGGGATCCAGTGCCCATCACGCATAATGTTTAGCCCAACGTGACTTCAAGGGAGCTTCACAAGTGCTGCAGCAAACAGACAAATTTAAATCAAGAATGTGTTTTGATTTTTATCGGCACAGTCTTGAAACTATTTTTTATCACCCCATTGTATACACAAGAGTTATGTTAAATAACAGAAACTTGTATTTATGATGAACTACAGTTACCACATCCTTCTGTACTCGACAATTTCTTTAATGTTCCAGCTTTCAATGCTGAATACTTGGGTCTAGTTCCAGTAGCCATGTCCTTATTTTCTGGCTGGCAAAATATGCAGAATCAGTAAGCTCCAAGGTTAACAGAATCTCTTACTGAATCTTTTATCTCCCTTCGCTCCTCGCAGTCTTTGTCGGCAATAAGCAGCGTACCAAACATATAAGGAGGAGGCGTCTAATTTTTTTTCTCCAGCCGCTTTCGTTGGTTAAACAAACAGCTGGAAGTTATATTAGCTATAGCTTCAACTTAACTTTGATTCTGTAAATAAACTCTCTGGAAAGCGGTAACTGTACTCGGCCAAAGATTGTTTGTTAGATTAGCAAACGCCACTCTGTAATACCGCTCTGTAATTGCAAGCAGACTGTGTTTCTGCAGACTAACAGAGTGCTGACTCTTCTCTGGTGAAGCGATCCGACTGATCACATCACTTGTCATTTCAAGAGCCATTTCTAATTTAAATTTTATGCCTATCAGATAAATAATTTAAGCCTATCAGCTTACCGCCTGCCAGATTTGAACCTCGACTATTTACCCTGCAAAAAACAACTCGACTCCATAGAAGACTATTCCTGTTATTTGCACAATGAATATTTTATCTCTCACATGCTTCAGTTCATTTTATTTTGTATTTTAATGAATCAAATCAAAGCCGTGGTGTTTCCATCTACTGATTATAGATTTGTACCGAATCTTTTTAGCTCCAGTCGTCAGTAGCGCCAACGTTTTTACAAATGTTGATCCCTAAATGTGAAAAGTGTGATTTAAAGCTGGATTCAACAACCTGCACTATCATGGATAAATAATGTACCTGGAGTGAGAGGAAAAGGTGGATGGATAATGTAAAGGAGAGATAATGAAGGAGAAAGACAACGAGGTAAAAGGAAGAGGATGCAGGAGGAAAGGGTGAGGACGGACAGAGAAAAGGGAGAAAGAGAAAGGCAGCGGCAATGAGGAATGATATTTATAGAAGGAGACAAAGCCTGGTGTCTGTTACCTCGGGGGGCTCTGAGGCTCATCTTTCTGTTTTTTTCGAATCAACACTGATGCTTCCAACTTATTGTCTTTCGCTCGCCCTTCTCTACCACCACTCTCTCTCTCAGATTGGGTTACTGTCTGCCTGCAGGCCTCTGCTGCAGCCTCATCAGTCGCTGCACTCCACACTGATTGTGTTTACTGGGCAAACACGTAATGCTTCAGCGTGCGCGCTCATGCACTTCTATCTTTGCGAGGACCACGGGGGGGAGTTCTGTCCCAATGAATGTAATTTTATAAACATATATCATAATGTCGCACATCTTCGCAAAATGAACAATTTACCGGAAACAATCACGACTGAGTGCCTGTTTTTGGCAGCGAACGCGTTATCACACCAGTACAAAAATGAGACCCACAGTATGCCGAGTCTAGCAAATTATCTCACAGTATGTAATGCTTTGTTTATCACCCCTGCACCAAAATAATCAAGCGTTAGACCTTGACAGTGAGGACATTTTGACTTCTCCACAGGACAGTTTGAGTGTTCAGATATGTTGTCTGGGTTAAAGGTGGAATGAGGTTGTTGTTGAGCAGGATTTAAACTTTATGCATGGTTTAATAGGAATCATGCAGCACATGGGCTGAGATTTATACTCCAATGACACATTTAATCCACTGATAGCCTCCTTACCAAAACAGATGGATATACTGTAAGCGATCAAGATGTCCTTACATGTACATGCTTTAATTGCATTCCTCACAGTAACTGGTCTAGTATGTTCCTGAACATGAGGCTAATGACATACAGCCCCAGTCAGTGTTGTTAATCATACATTGTTAATCAGTTTAATCCATTTTAAAATATATATTACCTTCTCAGGCAGAATTCGAGGGACCTACACGATAAAAAAAAACTGATTTACTGGAGTACCAGGTTTCGTCACCAGGTGGAGTCTTTGTCTGTTAAAAGAGGTGGAGTTACAGGTGTGTTTGCTGACCACCCATAAAATGAGCGCACCTCCCTGCTGTCTAACTGCGAACCGTGGAAGTCGTGTTGAAGAACTCGGCAGCATCAAGTTGAGAAAAGGCAGTTTTCCTGTTTAGTTAGCTCGCCAAGGCTAACGCTCACACTAAACTAGTATTTTCAAAAGGTAACAATAAGGCTATGAGCTGAGTTATAAGCTGAGCAGCAGAAGTAACATTAACTACAGCAAAACAAGTCAGTCCATCATGTAGAGCAGGTAGGATGATTATTGTGATTAATTGCGATCACAGTCGTCCCTCTCCATATCGCAATTCACTTTTCACGGTCTCACTGTATCGCAGATTTTTAAACTGTGTTTTGTGATTTTGTATCATGGATTAAGAAGAATATTAAATCCAAACAAAATACGTAGCGTCCAGCAGATGAGTAGACAAAGACTCGCACGTATGGAAAGCGAAGTTACGACCACTGCAGTCGTAGCTGCAGCGGCCTGAATAATTGTCCGATTCCAGTTTCATAAACTTTAGTAGTTTGAGGTTTCTTTATAGCTATGTGACAATAAACGGAATGTCTTTGGAACAAAACATTCAAGGATGTCGTCTGTGGCTTTGAGAAACACTGATCAATCCATCAACAAAATCAAGAGAATTATTGACAAAAAAATGAGTGTCAGTTGCTTTTCTTCTCACTTTATCCTAGAGCAAAAGGTGAGCAGTTCAAAACACAATTATATTCAACCTACTACAAAATAAGAGTCAAATCATACTGTGTGGAACAACTGACAGGTCTTCTGTCAATCAAGGCTCTCACAAGTAACTATAACTACAAACATGTGTTTAGTGTCTGTTTATGCAAGTCTGAAGATCTGCAAGAGCCAACAAGCCATATGTCTGCATCAAAGGTACGTGAGTTTATGAGCAAGGATGAGTGTATAACTTATTTACAGTGTGTTTCAGTGTGTTTGAGCTATTACTATAGTGTGTGTGTGTGTGTGTGTGTGTGTGTGTCCATCTGATGCGATGAAATAAACCAGATGCATCTGGCCGTACTGTATTTGTGTTTGCATGCGGGTACGCACTCAATCACAATTTAATGCCGCTCTCTAATCGCTCGGAGCCAAACCGAAATTAAAAACCCAGACAAACACAAACAGACGAAAACACACTGCTGAGGCCAAAATTATAGCTGCCTCGGTTTGCATGTGCTCCTTTGTGCGCTCTGCCTTTCGTCTTCTCTGCTGTTTTCGGTTGGAGCGGCGGTGAGCGCTGTGATCACGAGGTGTTAAATCGACAAAAGTGGAGTGGGTTTATTTTGGAGCAATCAATGGGGTCTTCTTCCTTTTCAATCTCCAACAGCCCATTTGTCCCCAGACCTCTTCCACTCTCCTGAAAATTACATCCACAGTTTCCTCCCTCCCTCTAAATTGTATTTGTCTGTTCCATCTAGTTTCTTCATCTCCTCTGTAAGATTTTACACCTCCTTCTGTTCCTACGCCTCGTTTCACTCTCTCCCTGCCTTCTCTCTTGTTTCATTGTTTTCTGCTATCTTCTTCTCACCTCCTGTCTTTACCATCATCCCTCCATCCATCATTCTTTCCTTGAATCAGAGAGCCATAACTGTCACTGGCTGAAGTGGGAAAAGAAATAAGTGCTTTCCTGCAATAAAAAAAAAACCCTGGGGGCCAGAATGACACTTTGGTGGGCCGAGCAGAACGGCTGCAGAACGCTGCGCAATTGTCGAACTGATTTCCCAGACATGTGCTGGGTTGGAAAACTTCAAGGCTCTACTGAGAAGCTCCAATCAATAATGATCTGCCTACAGTATGATCTCATTAGTTTGTAGATTCACTGTGATTGCCAATAAACTTGCGGGATGACCAAAAAAACACTTCCTCTAATGCACAAGTCTTCATTTTTTGTTAGCCTGCAAATTAAAGGAACCTTTACCAAAAACACAAGTTAAAGACTACATACACCAATCAAGCCCAACACCATGACCACTGACAGGTGAAGTAAATAACATTGATCATATTGGTACTATGTGGTGTTCTGATGGAAAACCTTGGATTTTAACATCCGTGTTGATCAGACTTAGACACCCAAATAAACATTGTCCCACAACAAGCTCACTCCCTCATGCAAATGGAAATCCCAAATGTCACTGGCCTACCCCTGCAGGAAAATACACCCCACCACATGGAAAAGACATCAAACAATCAGGAATATGTTGAGGAACATGACAATGGCCCAACATGTTGATTTGACCTCCAAACTTCCTACACCCCAGTGTGATCAAGCATCAACAGGATGCAGTGGAACAAGTTTGATTGACAGAGGCTCCACTGCACAAGCCAGAGTACCCAAAGGATCCAGTACCAACGTCCTGGTTCCAGACCCCATAGGACACCCTGAGAGGTCCTCTTGTCCATGCCCAATGGTTCAGAGCATTTTTGACCACATAAGGGGGACCAACACAATATTAGGCAGATGGTCATAATCCTATACCTGATTGGTGTATATCTCAATAGAAATAGAAAACAAGGAGAAAAGAAGCTGCTCCGTGGTTTTAAAATATCCCCTTTTCAACAAATAGACTCAACTTCTTCCACTTTGTTAAGGTGTTTAATAGAAACTTGGATTTCTTTTGGAGTTGAGCTTGTTTTTTAAGTATTTTTATCCTATGGGGGTTCCACTTTAATGTGTAAACTTTACGTTTCGTACTAAGCTGCATTATATACCAACATATAGTTTGTCAAAATAAACTTAAATGGTAATTTTTAAAGGAACATCAATTATCTGGATTAATCTACTAATCGGTAAAATGGTTGATAGAGAAATAGTCATCAGTGGCAGGCCTGGTTTAGACCCGGAGCAGTTCTCAGGGCTCCTCAGAAGCAGCTACAATGGAGATGGTACTTTATTCTCCCATGAAAACAGCCATGAAAGAGGTTCCAGCAATCAGGGTGGTTCTTGTAGTTAGAACATGCACAAAGGTTTGGGCTGAACTAAAACCGCCTGCGAGTTCCTTCTGTGGAAAATGGCCCATTGTTCTCGCCCTGTAATTGCTGATGTATGGGAACATCTCTGATTTGTGTTCAGATGGGAAAGTCACTCCCATCGCTCTCTATTCTCCTTCTGTCTAGTAAAGCCTTCCCCTCACTGCAGGCAGGCCACAGTTTAATGTTTATAACAGACAGTTTGGATGCTAATTTTAACTTCCTGTTAATGATGCTGCCGCCTTCCCTGATTTCAGCATTCAACTTATTACTGATGATGAGCAAAGGTGGGAAAAAATGTAATAAACATGAATTAATAAACGTGAGTTACCACTCAATAATGTGCAAAAACTACTTCTCTCCACTATTCATTACAGTGCACACTTTCATTTTTGTTTTCTTAGAACAATGCACATTTTAGATTTTATGCTTTTCTACTTATGTTTATATTTTAAGGACAGATTTTTCTACTTAGCATATATTTTTTTCAAGGCTTAAAGACTCTGACTTGGAGCAACTGTAACATAAGCAATTTTCCCTCATTCAATTAATGAAGTACTTCCGATTCTGAACCCCATAACTCATCTGTGGGTTTGCTATCTTTAAAAACAAATGAAAAAATCATACCAGAAACTGTTAAAACAGAAAGAACTGTCAGATTTTAAACTCTGAACTAATCCTGTGTAACTAAATCTAAGCTGAACATTGGTGCTACTTAATAAAAATTATTTTATTATACACATGCCATTTTAAAAAATGTCCAAAAACAAGCCAATCGCTCTGACAGGATCATGTAAAAAAAACAAAAAATTTTAAACTCTTCGACGTTACCATGAAACCAGGTTTGGCTCAGCTGTGACCGAAAAATTGAGGGACTTCTCAGCTGAACTGCAGGCTGTGTTTACACCGACCAGATAGAAGACAGATATCTTTTCATATTCTGTTTATATATACTTTTTTTCTATTTCTGTCTATCTCTATTTTACTAATGGATATTTTATTTAATTTATTTCACTTTAGTTATTTGTGTTTTAGTCTTTTATTGATAACTTGACTCTTGGAATGGGGTTTTTATTGCACTTTTTATTATCCGTAAAGCACTTTGTGTTGCATTTTTGTTTGTATGAAAAGTGCTATATAAATGAAATCTGATTGTCTGACCTGTAGACACTCAGGTTTTTTAAATTTCTGCACAATAAATCATAGAGAAATTCATCTTTTGTTTCTTCTTCTTTTTTCTAATGATTTATTGCATTATCACTCTGCCACAGAGCACAAAAGCCAAAATTGTGTTTTTATTGCAGTGAAAAATGAGCTCACAGTGAGTAAAAATGTGACAGCCAGAAACAGCTTTGGGCTGAAGAACTAAAAGAAGGCACAGATACTGAACATGTGACTCCCTGATCACCGACCCAGCCTCCTGTTCGCTCATGATCACTGGAGCCGTTTAATGGGAGGCTGACAGACACCACAGAAAGACGGAGACTCCCCAGAGCCACTCAACGGGGTGACGTTTGTGTATTATGGTTGGGTTGCTGTGGTTGTTAACAGGGGCCCCTAATCCTGGGGCCTGGCTCTAATCCTGCCACTGGTCTGTTGTGGACTGTGACCCTGATGGCGCGTGTCGACGAACAAACCCACGTCCACACAAACACACAAACACACACACACAACCCCTCACAGCTGAGGAGACGCAGCAGCTGAGACAGCAAAGGACCCCATTAAGCTGAATAAACACACAGATCCACGCAGAGCGGACACACAAAACATCCAATACACAAGTCAGACTGACACAGCCCCGCAGAGACAGATATGAGAATGCACACAACACAACAGGAATGATGCTGCAACACACACACACACATGTACACACACAGACAGGCAGCTGACGGTGCCACAGCAGCCTTACAATAACAAACAGTTGAGCTACTAGAAATACCACAGCGAGAGATGATACCGGAGGCCTGAAAACTGAAACCAACACAAAACACGTCCTGCAGATTCCAGCAGCAAAGAAAACCGACCGAAAAATGACAAACATTTATATTCAAGCCCGCCCGCCCAACCACCGCGACGGGCCAATCAGACCCCTGATTAGGCCTTCGCTGTAATTTGTACAGCAAATCTCTGCTTATATTCCCCGTTCAGACCCAATTAGAGATATTTGTGATTGCTTTGTGAATACAGTCGTGACAATTAGACGCTCAGCTTTCAGCTACGTGACAAAAAAAGCCATAAATTTAGATTGGAGGAGAACGGTGATTATCAAGCGCCGCAATTAAGCAGATTGTACAACAAAAAACACAATTACAATTTACCACTTAACGGTATTAAAAAAACTCAAAACTGCACAGAAAAACAGTTAAATCTGCTCTGAAAGAGAGTTTGTTTTTACTGCAGGTTTGGTTCTTTTTTTATCCGAGAACCAGATGAAAACACGACGGAAGGACGGACGGAAGGACGGAAGGAAGGAAGGAAGGAAGGAAGGAAGGAAGGAAGGACGAACGGACGGACAGTAGGTTGGTTGGATGGATGTTTGGTAAGAAGGAAGGAAGGAAGGAAGGAAGGAAGGATGGATGGATGGATGGTTGGATGATTGGATGCATGGATGGATGGGTGGATGGGTGGATGGTTAGAAGGAAGGACGGAAGGAAGATTGGTTGGTTGGTTGGATGAATGTTTGGTAAGAAGGAAGGATGGATGGATGGATGGTTGGATGTTTGGATGATTGGATGCATGGTTGGATGGATGGGTGGATGGTTAGAAGGAAGGACGGAAGGAAGGTTGGTTGGTTGGTTGGTTGGTTGGTTGGATGAATGTTTGGTAAGAAGGAAGGAAGGAAGGAAAGAAGGAAAGAAGGATGGATGGATGGATGCTTGGAAGGAAGGAAGGACGACAGACAGACAGACAGACAGACAGACACTTTATTGATCCCAATGGAAATTGAACATATAAAGCAAATAAAGTGTCTCTGATGCTGAAGAAAGAAGTGACCAATGGAAATATTCTTCCACGGGGCAACAGAACCAGTTTTTAGACAAACAGTAGGAACTGATCAGCAAAAAATGGCATCTTTAGTCAACAAGCCTGCATGCACATTCAATCAGTAAAACAAAACCATACCAACTGAAGAAATGCACATCTGTTTCAACATCTCAAGGTGATTTACTGATAAACAGCATCAAGGGATGTTTGGATTGACAAGCTTCAGCATTTAGAGGCTCAAGGTGTGTCAAGACAGCGCAGAAAAAGGAAGAAGCAAATAGCCTGGAGGTTTGAGGCAAAGAAATGATGGGAACCCCAAAGGAACATGAGCAAAGTAATCGTGTTTGTGTATTTTGAAGATTTTACCAGAAGCAACACCAAATTCTGAGCTTTCAATCTGCAGCCTCGGCAGAAGCGTCACCAAAAAGGTGTTTTCATCTGCAGAACTTTGACTTCGTGCATGTACATCAGCTTCTTTAGAAACACTCAAACCAGCATGTCAGAGTCACCAGGATGACATTTACCCCCTTTCATCATGCATGATGTGAACATTAACTGAAGCACCTGACATGCACTTGACTGCTTGACTAAACAAGTGCGCCCCTCTTCCTAATAAAGTGAGTAAACAGAGTAAAATAATTATTCTGTTGCTTGAAAATTAAAAGAAAAAGTGGAAACAGTAAAAATCGCTGATTCGCTTGGTTGAACGACCTCTCAGTGCACTGAGTTGGTTTGATTAGTGATAATTAGAGCCAACAATGGCTGGTGTTGTTGGACTGGTCAGGGCACAAAGGGCAACACGAGTGGATCAGTATTTTGCAACATGCATGCGGTTTGTAGAGTGCAGTAGGAAAATGAGATCGAGTGAAGCAGGATTTCTTCAGTGGATAAAAAGACAGGAAGAGGCTAAAGGGAGGTAGCACTATGTGGCAGCAGGCAGTTGAAAGGTCGAGCTATGGAGCAGTATTTGGCAGCAGGCAGCTAGCGGGTTTGGATGGACGCTGAGCGGAAGACGAGCTGACCAGTTTGTTCCACACTTCTCTTCCACATGGTGTGCTTCAGCCAGCGTGGGCCGCCTCTTTAAACACACAAGTCACTGCACAAAAATACACATTTACTTCACCAGGCGGTCCTCTGGACAGCAGCACAATAACATGACCCCACTGCAAGGCTACCATAAATCTACTTGATGGTGCATCCAGGAAACCCACGAAAACTGGTGCAAACTTAAGATGCGCCAAAAAAGAAGAGGTCAAACCGGAGCGCTCTGCCCGACATGGAAAGGCAAACCGTCTCTGTTTGTTTATAATAAATAAACCGCCATGTAGAAGTTCAAGAAAAAAAATTCAAAGGTGAAAAGAGGACACGAGAAAAGTAGGATGGAAATGTGAGGGAGAAAAATGACAGAGAGACGTGGAGGCATATAAAACAGAGGCACATCATCAGGAAGCAAGCCATCTGCAAGGTTCATCAAGCTAATTTAAAACGAAATAAATGCAATAAATAAACCATCATGTAGGAGTCAGTCAGGAAGATATGAGAAAATGAACAAAAATGGCTTAAACTGGGAGGAAAACTTGGAAAAACTAACAGGATGTACAGATGAAGATTAACAGGAAACAAAGCTTCTGCAAAGTCCATCAAGCTAATTTAATATGACTCTTTGCAATTCTATTTAAAATGAAACAAATGTAGGAAATAAACCATGAAGAAGTCAGTCAGGAGGACACGAGAAAACTGGGATCATAACTTGTGAGACGAAAATGGCTTAATTTGTGAGAAAACTTGAAAAACTAACAGGAAATACAGGTGTAGATTATCAGGAAACGAGGCATCTGAACGGTTCATCAAGCTAATTTAACGTCACTCTTTGTAATGCTGTTTAAAATTAAATGAAAATAACGAATAAACCACCAAGTAGAGGTCAGGGAAAACTCAAGAAGAAGAAAAGTGAAAGGAGGATACGAGAAAAGCAGGATGGAAATGTGAGGTATAAAAATGGCGGAAGATGTGGATGCATATAAAACGGAAGCGCATCATCAGGAAGCATCTTCAAGCTTCATCAGGCTAATTTAATACCACTCTTTGTAATGCTGATAGTGAAAGTAAAGAATAAACCACCATGTAGAGGTCAGGGAAAAAGCTCAAGAAGAAGAAAGGTGAAAGGAGGATACGAGACAACTAACAAAAATTGGCTTAATTTGGGAGGAAAACTTGAAAAACAGGACATATAGATGTAGATTATCAGGAAATAGACTTCTGCAAGGTTCATTTAATGACTTTACATAAATGCAGTTTAAAATGACATGAATGGTGAATTTAAAGATGAAATGTAACGTGCAACGGGACCTCACAGCCAGACGCTTCACCTTTACCAAACAGTTACAGGTGAAACTCCAGCACCGCCACGCGTTTAAGTGACTCTGCTGCTGAGGTAAACCAGTGAAGGATGGATACTCACAGTGAAGAACAGGTCCATGATGCGGGTGTCCAGCAGAGCTTCCCTCCAGGTCTCTGTAGGCTTCAGCGTGACGTTCTGCGTGGCCTCGAACATGGCGATGTAGTGGCGCCCCAGTGATTCGCCGCCAGTTAAGGCCAACAACAGCATGAAGAAGAGGAGGAGGAGAAGGAGGAGGAGGAAACACCAGCTCCTGTCACTACGCTCCCTCTCAATGGGGATATTTTGGTCTGTGTGGTCTGTGGCTGCAGGATCTCACTAGTTAATTAACTCTTCCTCTCATTAACCCTGTCACTCTTTGTTTTTCTCACCCTCCTTTTGTCTCTTTCTCCCTCGTCAGCTCTTCTCTTGCTTCTACCCACACAGCAGATCTCCTCTCCTCACCCCCTCGACTTTTCCCTCCCTTCCTGCCGTCCTCTCCGACTTCTTTCCAGCCTTTTACCCTCTGACTCGCCTGACACCTTCCTCCCTGCTTGTCCTCTCGTTCACCCCCTTCTTCCTTCCAGCCCTCCCCTCCTTTCTGCTCTCGGTTTTCTCCCCTGTGCTTCCTCAAGACGCTCTCTCAGTGCAGCCAATCGGGACTCCGCATAGCTTCGCCTCTTTGTCCACTCCTGTACAAGACGTCCTCGAGACTCCTCACAGCCCTGAAACACTCCCTCCGGCTCCTCAGCCAATCGCATTGACTCTCTTTGCCCCAATAACACACACTTACTGAAAACTTGTGTCACACTCTCTCCCGTTTGGTCAGTCTCTTTCTGAAATGCCATTCTTTCCACACTCTGTCCTCGTTTCAACCCACAGCACAATCTTTTCATCTTGACGTTCCTTTGCTCTCTTTCTCCATTCACCCCCAACAGCACACACAATCTCCTCATTTAAAACTTTCTCTACACCCACAAGCTTTTCACAAAAACCCACAACACACACTCTCTCTCTCTCTCCCTGCACAACCGCAACACTTCCTGACCTCATTGAAAACTTCTAAAAACACACCCTCCTCCAGTCCCTCTTTACAACTCTGATTTCCACGCTCCCAAATGAGGCTTTTGACACTTTTACTCAATGAAAACACAAACCAGCAACACTTTCAAGTCCTCTTGCTTTCTTTCTTTATCCAAAATAACCCTTTTCTTCTTGCCGCCTTAATGATAAAAACAGAAACACGTCGGCAGATTTGCCTGTTCGTCATGATAACTTTCCCCAACAGATCGGTGCATGAGAAGATCTAGAAAACAACTCGGGAGACGATTTAAAAACTTGAAACGCTCTTCACATTTCAAACCAGAGCCACAGCTAACAAATATTTTATTATCGACTAACCTTCCGATTAAATTCGCAACTAATTTTTCAGTCTATGTAATAATTTTCAGCAATCCGCAACCCAAATATGTGCAGATTACAAGACAAATCAGCAAATTCTCACAACAAAGAAGGATATTTGGCTTTTTTGTCTAAGCAAATGATAAATTATCATAGTTACGGCCAGTCAAAGCTGAAGATTGTTTCGGGAAATCTACTCTGATTGAAGGGTTCTTCGATAGACAGATATTGTTTATTTACTTCCTTCACAGGTCACGGTGTATGTCGAGATGCAGGCAAACGAGTGAGGAACAGAAGATTTGGTTGCAAAAAGAAGCTGTATGGACATATTTCAGCTACAGAAATCAAAAACAGGCGTTCTGTCAGTAGTTTTTCTATTTTCAGGCTCAGCATCACAAAGTAAAAAATAACTCTGGAAGCTTTTACAACTCCAGAAAGTTTCCAAACAACATTAAAACAAAAATACACTCCCCAGCAAAATCACCAGTCATTTTAAGAATGATTAGTAATTTTTAATATCACAGTATACGTCTCAGAAAAACAAAAAAGTATATAATTTTTTCCAGTATCATGCAGCCGTACTGCTAGTTTTCCGCTTTTTAACAACGATTCAGCTCTAATTCAAACCCAAAAGCTCAACCAGCATAATAAATGGAAGTATTCCAGTTATAAGGTGCGTTATTTTATATAAAGTCGATGAATTTGACGAGTGTAGAAAGGCATCAACAACATTTGGTGGCAGTTTGTTTTGTACCACTGATGGATTAGTGAGTGAAATACTGCTGAAGTTGTCTTATTGACTCCTTTACATGAGTTTGGATTTAGCAGCTGCCATCTAGTATCTATCTGTATTCTACCAAACATAACCAGCCTTTCTTGCTTTGCGTCTTCATGTCTCGATATTCCTACCCCACACATGTTTGTCTGTTTGTGTGACAACATAAATACACTCTCTGACTTGTTTTTCGCCGCACAAAACACATAAAAACACACACAAACTTGTATCCCGACCCCGCGGCTCGGTGACAGCAGAAGGCGGAAACTTCCAGAGGAATGTCCGATCAAAGCCAAACAGCGGCAGAGGCCGGCAAGGTCACGCATTCCTCCGACACCAGCCCACAGTCACTCCCCCTGCACACACCCCACCACAACACACCACAACACACTTTTCGGCACAAAAGTTGGCACCTGTTTAAGGGTCTGTGGGTCTGTGTGTGTGTGTGTGTGTGCATGCCCAATGCTTGGCTTTCAGGCCTGGTTAAAAATAGTCGTGGTTGAGGCCGAAGACCTCTGACTGAACCTTCCTAGAGACAGAGGGAAAAAGGAAAGAGGTCGGGTAAGTAAGAAGCGCCGTGATGACTCAGTCCCAGTTTGTATTTGGCATTTCAGGTTTTAATTATTATACAATTTCCTTCTATCATGTTTTTTTCCAGTAAAAACCTCCCCTTTAACTTGATTTTGAGCACTATTTGTGTCCGACTGTTTTGATGTTTTCATGAAACTAACTGCCTCTGACATTCTGGATCAAATCCCTGCTCACTAATCAGAAATAAAAAGACACAGCAAAGACAACAAAGAGAAAAAAACATGGGAACCAGGAGAAAAAGGACAACATCGAAGTCCTGCAGCACGAAGACCGAGACAGTGGGACCACCTCAGTGATCGAGGCTGTACAAACCCTCCTAAAGATCATATGACTGAGACCAAACCCACCAGAGACCTCAGGAATGATAACTACACGGCTACTTCAGCTATTTCACACAGATGGACAGAGATGTAATACTGGCTGACAGCAGAAACGCCGCATGCGTGCTTGAGAATATAGCAGAATAAAAGAGCAGCCTGACTATTTAGATTAAACTTACCATCTGGAGGTTTTATCTTTACCGTAAGTCCACAAAGTAGGGGTGGGGTACAATATTTATGCAACAATATCACCTTTCTTCTGCCTCTTTCCTACTCAACAAATATGGAGACTGTGGTGGCAGCTATAAATAAAAGTCTGGACAGCATTTTGGGTGCAAATTCAAAGCACGGATGCACCAGTGCCAAATGTTCATATTTTAATTAAAAAATAAGCAGGCAACCTAAAGGGATTCTCCACCAGATTCACTACTTGTTGACTATTTGTGGTGTTGCTCATCATATGAATGAATTAATTAAACTGACACATGAAGATGGAAAACTGAATAACTCCCACTGGCACCACAATTCAGCAAATTCATATATAATTCCTGCTTTTTGCCTTTTAGGGGTTATTCATCATCTTGGTAAATGGTAAATGGTCTGCACCTATATAGCACCTTTCTCTCCCTTAGTGGTTCTCAAAGCACTACACAGTGTGTATCGCATTCACCAGTTCACACACCAATGGTGACTGAGCTGCCATGCAAGGCGCTAATCTGCCATTGGGAGCAACTTGGGGTTTGGTGTCTTGCCCAAGGACACTTCAGCATGTGGAGGGGCCGGGGATCGAACCGCCAACTGTGCAAAAACAGCCGGTTATATATTTTAAGATATTATTTATCGTAAAATTGCCTTATTGCATTAATTCCATTAGCATCATGAGCAATGTATCATGACAGCATAGTATAACACAAAATGCAACAAGAATACACAGTCTGCAATTCTACAATTTCACCTAGACACTTTTATCCAAAGTGACGTACATCTAAGAGTAGATACAACACAACCAAGGATCTAGTCAGGAGAAATCAAACTGGATAAAACATATTTCTGCTCATTGTGGCCAAATAGCTTTTGTTTCATCTCACCACAGAACTTTACTCTAGATATTTCCTACAATTTCATTTGTCCAAAGTGATGTAAGTAGGTGGGGCACTACTAAGGACCTTTCCTAGGGGTCCTCACTGGACAACCGTGTCCTGACGAGGATCTGAACCATCGATCTCCCATGCCAAGGTCAGGGGTGTCAGTCACTGAGCTATCCAGCTGATATATCATCTTCACAACTTCCAAACATCACACATAATAACACCAACAGATAACGGAAAGTAAATATTTGGACTTAAAACTTGCAAAAGGATGAAAAAAAGCAATGGCAATAAAGTGCAGCATGTCTAAAGCCATATTTGCACAGGACTAGCATTGCCTGGTAATAACAGAAGAGCCCACCTGTGACGTTTAACCCAAGTGAATCTGCAAATTTTGGAAAGTTTGGAGCATTTCGGCTGCAAATTCTGAGGGTTCACGTCACTACACAGACTGGAGAAGTTGGGGACATCTGCAGTCTTTCAAAAGGCTCAATGTGGCAGTCTGTTAATATCACATTCGTGGGTAATGTCAGTATATCTGAGTAACGCAGACTACATGCTACGCTACATGAAAAACAGATATGGGGAGGATATTTCTAAACACCAAATATAAAATAAATGCTTGTCCTTTGCAAGCAGGGCTTAAGATAAGATGCCTTTTGTTTTTAAAGCAGCAGCAGAGGTGGGAATAGAAGCAATAAACGTACGATGTACTGCATTTTGGCTGAAAGTGGATTAGTGTGAGAACAGTCCAACTAATCGATTAGCAACAACTAGATAACTAAAACCAAAAATATTCACAATTTGGAGATTAAAGTCAAGTGGACCTCTGCTGAGGAAACTTCTGCACCAGTTAATACTTTAACGTAGCTCTTGTGCATTTTATTTGGTTTTAAATAAAGATAAACGACACGCAGCATCTATAAAGCGGCAAAGAAATCACAGCTGCTTTTTCTAAGTTCCCGCTGAACCATCGTAAAACATTTATGTGTCGTCCTGAAAACAACTTACATGACGTTAAATTAAACTGCTTCTCCTGATTAAGCGTTTGCTCGGTGCAAAAGTTCGGGCCTCAGAATTCAGGGGAAAAATCTACTTGCTGAGTTGACAAGTGGATTTACAACCTCGACCGCGCTCGCCAACGAAAGAAAGATGGACGGTGTGTGAGTGTAGTGTACATGCCTCGGGGATGAGTAATGTACACGGAGTGACTAGGACATGTGGCTGTGGTTTGGTGGGTTTTTAAAAGGCATCACCTGCTACTATCTCAACCGTTCCAGCAGGCTCAGGAATAACTAACGTGACACGTCAGTTTTCCACTGCAAAGATAAGACGTACTGACAGACAAACACACACAACGAGCACACACAAACACACTGAACCGACTCAACACAGCCAGTGAGTGTAAACCGCCAACCGCAGGAGCTGAAATCAAACACAACCGAAGAGATTCGCACACTCAGACTTCTTGCATGCAGCTGCCAAATCTGCAGACACATAAACATACACTGTAATATCTTAATTAACACCAGGCAACAGGCAAACACCAATAAAAGTGCTGCTCAGAGATTTGTCTGATCCTAACAAGCAGCGTTTCAGCTTTTATTTCCTGCACTGATTTTATTAATTGTGACCAAAACGAGCGGGGCTTTCTCAGTGTCGGTCACAAACGTCATTCAGTATTTACTGGTTTGCCTGTGAACTTTAGCCCAGGTACGCTGCACCGATGCACAGCTCTCCACTTCAAAGCACAGGGGGGAATAGTTGCAATAAAAAGCCGTCACTCTTTTCTTCATGGGCTGTAATTCAGACGCTGTGCTTAAACTACAGAACAGCAAATGTGGGCTGAACGTTTTCTGAGACACAAAACCAAACAAAACACTTCAATACTCAGAATCTCTAAATGTTTGTGGGTTTGGAATTTCGTTACTGCGTGCTGCCCAAAGCGAACAAGCTGTAAATTAACTACAACAGACAGAACTTTCCAGAATACTTCAGTGCCTGCACAGATTTGGGGCGTAAACAACAAGGAGCATGTGCAGCCACATTAGCACTTCTGAGACTGGACTTAAACACACCGGTGCCTTGACCTAATTGCTAACATTAGCATGCCAACAAACTCACAGTGACAATACTGAATTGCTGATTGTTAGCAGTTATACTAAGAAACCTTTATTATCATAAATGCATTTTTACAGCATTGTGAAATGTTGTTTTTCACATATCCCAGTTGGGGTCAGAGTGCAGGGTCAGCCATGGTACGGCGCCCCTGGAGCAGGAAGGGTTAAGGGCCTTGCTCAAGGGCCCAACAGTGGCCGCATTGGGGTTTGATCCTCTGACCTCCTGATCAGTAGCCCAGAGACTTAACCATTGCATCACCACTGCCCCCCATAATGTTTACCATCTTACTTTAGCACGTTAGCATGTTAGCTACATTTTGGTAAATAGCGCTAAACAGAAAGTACAGCTGAAGCCAAAATGATTGTTTTTCAGGTGTTTGGTCTTTAAACGTAGCACTCAACGTGTATTTTTCACCCAGTGATGAATAAAATTATTACATTGGCCTGAATTCTTGCAGTAAATTTTGTGCAATTCCAAGTAATGTTGATATTTCACTAGATAATTTAAAAACAAAAGTCTATACTAACATTCATAGCAGCCCATACAGTAAAAATGTCAACTTTGTGGTCCTGTGGTTCTTTCCATCTCAAATCATCACATTATTTAGAACAGTTTCTCCTCCAGCATCTCTGATATGCCTGGAATTTTTTAAAAATCTCTGGAACTATTAAAGATTTTGCCGAAAAAGTGGGATCAGAAAACTAAAAATACGCCCATACTGAAAAAATATATGGTCTTTCTTATATTTGGAGACCCATTTCAAAGCTCCAGTACCCATATCCATCAATATTACAGTTTTTGTGGTACAACTTGCTCAATTAGTTTTTAAAGTTCAACAAAAATAAAGTGTTTCATGTTTGTGATCAAGTATTTCATATAAACTTCATTCTATATGTTTTGTAATATTGTGACGTTTAGCTACATACCGTTCAGAAAATATCATGAGCTGTGTAAATGTGTCGTCAAAGATGGGACTTTATTGACGACATCACTCAAGTCAAATTCCTTGTTTGCATGTAAAAACTTGGTCAGTAAAACTGATTCTGATTCCATATTTTAACACACGTAATTCAAGACTACTTGAGGTACTGTTCCAATATAGCAGATTTAATGGCAAAACAATGGGATGATGAGAAATCAGTGGAAATTTCCAGCTTTTATCTTTAATAGTTTCTAAGATATTGTCATTCAAACGGAGCCTCAATTTTCAATATGAGAAAAGCTGTGCTGAAAGTGGGTCAACAGGAAATATAAAAAAGAAAACAACAACAAGTTAAGTACTTGGAAGGACTTGATATCAATCTAAAATTTCAGACGTTCCATTTTAAACATCCATCAGTTATGGTAAGAAAGTTTCAAACGAATAGACACAGGAAACAGAGAGAGGGAATCGTCTCAGTGGGTTTATGGACATTTAATTTCTTCAGGGTAATTCATTAAATCTGGAAATGAATAACTGATGCACCGACTCTCTAGCATTGATGCCAACATGTTTAAAACACTGGTTGTACTGAGCAGCTTCCAGTAAATAGATGTTACGGCTTAATGCTTTAATTTCTGCTTGTCAGTCCATCCATTTAATACGTACAGTGCCATTAAAAAGTATTTGCCCCCTTTTCTTCCAATAACAATTCAGCAACACTGGAAGGTTTTCAAGCAAGAACTCAGCTTTCCAAAAAAATGTGATTAGCCACAGTTAATTCATGATTTAATAAAGGGGGCGATTACTTTTTCACACAGGGACAGGTAGGTTTGGATAGCTTTTTTCCCTTAAAACATTAAATCATCATTTAAAACTGCATTTTGTGTTTACTTGAGTTATCGTTGTCTGATATTCACATTTGTTTGATGATCTTAAACATTAAAGTGGGGAAAATGTGAGAAATGAGAAGGGGCAAATACTTTTTCACGGCACTGTAGGCCAGTAACAATTTGTATTTTTTTCTTCCTTTTCTGGAAGTTCTCTTTAGGTTCTGTAATCAGAGGTAAGTTTGCAAGTCTGCTATTAATTTCCAGATGTAAAATCAGAGGAGAGTAAAGGGGAAAAATAAAAAACACATTCAAAAACCATGGTTTGCAAGTTTTTTTTGTTCTCTGCAGCAAATTCAGTTTCAAATGCCCAACTTCCTCACGACAATCAACAGCATCAACAATCTGCAGACAAATCAGATTGATGGTATTTTGGTGGCCATTTTAAATAGCCAACATATCAGCTCATCTCAGCAATCTCAATATTCTGCAAGCCCCTGCAACCTTGATGCTCGAGGACCTTGGATTATCAAGCTTCTCCTGTATCCTCTATTTATTAAGGCTGATCCTCGGCAAGGATGAGCCGGCCGCACGGGAAGACTGAGCTGAGCGTCTGCCAGCGGCGGCGCGGAGACCACAGCGCTATGCTAAGGCGCGTGGTGGGGTTTAAGTGACACATCCTGCCATAAGACTCCCCTGCAGCCTCGCCATGTGAAATAACAGTCCAGGAATACCTCCTCGGCGACCCCACCCCTCCCTTTACTCTTCACATTTCCTTCTACTGTTTGGCCTCCTCCCCGTCTGTTTGGACAGCAGTTGTCATTAATTCTGCCTCTGCTGCACTAAACCAATAATAAATCAATTACACCACCGTGCTCAATGCCTGCGTGTTTCTGCAGAATCAGGAAGTATGCATGAAGGTAGCATCTCATATGGTTGTGCCACAGAAGTGCCACATTTTTACGAGCTGTAAGAAGCAGTAGGGGAATATTTTTTCAGAATAAAATGGCACGTTGCAAAGTAACAGTTTATGAGATATTGTTGTACAAACACAGCATCAAATTTCAATGGAAAAATGTGCTGAAAGCGAGTCGACAAGTGATTTTTGTTGTAAAAATCTCTGAAAGTACTGGATATCTTCAGCTGGAAGAGTGAGAGTGGCGATACAAGAAAAAAACTACTTATATCTTCTTTTTACCACCTTAAATTTCACACAATTTTAGAAAATACATGCGCCATCCATCGGCATAAGAAGCATCTGCGACATCCACCTCCCTCCCGCCTGTGTTTAGACAGTAGTCGTGACAGATTCTCCGTACAGGTCAGGGCCAAGGCAAACATCCAGCATCAACTTACACACTTCTAATCCTAACCTTAACCTGGGGGCCACAGCGCCTATAAATTGACCTTCGAACAGCTAATGAGAATACTGAGCTCGGCCGGGACAAGTGTCGGGCTGACAGTCGTCTCTGCGGAGCAAGAATAACTCCTCATCAGCAGAAGCTAATGCCACTTTTATTATGCTAAGCTAAGGGTTAGACCGATTATCAGCCCGGCCGATTATCGAGGCCGATATTTGGCAGTAATTTTATTGATTGGTCTGATGCAACCTCCTCTCTCTGTCTGTCGTCACTCTGTGGTTTCAGAGATGCAAAAACTAAACAAGAAAAAAAACCTACAAACCAGGAAGTTAGCTTCTCTCACAGTGGCTAATGCTACGCTAACAGCTAGCAGCTCAGCTAGAAGACAGCCACACATTAACCTGGAAAAGAGTCTGGAAAGCAATAATTAATAATGATTTAAGATATTAGTGGACAAAAAAGTGACAGAACAGAGAAAGGTTTAGAAAACAGAAGAACAGCAGGCGGCAAACTGATCAATTAATCCCACATAAACAGAGGATTGTCTCTTAATTAAATCCCTCCTATTTCTATTTTACATATTCAGTTATAGTCACCCCTAATAATGGAGAAGCCTAATTATGAATGGCAGGTTCCTGCTATCACATGCTGTTAAAACATTACATCTAATGAATATCGATTCCAAATATCAGTCTTTCTTGATTACCAATGTATCGGCAAAACCCATTTCAGTCAATCCCTATGCTAAACCATGAATAAGAAGAATATCCAAAAGCAGAGATCTACTAACTACAAGTCGAGTAAGACATTAAGTCAACGGTACTTCTGTGGAAGAGGGAGGGATGGACATGCTTTAATCTGAAACAACTTGACAATCAGTGAGCCGATACACCGTGAAATCTACACATTCCTGCCTCATGGAGAAAGAAAACCGAACAGATGGGAGAAACCTGCTGCACAACAAGGCCCCACTGGAACCGATTGAATTTGGAGATTCCCCTCACATACCAAAGACATTTAAACAACATAAAAAGGATCCAGACACACCAGTTAATGCAGGAACATTACGGCAGCAGGGACGGAGCGTTATCTACAGACAAAGTACTTGGAAATGTTAGATATCAATCTAATATTTCACATGCATCATTTTAAACATCCATTATTTATGGTAAGAAAGTTTAAAGCCTCAGTTGGTTTATGAACATTTAATATCTGTACAAAACTTCATAGTAATTCATGAAATGCAAGTGATGGACCAAACAGCTTCTACAGAACAAGGCTCCCCTTCAACCGACTGAATTTGGAGATTCCCTCACATACCAAAGACATTTAAAACAACACAAAAATGATCCATACACACGAGTTAATGCAGGAATATTAAGGCAGCAAATCAGTGATGGAAAACAGAGAGAGGGAATAGCCTTAGCTGGGTTGTGGGTGTTTAATTTCTGTAGAAAACTTTAGGGTAATTCATGAAATACAAGGCATGTCCTGAACAACTGCTACATAACAAAGCTCCATTTCAACCGGAGATTCCCTCACATCTTAACAACACAAAAATGATCCACACCCACTAGCATTAGGGCAGCAGGGACGGAGGTTATCTACAAATACATTACTGATATATCAATCTAGAATTTCCATGCATCATTTTAAACATCCATCATCTATAATAAGAAAGTTTCAATCAAATCAGTGATGGACAACAGAGAGTGGGAATAGTCTTAGTTGGGTTGTGGACGTTTAATTTCTGTACAAAGCTTCAGTGATGCACCAAACAGCTGCTCCAGAACAAGGCTCCACTTCAACTGGAGATTTCCTCACATGCCACAAACATCCAAACAACATAAACCCCGACCCCATGCACGCTGGTTAATGCGGGAACACTGAGGCAGCAGGGACGGAGGGTTATCTATCTGTCAGCTCAGACACCCATTTACAGCACCTGACTGCCGCCACAGCCTCGAGGCCCCGACCGCGACCCTGGCCAGAGTGAAGCCGGGTGCCAAGTGACACGGTGTCGTAGTGAGGCCTGGGGAGCGTGTCTCCAACAGATGACACCAGAGCCGAGGGGCCGAGGTTCAGACGGCGGCGGCGGCGGCGACGAGGACAGATGACAGGCGTGCCGCTCGGCTCATCTGAGGGAGGCAGGCTGTTTGAAAAGGCCCGACTGAGGAGCACAAGTGTGTGTGAAAGGTGGCCGCTGTCAGCCGCGCAATTAAGGAGAGGTCCCCCCGCCTGACGCATGCACTGGCATACGCTCACATCGCGGCGCACCGGCGTGTTGTGACACTTGCAGACAGGCGGCTTGCACTCGCCCAGGCCTCCCAGCGGTCTTCATCAATCCGTTCTCCTTTTCAACAGCAGCCCAGACACTTGAGGACTTCACACACACCCACATGCACGCCGGATTTCAAGGAGAACGCCGCTTGATTTAAGAATCCACGCGCTATTTTTATGGTGCATTCAACATTTATGACAACTCAACATCAAGAAACCAGAGAACCACAGCTCTATTTACATGAGACGTCTATTTATTTATAAATTATCCCGCTATCTTTGCTCCACAGCCGCTGAAGGTTATCTAATGGTTTTGTCATATACTTTAGGTGGCAGACGTCCACGCTGAAAAACATTTAAAGCTATTGACCTGTGAAAATACCAATGTCAAAAGCACTTACATTAAATGTGAAGTGTACAGCCTATTAAGTTTAAGTGCGAGTGTAAAATCTAGTAGAAATGTAGCTGCATCTGCCAGAGATTATTCTAACCTCTTCTGAACAAGCTGAAGATTAAATGTGCAGTCAAGCACAGGCCACGATGACTAAGTCTTCAGACAGACTATATGTTGAGCTGTAGCATCGTAGCTACTGGATAGAGCAGGATCAGCCAAAACATTTTAACAGGTGAAGTGACTGATTATCTCATTACAATAGCACCTGTCAGTAAAGAGGATAAATCGGGCAGCGAGTGAACATTTAGTTCTTTAAGTTAATATGTTGAAAGCAGGAAAAAGAGGCAACGTAAAGATCTGAGGGAGCAAAAACAGCAGGTCTTCTTGGGTGGTCACCAGGAGTGGTCCAAGGCAGGACAACTAAGAAAACTGGTGACAGCATCCTGATCATCCAAGATTCATTGATGCACATGGAGCTACTGTAGCACAAACCTTGATATCAGAACACACAGTGCATCATGTATAGACAGATTTCCAATGCCGAGCCTTGAAAGCAGCGGCAATGAGCGTCAAAACTGGACCATGGAGCGATAAAAGAAGGTCTGATAAATCATGTTTTCATTCTTAAATCAACCAGAGAGCTGTACTACAAAGCCAGTTTGACATAGCCAGGCCTTGTTTGTGTCAGCCGACTAGACAAAAACTAAAACCCCAGTCTGAGATAGCGAAGCAAGATTAGCGGGTTAGCAGGATAGATCACCATGGTAACTGATGCTGCAGTAAGTCCTGGTCGGGAACCCGTTATGTTCAGAGTTTCGGATTTAAATCGTCTGTAAGAAGCGTTTCCTGACGATTATTTATGAGCGATACAGATTCTCAGCTGAGACACCTTGAGCTGTAGAATCCCGAAACCTCCTAATGAAGTTGTGTAGTCACAGTACCGCACACTGTATACACCGTGTTGCCATGGGAACCAAACATGTATTTAATTGGTGATGGAGAAATCATATAAATAAATTAAGTTTGGTCTTGATTTGCTGCCAAGTCCGTTTACGTTGCTAGTACTGCAGCCGACAGAACCCAGATTAGAACACTGATTAGTCTAATGGTATTTACTACAGAGAATATTCAATCAGTGACATTACCTTCACTTTGATTTGGCCACAAATTAAAATGATATCCTGCATTATGAGACAGTGTCCGACCTAAATGCACTTCAGTACAATATAATATTTAAATATATGAAGTTTAAAGTTTAATAGTTTTATTTTACAGCTGTCAGTGAGAAATAATCAGCTGCATTGATCTATAAAATAAATAAATCATGCACGTCTAACAGTTTTTACCAGCATCATTTGCAGTAGCAGCTGTTTCAATTTAATAAATTTTTTATTCCTCATTGTTTTCCATTAAAACAACCTGTTGACTGAAGCAGCTGCACACGATCGGTTCATTTTGTGCTTAAGAAGAGTCACATGGCGCGTCAAAGGCCTCGTCTTATGTGAACGCACACAGAGTTTGAAGCAGAAAGCCTGGATTGACAAAGAAAGTTGATAACCACCTTCATGATACGTGTTATCTCTGACAGTTCTTAGTTTTTGTTGAGGTGGCTTACACAAAGAAGAACTGGCTTCGTAGTTGAGCCCTCCGGTATCATGAAGGTGGTTTTCAACTTTCTTTATTAACTCCGACCTTCTGCTTCAAACTCACATGAAAGGGAATGTTTAAGGCGTCGTGTGACTCTTCTTCTGCCCAAAATGGACCAAACGTGTGCAGCTGCTTCAATCAACAGGTTGTTTTAATGAAGAACAATGAGGGGAAAAAAGCGCTGCTACTTCAAATGATGCAGGAGAGGAATACTGGTAGAAAACTGTTCGAGGTGTGTCAATATATTTATTTTACTGACATATGCAGCTGATTATTTCCAACTGACAGCTGCGCATTACAGCTGTTAAACCTAAAACTTCATTTATTTAAACATGATATTGTTTAAACAATCTGGTGAATTGGCATGGAATGACTCTGTGTTGATCGGACCCAAATTCTCAATTTGACCGAGCATTTGTCGGACGTGCCGCAAAGCAATGTGCCTCGCAACTTTCCGAACTTAAAGAATCGGCCGTTTCTTTTCGAGGTGTGTGGAGATCTGGCCTTTTGGTGGCAAGAGGGTGGTTTTAATGTGACTGATCGGTTTATATATCTATATATGTCCTGGGGTATAATGGCAGTATAGTACATTGTCCGAGAACTGGGTTCAAAATCCGTTTATACATGTAAATAACCTCTGGGAGAAAGTCTGGCTCTAGTTAATCCATTGAAGTAAGTACACAACAGATCCAAGTATTTCACCACTAAAATCCTCGAGCTTCAACATTTGCCCACAACTACTTAATACAGATGGACACTTAATGAACTTTACTGTGAGGAAATAGTATGTGTAATGAAAAGCCCACTGGATCGTTATTAACAAAACTGAAATCCACAGTCACCTGCTTTAACCTCAGCCTAAAAGGTCCCCTACATGTCCGGCAACTGCCTCCTACAGACACCCAACACTACAACAAAATTAAACTGTTGTCTAAAAATTGACTGCAAAAGCTCCAAGACTTAAAAGTGCATCTTTGAGAACACACACACATACATACATGTGGACGTGAGCGTGCCGGGCATACCAAGGGGAGCCTCAACAAGCCAAGGCAGGGGGTGGTGTGTGCTGCTGGAATGATGCAGGGATGGACGCACAGACACCTCTTTGAAAGTGATACATGGCCCTGGCTGGCAGCAAGCGCCACTCCAGATCCCCTCAGACAGCAGAGAGGATGCCAGGCTGTTGGGATTTAGGCCGTAATGAGCCTGGCTGCACACACACACAAACACTAAGTGCTCAGATCGCTCAACAATGCGGCCAACTGCAAAGATAACATGGATGTGTGCACAAGAGATGAACTACAAAGCAAAACTGACGGACAGATATGCATTCCTGGGCATCACATACTTGAAGAGCCACACACACCCAGACACACAGCGGAATAGCGAAGACGATATACGGCCGTTACAGGGACAATGCATCCTCGTCTACACAGCAAAGCCCCGTTTATATCTGAAAAGACTCAGAAACACACTAACCAGACCGTCTTCTTTTAACCCCCTGAACCTCAAGACATGCTGTATTTTTTAAAACTGTCTAAATTAAACCTGTAAAAACAAAAAGGGAATCACCAGATTTTCTACTTTCCGTGCCATTCGGTCAGTAAACTTAATCAAACTTAAGCTTAAAATCATGACATTGCTTTACCCTAGATGTCTCATTTCAAAATTCACCAATACAGTGGTCCCTCATCTGTTGCAGGGGTTACGTTCCAGAACCCCAAACAAAAGGTATGGTAATGAAAAGCCGTGAAGTAGCGACGTTATGTTTATTGTATTATTTATATATATTTGACGGCTTTATAAACCCTCCCCACACTTGGGTTCGGTGACAGAAGCCTTAGAAGGCACAGAACGTTTGGGCGACATCGTAAGGCTTGAAATAAATTAATTTTTTAGGTAAATTTAACAAAAACAACACAGTGATCAGACGTCGATGTGAAATGGACGAGGCCAGACGCTGAACACATGATATACATGGGGACGGAGGAGACTGATGCTACGGTCGCTGGGCCAATCAGAGCCCAGGATACAGAACACCGTGCTCTGATTGGTCGCCTCCCATCCATCAGCCAATAGTGTGCTGTGTACAATCTCATGTGGGCAAACTCGATCAAGCAGAAGCGGCATTTTCCATACGTGCAAGTCACTATGTATTTATTTCGATTTTATATTCTTCTTTATCCTTTATACAAAATAAGATACATACATTTTCAAAATCCACGATACAGTGAGACCACGAAAAGTGAACCGCGGTATGGCGAGGGACGACTGTAACAGACTGTTTGCGGAGAGGATATTCTGCGAAAAACAAAAAAATTCTGCACTGCTTGGCCCAACCGTGTGGCTATTAGCATCGCAGCCACAACTAACAGTCACATGACAAAAAATTAGGGACTTTTAGGCTGAACTGCAGGCAGTGTACACAGAGCAGACAGGAGAAAAGTACAGAACTTTCATTTTTCTTTCGGATCATTTATGGTATTAACTGTCTTGTGCTGCAGAAAAGACATTTCTGAGCTCTCTCTGCTTTCCATAGAGATGCAGGACTTTATGTTGCAGTGAAAAATGAGCTCACAGTGGCAGGAGCAAAAAACGCCCAAAAGCTGCCTGGGGTTCAGGAGGTTAACCTAATACTGCACGCTCTCCACTGTACAATCAAATACTTTCTGTTACTAGATGTTTTTAAAAATTTTCTTCGACAGCAAACATCTAACACAGTATACAAGGACACTTTGAGTAATGCATCTATGGCTCCCTTTAAGATCCAAATACATTTTATAAATATGGCAAAATTGACCCTAAAGTTGTGTCTGATGTCAAATTTCACCAGTTAAATTGCCATACAATGCGAAATACTATCACAGCCAACAGAAGCAATGACCAAAACTACAAACATAAGACAACTACATACATCTAATCTTACTCTTATCCCATCTGCACCTCATAACTCTGTAGACTGACTGTTCTTCAAAGATACAAACTGTTAAGCTGCGTAATAATAACGTAGATGTGTGGGACTGACCTGGTTCTCTCAGTCATATTGTTCCAGACTTAATCCAATTTAATCTAGAAATAAATAAAAGGATATAATTGGGAGGCAGGAAGTTCCAGCTGAGGACTTGGTTGGCCAGAGCCAGGTAGCGCTGGAAGACGCAGGACATCTGGGCGTTGAGGTTTTCCCGCCGGCTGAACTCCTGCAGCACCTCCATGGTCAACATGAAGATCTGTCGCAGGCCTTCCTCCTGGAGGAAAGAACGGACAAACAGATGAATGCAGGGAATAAAGAGTGAAAGGAAGAAGTGTGGAGTAAATAAACTGGGATGAATCTGTAACGTAAGACTTTACAGATGTTGTCCACAACTGGAGGGTTTTTATGTGTTAGTATTTGCACCTGCTATGTAGTGAAATCAGGGTCAAACCTTCGACCATACCTAAGGTAGGTGTTGGCAGCCTTACAAGTGTTTATTAGAAGTGTGTCCAGTGGAATATGCTGACATGATCATATGTACTGAACGTACGATGAAAACTCTGACATTAATGACCATTTTTTTTAAACAGGGATGAGAGAATCTATTAATAGCAGATAGATGTAGATGTCACCAAACTATTAGAGAATTAAATGAGCCTGAAAAGCATCCTCTGGTACTCTGAAAGTTGATTAAAGCAGGAGTACCAGGAGGATTGGACTCCCTGATTTTTAAAGCCTATTCATCTTCTTAAAAAATTGGGTGTTTATGAATATATTAACAACTGATTATTAGAATAAAGATTAGATCTTGTCGGCGTCTGTAAACGGAAGACACAGGACAGAAGATGAGGCGGGAAACAAACCTGGAACAGACGCTTGCAGTTGCCGTGGAACTCCATGCTGAGGCCGATGCTGCTGGTCTTACTGGAGCTGGAGAACTCGCTGAGCAGAGCAGTGAGGATGGAGCAGGCCAGTGTTTGCTGTAGAGGACAGGACTACAGGTTAGACAAAGGAAAAGCTACATCGAGATCAAGCTCAAGCAAGAATTGTCCATACCACAGACCAACCATAAACAGGTTTTCATTATGCGTGTGTTCCACTGGAAAAGCTATAAAAATAAGCAAACTTTAAAAAGTCTGGTTTTTTTAAATCTGGAGATAAAAATGGAATGCATGGTGGAGAAGGAGCAGGTGGAAATCAATAAAGCAAGTTGTGGTTCGTAGTGTGACAGCTCAGCAGAGATCCAAAGAAACAGAAAATATGAATGGAAGCTTTGGAATAACGTTTGTTTCCTTGTGAGGAAGATTAACAGGCAGTTTGGTTCCAAAAGTCACACTGGAAAATGACTTCTGTCTGAGCACATGTTGCGTAATTTCCTGGACAAAAGAGTAAAACAGGCTCCTCAGTGCGACTAAACATGTTCATTGGTTGCACTGGAGAAGCAAATATCAAACAGGTCTGTCAGTGAGGGTCTTATATTAGAACTAGTGCTGTCAATCGATTAAAATTTTTAATCGCGATTAATCGCATGAATGTCATAGTTAACTCGCGATTAATCGCAAATTAATCGCACATTTTTTATCTATTCTAAATGTTCCTTGAATTATCATTTTATACAAGGAGGAGGCGGAGAATTCGCGTCAGCTGTGTTTGGCCATCAAGTGGTATTACAGACTAGATGTGCTACATGATAACTCAGTTCATACTGACAACACACACAGATAACTTTGGTCTTGTCAATCCTCATGCGCGCACCCCAAGCCGCCGTCACCTGGCGGAGCATCTGGATCAGCGGCACGCGGTTCGGGACGCGGAAAAGGAGCCGATAGAAAGGCGAGCGAGAATATTGCTACTGTACCACCACCAGCAGGAGATCCTGTCGGACTCCAACGGCGAACACCTCGCCCTCGACTTCGCCAACCATGCCCCCGCCTCACCCACCCCCGCCCGCGTTAATCTCGCGATAAAAAAATTGACGCCGTTAAAATTGATTTGCGTTAACGCGTTAATAACGCGATATTTTTGACAGCACTAATTAGAACACCTTATTTGTGCAGCACGTCAGGACTAGAGGCTTCTCCGTGCACAGCTGATGCGTTTATGGGACATCAGTAAATTACAGCGTCTGAACCCAAAACCACAACATTATGCACTGTACTGACGAAGCATGTATGGGAAGAAGAGCTGTTGTTGTCTGAGCGTCCACATTCTCAACTGAAACATTAAAGACTAAACGCACCAGACGGCAGCAAATGGAAGCAGTGAGGATAATAAAACATCACAATTCTTAAAATTTATCCAAACAAGAGCTTCCTTTTGCTAACTTTAAGCCCTAAATCATCCTTACAAAAAAGAACAGGTTAAGTTGTGAACATTTATCCGCACAGATTTTTCCTGTTTACAATCATTTGCACAATTTTTGATCTTCACACTGTAAAAAGTTGCATATAACTGTCATAATTGTGTATGTAACTGTTTATATCCCTAAATATCATCATTATCTGTAGTTTTTACATATCCATCCTAATACTATTTTCATTTTTTCTATTCTATTTTTATGTCGTATATTGTCTTGTTGTGTGTCCTATGCTGCTAATTTGAAACAGAGAGCTGCTAAACTGCCTTTCATTGTTTAGCGACAAATCAAAATTAGCCTTTAGGTCCAGATTTCGAACACTGAGGGACAATAAATGCTTTCTAGGAGGGGAACAGTTTTAGTTTAACTCCAAACAAACACTACTAATAAATTAATGACTGTCTGATTCTGTGCATCATCAGTGAAGTTCCCTTCTGTAGTCTGTGATTAAAGTAAAACCTGCACTTTCAGAGAGACTTTCTCTAATTTGGGAAAATAAATGAAGTGGTGCCACCTACTGGACGTGGGCGGATGTGTTTCATAATACAGAGAAAGCCTGGTGAGCGAGTCAGAAAAATGGGAGACAAATACTTCATAAGTGTGTCGAGTTGTACATGTTCACATATCTAGTTCTCACCAAACTCCAAAAATGTGTCATGGAACCTCCTCTGAGTGCAGCAGCAAAGACAACAGGCCTTTAACATCACATTTTGATCTAACCACAGGAGCCTGGAGCTTCTTTCCCAGTTTGGCCTTTGTGCTATTTTTTATTTTCAGACTGAGCTCTCTGTAACGTGAGCCAGATCTCATGTAGGAAGTCAGTATCCAGGACACAAATATAATAACTATGATCAAAGCTCTAACCCACTTCTACTAAAAACCCACTGAAATGCTTTTTGTAGGTTCTGTAATTCATATTCTGACTAACCTCCTCAATTCTTTCCATTTTATGAAACATGAATGAAATGGAAAATCTGTTTTACTGCTGGGGCTGCACGGTGGCTTTGTTGTTAGCAGTGTTGCCTCACAGCTAGAAGATCCCCGGTTCGTGTCCCGGTTAAGATGCCTGAGATCTTTCTTTGTGGAGTTTGCATGTTCTCCCTGTGCAGTGTGGGTTTTCACCAGGTCCTCCGGCTTCCTCCCACAGGCCAAAAATATGCCGAGGTTAACCGATGATTCCAAATTGTCCGTAGGTGTGAATGAGAGTGTGCTTGGTTGTCTGTTTCTATGTGTAGCCCTGCGATAGACGGGCAACCTGTCCAGGTGAACCTGTCTTCGTCTGAGGCCGCTGGGATAGACTCCAGCCCCTCCGCTACCCTACAGAGGATTAGGTGGTGTATAGATGATGGATGGATGTTTTACTGCTTTAACTGAGGCATTTTGAACCAATATCAAGCTGCATTAAAGTCACCAACACACACGTTCGTTAATTTAATGTCAAAATAACTTCTGCTGATGGATGTGTACAATTAATTAATGATTAATTATCTGTCTGTATGTGACCCTGGGAAATAATGATCACATGTCTTGCATATGGGATAAAAATTAAAAACCCAATGATTATTTTTAATTAACCAATACAAAATGCATCACTAGAAGCTCTGCATCTATGATTCAGGTGCGTCTCCCTCACCACTGTGGGGTTCCCGCTGCTGATGAGCTGCCCGACCTCGTGGAAGATGCTCTTACAGCTGATGCTTTTGTCCAGAGAGCCTCTTTTCACAATGACCGCCACGGCCAGCAGGATCTGCTCGCGGACGTATTTCTGCAGACTGGGAGGTAAAAAACAAAGATGTGTTTGGTCAGTGAGAGTTTTAGTGTCCAGTAATCACTGCAGGGATTGAGAACAGGAAGAAAAAAACGTTAATATAAGCGTTTAACTTTATTAACTTCCTTTTTGTGTAGGTTTTTTTCTGAAATTACACTGTCTAACCAACAAACAGAAATCTTCCCACTTTGTCTGTTAAAGAGAGATTTTACAATCTGCAACCAGAGCAGAAAAAAAAGAAATTAAACAATTTATTCTTTACATAAAGGGCAAATCTGTTGAGTATTAATACTTCTATATCAGTTTTCTACTCATGGGAGAATCTGCGCAACACCATGTGCAATGTTATTTTCCACATCCAGAAGAATTTGGACAACCTGAAGGAGCACTTTTTGTTTATTTTCATGTTTTGTTAAATGTTCGCACTATTTTCTTTGCAAATTTCCTCAGTGTGAGATTAATACAGGCTCATCGTATCCTATCACACAATAAAGCTTAAGGACTGGGGGAGCAAAGAAGAGCTGCTCGTGATAGTTGAGAATAGAAACATATCTGTCACATCAAGCCAGGTTCAACTAGAATACTGTTGCTATATTTCAGGGGCATATACACTCACTGGCCACTTTATTAGGTACGCCTTGCTAGTAAAAGGTTGAAACCCCTTTTGCCTTCAGAACTGCCTTAATTCTTCGTGGCGTACTTTCAACAAGGAGTTAGAAACATTCCTCAGAGGTTCTGGTCCATATTGACATGATAGCATCACACAGTCGCTGCAGATTTGTTGGCTGCACATCCATGATGCCAACTCCCGTTCCATCACATCACAAAGATGCTGTATTGGATTGAGATCTGGTGACTGTGGAGGCCACTGGAGTACAGTGAACTCATTATCATGTTCAAGAAACCAGTTTGAGATGATCTGAGCTTTGTGACATGGAGCATTATCTTGCTGGACGTAGCATCAGAAGATGCTCCACTGTGGTCATAAAGGGATGGACATGGTCAGCAACAATACTCAGGCAGGCTGTGGGGTTTAAACCATGCTCAGTTGGTACTACAAGAAAATATCCCCCACACCATTAGACCACCACCACCAGCCTGAACTGTTGATCCAAGGCAGGATGGATCCATGCTGTCATGTTGTTTAAATTCTGACCTACCATCTGAATGTTGCAGCTGAAATGGAGACTCATCAGACCAGGCAACGTTTTTCCATCTTCTATTGTCGAGAGCCTGTGTGAATCGTAGCCTCAGTTTCCTGTTCTTAGCTGACAGGAGTGGCCCCCGGTGTGGTATTCTGCTGCTGCAGCCCATCTTCTTCAAGGTTGGACATGTTGTGGTTCAGAGATGGTCTTCTCCATTCTTTGGTTGTAACCAGTGGTTATTTGACTTACTGTTGCCTTTCTATAATCTCCAAGCAGTCTGTCCATTCTCCTCTGACCTCTTGCATCAACAAGGCATTTTCATTGGCACAACTGTTGCTCACTGGATGTTTCCTCTTCTTCGGACCATTCTCTGTAAACCCTAGAGATGGTTGTGGTGAAAATCCCCGTAGATCAGCAGTTTATGAAATACTCAGACCAGCATCCATGCCACGCTCAAAGTCCCTTAAATCCCCTTTCTTCCCCATTCTGATGCTCGGTTTTAACTTCAGCAGGTTGTCTTGACCACATCTACATGCCTAAATGCATTGAGTTGCTCCCATGTGATCGGCTGATTAGCTATTTGTGTTAACAAGCAATTAAACAGGTGTACCTAATAAAGTGGCTGTTGAGTGTATGGGTTCACTTCTATAGCTCAAATCACGCGTCTTGTGCTTAAAACAGCAGAATAAAAATCCAGCGTGCTAAATCTGCATCATAAATGAATTGATCGCAGATCGATAATGCTGTATTTATTGGGAAAATAATTCACATTTCCAAAAATCAGTGGGACAGTAGAAGTAAACAAAGGATACGGCCTTCAGGCTTGTGATGACACTGATCACATATTTTCAATATTTAGCCGGCTCTTCACTCAGCTCATAATATCTCTGAGAGGTTTGCTGATGGACATTAAGGGTTCTTGATTCACTTTGCGGGACGGTTCTCTGACATTTCGACTTATAACACAGAAGATGAGGTCTAACAAGCTACCAGTCACCCTTCAAGGTCATTAACACATATCTAATACACTCGTAAGACACGCAGATTTCCATTTTTTAAGGATTTTTTGGGAAGTTATTCCAATTTTTATTGATAGAGAGCGAGACAGGGTGAAAGGGGGAATAGAGGAGAGAGACATGCAGCAAAGGGTTGTGAACCGGACTCAAACTCACGACCGCTGCTGGCGACCTGCGCCCACATGGTAACGCCTTAATTCAGCGAGTTATATGGCAGCCATAGGCATGCAGATTTTCATAAAAAGCCTTCTTACTTGGGCCTCTGTAAGACGTAGGTGAGGAGAAACGCCCGGAGCGACTCGATGCTGGTCTTCTCCAGCAGGATCCACTCCCGTACGACTGCCTCCATGATGGCAGTGGCTGCCTGGAACAGCACATAGTCCACCTTACTGGTCTCTGTGGAGGGAAAACAGAACACAGGGATATAAGTCAATGGAATAATACAGTGTTTAAAAGTCACGGGTTCATATCATTTGCAGGAAAAGCTTCCACATCAGACAAGCTATAGTTGCATATAATGTGAAAACTTTCACATCAAATGCATTAGTATTTATTCACTGATATAAACATGGTGGACCAGGTATTACCTCTGCAAAAGTTCAAAAGTACCATCAGCAAACTGATCAAAAATTTAAACTAGAGGGACTAACAACGCCAATCGTTTCATATTTTCTGGGTTTGCCAGGTTGTGTTTGGTGTAAACATTTATTTAAAATGTGGAATCAGGCATTTATTGTTTAAAAATTGGAATATCAATGACAACAAAAGAGTCTGCATCAAGTAAAAGATAATTTTTTAATCACATCTGGACTAAACTGACCCATAAAGTCTGATTTCACTTGATCTGTAATTAGACACAACCAGCTCTCTTCATCTATTTTTGTCTTTATTCTTTTTTTCTTGCGTGATGTGAAGATAATTAATCACCTGTTTCGTATTCTCATGCAAATAACAATTAAAATGTCAGAAAAGCCAAACTAACAAGGACATTCTTTAACGTTGCAAATATGATATTCAATAGAAGCTGTGATGAAGGCTGTTTAAAGCCAGTAAAAACTTAATGAGAGTAGAACTTCCTGCAGGATTGCATCAGTAGGTAAAGGGCTGAGACAACACGAGAGTGTTGCTGCTAAACGTGGATGCAGTTGTGACATATCTCCGTCTGCAATGCGCCGCCGTACATCTTATCTGGAGGAGCAGCACAGCAGCAGCAGTCATGCATCTGCAGTGAAGCCGCTCAGCTGCAGCGCTACTGTAAGGCACGAAACCCCATGAAGTAGACCCAAACCTAAAGATAAGAGTCTCCTATAGTGAAGACGGATAAACGGGTAGCAGTGAAGGTGTGCTCCGTCAGAGAGACGACGGGGTCTGGGTTTAATAATAATACAGTCTGTTTACATATTTGCAATTATTCTTCCCCCATAAACATAAGCACCTTAACAATAATTTAATAATCTAATTTAAGGATGGTCTGTTGTTGCCTTTTATAAAGCTGTTAGTTGTTTTTGAAACTGTTGTTTTTTCTTTTATTCATATAGCTGTTTGGAAAGTGTCACTAGAACTTCACTGCAGAGATGCAATGATAATAAACATCTATTCTATTTGTTCTGGTTCTGGGTGAATCTGCATTGTTTATCTCCAGTGATTAAATGTAAATATCATCCTGTCTGAATGAAGATCCACGGCATTAAAATGTAAACACAGACAGCAGAAATGAAGGACTCTAATAGTAGTGACATTTATGGTTGTTTTAGTGTTTTTTTAAGGTTTCGTGTCTTTTTGTGGGGGTTTCATAACCACTTGTGGTTTTGTGGGTTTTTTGTTTTGTTTTTTTACATTTTCTTGCGGTTATTTTGGTGGTTATTGTGTCTCTTTTGTGGTTTTTTGTTAGGTTTGTGGTTTTTTTGTGTCTGTTTGTGGTAGTTTTGTGTCTTCTTTTGGTTGTATTAAATCTTTTCATGGTTATTTTGTATTTTTTTATAATTGCTTTGTGTCTTTTTGTGGTTGTTTTGCATCTTTTCGTGGTTGTTTTGTGTCTTCTTATGTTTTTTTGTGGTGGTTTTGTGTGTTTTTGTAGTTGTTTTGCATCTGGTTTTGGTTGTTTTACATCTTTTTTTGGTTGTAAGCGCCTTTTTAAGGTTGTTTTGTGTCTTTTTATGGTTGTTTTGTCTGTTTACGGACATTTTGTGACTTCTTTTGGTTGTTTTGTGTCTTTTAATGGTTGTTTTGCATTTTTTGTGGTGGTTTTGTGTCTTTTAATGGTTGTTTTGCATTTTTTGTGGTGGTTTTGTGTCTTTTTATGTCTTTTATGCTCTGGTGAGCGTAAGACCAGAGGCTGCGGCTCAGATCAAATGTAAAATTAAATTAAAACACTTTCCTCCACTTGAATAACAGTAAATGTGCCTTAGATAAACAGAGCAGGCTTCCTCAGATAAATTCCTCTTTTCCAACATCATGTGAGCTATGCGACGAAGTCAACATTTACCCAAGATGTGCTTGCAAATGGCAAAAGGTGATTTGGACTTCCTGAAGGAGAGGAACACATGTTCTGCATGCTGCCTCTGTTCTGTGCTGACCATGGAGGGCGGTGCCTGGAAAACACAAACAAACCAAGACAAGGCTCAAAGTTACAGAAATGCAATTCAGTTTTAAAACCAGCATTACTTTAAATATCACATTCAAGTTTATATGTATGACTTTCAAGGATTTTATGGCTGGAATGTGGCATTTTAGGAGTTACAGCGTTAGTGGTTAATGATTAATCTCATTGGCACAACACTAACAGATGATAATGGAAGCAATTTATTGATCTGAGCAATTTTTTATTTAAAAAATTACCTAAATTATCAGATTCCAGCTTCTTAAATATAAATATTTTCTAGTTTCCTCCCTCCTCTGTGACAGTAAACTAAATATTGTTGGGTTGTGGACAAAACAAGACATTTAAGGAGGATATCTGAGGTTTTAGGAAACACCGATCAACATTATCAAACATTTTATTGACCAGATAACTGATGCAACATGTTACAGGTAACCAGCACTATAAAATAAATCACCTTTCTTCACAGTTTAACATAAAGTTTGGTTAACTTAAGCTGCAAAGAGCCGAAACATGATTCAGTCTGATGATGTTGGTCACATTAAACTTCTTCTATTAAAGAAATTTGAGTTTATTTCTATCAGTGTTATAAAATTACATTTAAATTAACAACACCACTAAAACTAGAGGCCGTAAACATTTAGTCAGAGGAAATACTTCATTATTAAACCATTACGATTCACAAACGGACAAAGTTTATACAAGTGCAAGAAAGTCAGGCAATAATAACACAAACAGCCCATAATAACAATAATAATAATAATAATAATGATCATCATCATCATCATCATCATAATCATCATAATAATAAAGGCTTTGAAGCTCCTGATAAAGCAGTACAACACACAGGTTTTTATTGAGGAGTGTCTCCATGACACAGCTCAGCAGGAAAGTCACATTCCATTCTAATTGCAGTAAAAGCAGCACTGCGGCTGAAGGCAGCGAGGAAAGAAAGAGCTTTTTATCTGAGGGAACAGCACACACACACACACACACACACACACACACACTCACATACTCACACACTCACTTCAACCCACATTATGAGGAGATGGCAGACGAATTAAACATAAAAGACTATCAGCATGAGCTCAGCAGTTTAATATTAGCAAGAAAAAGCAAGAAAAATGACATTAGCATGGAATATTTACTTTGATTAGAGTAAATTTATATTTTTAAAAAAGTTTAAACTGATTTAATGCATTGTGGCCTTTACCTGCAACGTGTTGCATCAGTTATATCGAGATATTTGGTCAATAAAATGTCTGAAAATAATTAAGAAATGTTTACCAAAACCTCTGATATCCTCCCTAAATATCTACAACCCAACAATACTCAGTTTATTGCCATAGAGGGGAGAAAAATAGAAAAATATTTACATTTACGAAGTCAACCAAATAGCGTGGACACATTTATGGGTGACTGTAACCATACGTTGAGGGGTTAAATATGACCAAATGTTAAGTGAAAGAATGAAAATAATATCAGCATGGAATATTGGCCTTGATGGGAATAAACTCATATTTTTTAATAGAAAAAGTTCAACATCTTCTGACTCTGAAGTTGATTATTATGGGCTGTTTGTATTATTATTGTTATTATTATTACTAATTTTATGGGCTGTCTGTATTATTATTATCATCATCATCATCATCATTATAATCATTATTGTTGTTGTTATCATTATTTGTTTGTATTGTCACCATTATTATTATTATTATTGTCATTATTATTAAGTGCCGTTTGTGTTATTATCGCCCGTCTTTCTTGTACTTGTATGAAGTTTGTCCTTTTAGGAAGTTCAAACAAAGCAGTAAAAAGCTCTGTGAAGAATTAATAGAATATTCATTATAAAGTTTTCAGATACTCTTTTAACTGTATTGGTTTAATAACGAAGTATTTCCTCTGACTAAATGTTTACGGCCTCTACTTTTAGTGGTGTTGTCAGGTCAGTGTTGACCCAAAAGCTTTTGGAAAACATAAATAACCAATTAAGCTAGCTAGATGTTTGGTCAACAAGTGTTTTAAACTGTCAGCCAAAGGGGGTTTAATATGACCAAAATGTAAATTAATAACACTGATAGAAATAAACTCATATTTAATAGAAGAAGTTTAATGTGAGCAGCATCATCAGACTGAATCATGTTTCGGCTCTTTGCAGCTTAAATTAACCAAACTTTATGTTAAACTGTGAAGAAAGGTGACTTATTTTATAGTGCTGTTTACCTGTAACATGTTGCATCAGTTATCTCGTCAATAAAGTGTTTGATAATGTTAATCAAAACCTCAGATATCCTCTTTAAATGTCTTGTTTTGTCCACAATCCAACAATCTTTACTTTACTGTCATAGAGAAAGAAAAAAAATTAAAATACTTAAAATTTATTCTCAATTTTTTCTTTAAAAGTTGCTCAAATGTATAAAATAATTATCAAAACAGCTGGTGATTCCTTTAATGGCCTCAGTCTTCCCTCATAATAGGTAACAATGAAAGTCACACTTAAACTTCAGGAAACAATTCTGAGAGAAATCAAACTCTGCAAATATTTACGAGTGTTATTTAAGGCATATATCGAGACACTAAAATGGCTAATGTGTCAGCATGTGCTTCAGCAGCTTGTTGACTGAATATAACAAGTTCCCACTCAATAAATTAGTCGTCACCTTTTAAATTAATCGCCTTTTTGTTGGGTAATTGTTTAATTCTTTAAAGAAATAAGTCTCTGATTCCACGTGTACAAATATGAATGTTTTCTTGTTTCTCGCCCTCGACAGTAAACTGAATACCTCTGGACAAAATAAGACATTTGAGGTCCATGTTTTCACCACTCCTGGACATTTCACAGACCAAATAACTCATTGATTATTCGAGAAAATAATCTAAAGTGACAGCAATCATTAGTTGCGCTCTTATTCCAAGTCACACCCTTCTCTCCCTCCTCTTTTCCCGCTTGTCTCTGCATTATGAAAGCTCTACTAAATGCAAAAATCATCTAAAAAGAATCCTAACGATCGATTTAGATCTCACAGATTTAGATTTTTAAATTAAAATAGCAATTTGACAAAAATCCAAATAGCAAAAACTCATATATTCAAATCACAAAGGCTGCAACCCGAGATTTATGGAGGAGTAGCTGTTAAATAATGAGACTAATTCAGTTTTATGTAATCCGAGCAGACTGAAACTTGCCCATGCTTGAAGTCTTGTTATTTAATAGCCACAGCCACATTATACAGTATCCATGCAGTACTTCTGGTGTGCTCTCTTGATGCCATCTTATGTGGGAACGCTTCAATTTATTAGACAGCAATTGACAGAAGAATTTGATATTTTCACCCAATCTTGAATAAATGTTTAAATACAATGACTAGGAACTTTGTAATGACTGGAACAGCTGGATTTGAATGATATATGCACACATAATGAGTCACAATACAGAACATAAAGACTGGACACCATCTGTGCCTCTGATAGACACTTCAGGTCCATCAAATCACCAACAAACTGACTGAAAAACAGCTTCTGCCTGGACCTGAGTGCCCACTAGCAACTCAACTACTCACTGTTATATTTACAGAATCTGGAAACACCTACAGCTTTGGACCGACTGTCTTAAGCACCTTGTATGTATTTACTGAGCCTACAGCTGCACCTTAAATATTATTTTTTGCACTAGTTTAAGCCACCACTTGTTCATTTATGTTCTGCAACATCAGTAAGTCTACTGTTTTTATAGTTCTTAAGACTAGCTTACCACTGTTTTTATACAGACACTCGTACTTTAACAAGATTTTTATATTTCCTATTTGCACATCTCCTTCTGTAAATGTTCTCTAAATGTTGTTGAACAACAAAGCAATTAATTTATTAAGGAATAAAACGCCTGCTGCTGACTTAAATGTGAAGTTAAAGCTCTAATCTACTCTAATTTAATATATTTAACTGTCTGAATCAGGTTAAATAGGCTGCTTTTAGTTTCGAAACAATAAAGGGGAATATCGTATTTTAAAGCTGCGTATCATATAACTGGTTTGTATTATTCTATCAAGGCAGGTTCTATCACTGAAGACCAGACGTACGTATCAATACACCTGCAAAATTTCAGGATTCCAGCTGCATTATTCCTCAAAACGTTCTATACATATTAATTAATAACATGTGTATACACAGGGAAAAGAAGTGGGACTAAAGTGACAAGATTTGGTGAATTTAGGGGGAATAAATACAATAATCAGCTATTTTCTGCACTAGTTTAGCAGTTTTTCTACTGTTTTTACAGTTCTCAGTACACATAAAAATAAAATTTACCCTTGTTTTCATAGAAACATGTACAATTTTTCTACTAGATTCTTATATTTTCACAATCCTTCTGTGCTTTCTATTGTATTCTATTCAAAGACATTTATAAAACACCTGCTGCTGATTTAAATGTGAAGTTAAAGCTGTAATCTACTCTAGTTTAATATATTTAAGGGTCTGAATCTTGTTAAATAGGCTGCATTTAGTTTAAAACAAGACGGCGGGGTGAACAATAAAGGTTTTATGGTTGGAGGAATATCACATGCATGTTAAAGTTGCGGCGTATCATGTAATTGATTTGTAGCACTGAAGACCCCATGTACAGATCAATAAACCTACTAAATTTCAGGACTCCAGCTGAATAACTTCTCAAAAAGTTCTACACATTTTACTTAATAACATGTGTATACACAGGGAAAAGAAACAAGACTAATATGACAAGATATGGTGAATTCAGGTGGAATAAATACAATTATTCTGTGCACTAGTTAAAGCCATTACTTTTTCATATACATTCTTCAGAGGTGCAACACCAGCTGCTCTACTGTTTTTATAGTTCTCAGTACACACATAAAAATAAGATTCCCCACTGTTTTCATAGGTAAATATTCTTATATTTTCACAATCCTTCTTCTTCTATTGTATTCTATTCAAATCCATTCATAAGACACCTGCTGCTGACTTAAACGTGAAGTTACAGCACTAATCTACTGTATTTTAATATACTTATGGGTCTGAATCAGGTTAGATAGGCTGCTTTTAGTGTCAAAACAAGATGGCAGAGAGCATGGACAGGCTGCTGGAGCTAATTTGACCATCACACTGACCCATGACATGCACATGGGTTAGCTAGTTGCCCCTAGCAGGGGTATTTAGCCTCGTTTCCCCCCACGGAGGAGGCCCCAGAGGGGGCCAGGAGGCAAATACCGGCTGTAAATGAGCGTTTTAGGGGAGAAGGGACGAGCTACAGAGACGAACCGACTGAATTTGCTGCGAAACCGACGAAAACCGAGATGCTCCAGGAGTCTCCAGAGAGCAGGGAAACTTAACGGTCGGATGGGAGGCGAAGTTCCCGGACAACCGGAGAGAAACCGGTGTAAATATTAACGGTGCTGGAGACGGAGGGAAACGTTAGGGTGGTGTTTATTAACGGGATGGAGGCAGACTGCGCCACGCACCGCTCCACTACAACCGTCTCTCCGGTACGAGGAGGAAAAAAAGCTCAACACATTTCAGAAGAAGAGAAGAAGAAGAAGAACCCGGAGCCGCGAACCGCCCGAGCTCCAGCCGAGGCGAAAGCTAACGGAGCCGGTACCGAGCACCGGGCGGGCTGCGGAAACGGAGCGGGAGTTCCTCACCATTAAAACTTTGGCAGCGCTTTCCAGCTGTGTGATCACTTCTGGTGCACCGACCGCCGCCATCATCGTCCCTCTCCAATGACGCGCCATCCGCTCTGCATTGTGGGAACACAGCCGCCGCTAGCCGGTGGAGCTCCGAGCACACGGTTATGTAACACACAGGACCGCCAAACTACCGGCCAGAGGAGTCATAGCTGGAGAGGCATGTTCAATTAATCAATGTTTAAAAAAAAAAAAAAGATTAAAATAAGTGTATTTAGAACTGTACTGAGCAGATAATCAGTGAAAACAATGCAAGGCAATCACAGACACAAAACAACCTCAAAAAGACACAAAACAGAAGTCATAAGAAGTCACAAAAATGTCTACAAATAGACAAAACAGCCACAAAAAGACACAAAACAACCACAAGAAGTCACAGAACATCCACAAACAGACAAAACAACCACAAAGAGACACAAAACAACTAAAAGAAGACAAAAATACGCAAAACAACCACAAAGAGACACAAAACCACCATAAAGAGACACAAAACAACTAAAAGAAGACACAAAAATACGGAAAACAACCACAAAAAGACACAAAACAGCCATAAGAAGTCACAAGAATGTCTACAAATAGACAAAACAGCCACAAAAACACACAAAACAACCACAAAAACACACAAAACAACCACAAAGAGACACAAAACCACCACAAAAATATGCAAAACAACCACAAAAAGACACCAAACAACAATAAGAAGTCACAAAAAGCTCGCAAACAGACAAAACAACCATAAAGAGACACCAAACAGCAACAAAAAGACACAAAAAAACAATAAGAAGTCACAAAAAGCTCACAAACAGACAAAACAACCATAAAGAGACACCAAACAGCAACAAAAAGACACAAAACAACAATAAGAAGTCACAAAAAACTCGCAAACAGACAAAACAACCATAAAGAGACACCAAACAGCAACAAAAAGACACAAAAGGCCAAAGTAGTCATGGCTGCAGAAAAATATTAAATTAATAAATAAAAACATTAAAGATTAGAATAAGTAAAGTTATAACTGCACTGACCAGATAATTAGGGAGTTTTAGTGCTTATTTTGTGTCACAGTGTGGTTGTTTTTAATCTTTAAATCCCTTTCAGACAAAAAAAATAAAACCGTCAAAAATTATGCTAAGCAAAGACACAAACCTACTTCAAAACAATGTAAGACAACGACGGATACACAAAACAATCATAATAGATCAAAAATGTCGACAAACAGACAAAACAACTACTAAAAGATGCAAAACAACCACAAAAAGATGCAAAACAACTAAAAGAAGACACAAAACAACCATAAGAAGTCACGGAATGCCCAAAATCAGACAAAACAACAACAAAAGACACAAAACGACCATAGGAAGTCTCAAAAAGCTTGCAAACAAACAAAACAACTACTAAAAGACACAAAACAACCACAAAAAGATGCAAAACAACCAAAAGAAGACACAAAACAACCAAAAGAAGTAACAAATCACTTAAAATCAGACAAAACAACCACAAGGGGACACAGAATAACCAAAAAATGACCATAAAAGGTCACAAACAACTTGCAAACAGACAAAACAACCACAAAGAGACACAAAACAACCACAAAAAGATGCAAAACAACCAAAAGAAGTCACAAAATGTCCACAAAATACACAAAACAAACACAAAAACATGAAAAACAGCCAAAAAAAGACGCAAAACAACCATAAGAAATCACAAACTGCTTAAAATCAGACTTAACAACCCTAAAGAGACACAGAATAACCACAAAAAGACAAAAAAACCAACCATAGGAAGTCACAAAATGCCCGCAAACAGACAAAACCACTACAAAGAGACACAAAACCACCATGAGAGGTCAAAAAATCTGCAAATTGACAAAAGAACCACGCAAAGACACAAACCTTCAAAAACCTCCAAGAAAATAGGCGACACTCTCAAAAAGCCACAAAACCTTCAAATCCTCTATGGAGAGACAAACAAATCTCTATAAAAAGACATAAAACCTCCATAAAATAACACAAAATGACAACAAAGATCCTCTAAATAACTGGAAGAACAAACAAAACCTGACAAAGCTTCAAAAAAAGATGACAACAACAAAATGCGATTAAACATTAAAGATGTGGCACAGAATAATAACAAAACTGCACAATGCCTCCATGTATAGATGGAAAACCTTCAAAACCTCCACAACAACATGCAGAGCAACAACGGAAAGACACAAAACAACTGTAGAAGGAAATAAAACCTCCACAAAGACATGGAAATATGATTAAAACAATACTTCTGGTTGAAACAGTGAATGAAATCAAACTCAAAGTACTCAGCACTCAAAGTACAGGTACTAATGCTGCCAAGGCTTCCACCGGTGAGGCTCTCTGTGCTGATTTGTTTGCTGATGGCGCCATCTAGTGTTGAACACGCTTCCAGTCTGCTGCAGCGTTGGAGAGCTGTCTCTAAGTACTCTGGTGTTGTTTTTCAGCTGTATACATATTTATTTTCACAGTAAACTGCAGCAAATGCACAGCTTTGTACACGCTAAAATAGAAGCTGTGTAATGATAAAAATGAAAAACAAACAAATACAGAAACAGAGGGAAACAACTTGGCATACAGTAATTCATATCTTTATTATTCTTTATCTTGATTTATTCTAATTTATATTAGTGTTATCAAGTGCATTAGGTTTTTGACATTTAGAAAACCGGTTTTCATCAGTCTGTGTTCATTTTTACTGTAATTATGTTCTTTTAAGTCAAATAGCAGGAGTTTGTTATCTTCTTTTCTTGAAAGTCAACACATTTTCACCATTTATCTGCCAGAAACTGTAAAAACAGAAAAAACTGAAGGGTTTTTAAGTTTGTTTGAACTAGTCATGTGTAAGAAAACAAACAAATCTAAGCTTTAAATTGTGATATTCGATCAAATTCACTTTATTCTACATGTCTTGTGTAAAAAATGACAAAAAATACACCTGACAGATTCTGTAAAAAAACTAAATATTCTGTGCGTCTTACAGTTTTGCTCATTTGCACAACAGATAGTGCACTTCTCAGAACAATTAGCACAAACTGCAAAACCTAGTTGATAACCTGCAAAAGCGTGTCAATTGCTCAAAATGGATAATTCATTCCTCAAAAGCAATTATTCATGTCAATCAAAGTGTCAGCGTCAACATGAAAAGTCCTGACACCATTGCTTATGAACAAGACAGTCAATGATCTTGTCATGTTTTCTTTAGGACAGTTTACTCTGGAAGTGTTTTCAAACGCAAAAAAAGTCAGATCTTGGCAACACGACCTGAAAATGCTCCAGACAGCACCACACACTATCTGCAAAGCCTTTTGAAAACTACAGTAAGGTTACACATTACTGTTTTTAGTGAGGTAACTGAGTACAAGACACTGAATACGTGTGTTTCATATTTTTACTGCGTATGCTCTTTGCAATTCTAATTTGTTCACAGCATTATGCAAAAGAAAAATACACACTTATTTACAAAAAAACATAAGAAACACTCTTTGGGTAGAGCTGTAAACAACTGCAAACAGTACTGCGGTAAATATTGGAAGTGAACAAACAACATACACAGTACTGTAAATCATTCATGCACATCCAGATGTTCCTGTCTGTCTGGTTACATGTTTTCATCTACATCACAGCGAATATCATCTCTTGCAATGCAGTGGGGAAAGTATCTCCTCGAGTGACAAATCCACCCGCTGCAGGACTCTGCTGTGGTGTCATCACATGCAGCATCCATGGCCGCTAGCGGGGCCATTTGGGTATGTGGATGCCGGTCATATACCTTCCACCTCCAGGCAGAGAAAAACTCCTCTGCTGGATTTAGGAATGGGGAGTAGGGAGGGAGATACTCCACCAGCGTCCTTTAGTGTGCTGCAAATCACTGTCTGACCAGATCTGAGAGGTGATCCCAAACAACGACATACATGTCCAGATGGTCTCCAGTTAGGCCTGTCTCATTCTCAGGGATTACGTCCCTGTAAAGAATGTCTAAAAAGTCAGCAGATGTTGTGTGTTGTATGGACAGAGACAGAGGATATGGGTGAGGACGCCATTTTCTGAGATAGCTACACACAGTGGCTCCACAGATTTTGACGACTAGTTCAATGTTTTTGTATGTAATGACTCAAACAATGAAATGAGGACTATCAGTTTAATAGGGAGTGACTATACAGCCTTCATAAGTATGGTTCAATTTGACTGACATGACGTAAGCAAATGATAATGTTATAAAAGAGCAGAGAATTGTATGAAAGCAACTGATGCATGTCCAAAAGCATTTGCAATTAGTTGGAAGGAATGAGAATTTTAATTCTGATCAGAGACATGCACCAAAGCCACTGGGAAAAACTATCATAAAAGAAAAGGAGCAAGTTGTTGATACACTATAATCAGACTAATTCAACCCTTGTCTTTTCTCTTTATTGATTTATGGCTTTATAACTGTGTCACACTGCTTAGAAGACGGTCCTCTCTACTTCTAGCAGCAGCTGGTTTCCAGACCTTCAGCTCCTCCTGTGAGGAGCAGCTCGTCAGCAGGTTTAGAGCTCTGCTAATCTGACCTGCATTAATTATTTCACCGTGCGGCTGCTGTTACAAAGCTGCTCAGCTGCTGATGTTTAAATAAACGTTCTCTAAAGCTCCGTATCAGACTCCATGATATCGGAGTCCGGTGGATGCAGATCCTGAATCTCTTTAAGCCTTTAAGAAGCTCAGAGTTTAATTGGAGCATCTGCCCTGCCTGATAATTACTGCAGATACCAGACAGCTGTAGTTACTCTACCGCTAGAGTTAACCAAGTACACTTAGTCGAGTACTGTACTTAAGTACTAATGATGGATGGATGGATGGATGGATGGATGGATGGATGGATGGATGGATGGATGCATGGATGGATGGATGGATGGATGGATGGATGGATGGATGGAGAGATAGATAGATAGGTCGGTCAGTTGGTTGGTCGGTAGGTACTTTATTGAAATTTAAGAATAATGTGAGGTACTGTCTTCTTTCTACCTCCACTCCTACATTTATCAGACAGTTCAAGTTAGTTAATTCCAATTTAAAGCATGTAGAACTCATAAAATATGATGTTTCATTAATTTAGCTTATACAAAAAACAGCTGAAACATCAACCAGTGAACTGACAGATTTCATTTCTTAGTGTTTTTAGACTTTTTTTTTTACAACCAAATTAGTCGATTGGTGAAGAAAATAATTAGCAAAATAAAACTTAATGAGAAGAATAACTGTATAGAAAATGTTTTAATCATTAAAATCCTGGTTTTACATTAATGCATGATTAGTTGTAACGAAATGACAAATATTTAATACTTTAAGTAGTTAGTATACCTGATTACACTGACATACTTGTACTTAAGTAACATTTTTACCTCTTTTACTTTTACTTAACTACAGGATGCAAATACTTCTTTACCTGTAAGTACCTGTTACTTAACAAACTACCTGTTTACTTGCTACTCTGCATGAACACAAGATAAACATCCTAATTTTATACGATAAATGATCGAAAGATGCAAACATTATTTAATGGATTGTGCTGACATATTAATCCTTGTAGTTTCAATCTGGACTTGCTTGAGTTTCTAGAAGACGTTCACCTCTCATCCAGTGGATGGGAGGTGAACGTCTTAATTTAAAAGATAATAATTCTTGTTGGCATTATGATTGTATTTTCATGAGATGGTGTCTTCTGTTGACTCTTCTGTTTTATATATACGTATTTCTGGGGTTTGTTTGCAGTGTGTTCGGTGTGTGTCAGGTGTGTGTTTTCTTAGTTTTTTTTACACTGCAGTGTGTTTTCAGACTCTGTTTACCTCGAACATGTCGGCTCTCATCGTGACCTTCACATCAGCGGGGAGATACTGTCTTTAATAAGGACTAAACAGAGCTGGGGGTGTGTTTGTTTCGCTTTGGTGAGCAGAGAGTGCTTCAGAGTGCAGCTGTGAGGAGCTGCTGTCACTTCGACCCAGCAGACGGAGACGCATTTACTAAACGCTGTGGGACGGGCAGAAGTTCACAACACCTGTTCTGTTTTACAGGCAGCGACTCCCCACAGAGAACCTGAGCTCTGGAACACTCTGGTTCTCACACACACACACCGAACACACACCGAACACACACCTGACACACACCAAACACACACCTGACACACACCAAACACACACTGAACACACATCTGACACACACCAAACACACACTGAACACACACCTGACACACACCAAACACACACCAAATACACACCGAACACACACCTGACACACACCTGACACACACCGAACACACACACCAAACACACACTGAACACACACCTGACACACACCAAACACACACCAAATACACACCGAACACACACCTGACACACACCTGACACACACCGAACACACACACCAAACACACACCAAACACACACCGAACACACACTGAACACACACCAAACAGACACCAAACACACACCTGACACACACCAAACACACACCAAACACACACCAAACACACACTGAATGCACACAACGAACACACACTGAACACACACTGAACACACACACTAAACATACACCAAACAGACACCTGACACACACCGAACACACAGTGAACACACACTGAACGCACACAACAAACACACACAGAACACACACTGAACACACACACCAAACACACACCGAACACAGACCAAACACACACCGAACACACACTGAACACACACCAAACACACACCAAACACACACTGAACACACACACCAAACACACACCAAACATACACCAAACAGACACCTGACACACACCGAACACACACTGAACACACACACCAAACACACACCGAACACACACTGAACACACACACCGAACACACACCGAACACACACCGAACACACACTGAACACACACCTGACTGACACCGAACACACACCTGGCACACACTGTGAGTACACACTGAACACACACCAAACACACACCTGACAACACACACTTGACACACACCGAACACACACAGAACACACACCTGGCACACACTGTGAGTACACACTGAACACACACCTGACACACACCTGACAACACACACTTGACACACACTGAACACACACCTCCCAGAACAACAGACCAACTCAGAAACACAACCTGGTCGTGACGTCCCATAAAGAAGGACTCGGTCCAGTTTAACAGGAACAAATATGGATCCCAACAGCAGTTTAACACCAGAGAGGTTCATCTTCTTATCTGTGTGAACCATTAATGTATGCAGTTCCTGTTTACGCTGGTTGTCTAAGTTATTTACGTCATCTTCAACATTTTCTTTGAACTCTTAATTGATTTAATATGACAGCATGTGTAGAAATCAGAGATGGCATTTTCAGCTTTCCTTTCTTCTTAATAGGGAACTCTTTAAGGTTTTTTTCAGTCCATATGTTGATAACAAACTACGTAAGCGTTCTGTTTGATCTTAGCCATGGCTTTTAACGTTATAATGTGGAGAGCACGGCCGATGGTTGATGGTGTTAGCTAACGTTGTGTTACGTCTCAGTACTGTAAAGTTTGTTTTCAGGACAGGATATAGCACAGCTAGAGTCTACTAATACCACAGAGGGAGAGCTGGCTGAGTATATGAACATGAAAAAAGTTGAGCTGAATCTTTGACTGATCAGAGAGAGTCTTCTTCCTGAAGGGGGCGTGGCCAGCAGCACTGAGACAGCCCATTTATTTGTCATTTTCGGGAATTTGCTGAGAATGGGTTTAATATGGAACCGCTAACTTTTTAAACGACTGTTTCCAGAAACAGTTAAGTGTAAATTGTTGCCCAGGTGATTTCTTTTGCATTCATCGTTGACACATGAATATTTTTTCATCTGCTGACTCTGCACTCGGAGCCAGAAGGGCAACATGTCGACGACAGAACAACAGCAGAACAAGAGATAAATAAATCAAGCGCAGTAGTGAGAGAAAAGAAGCCACACAGGACAGAACACAACTACAGCTGATGACAGAAAAACCCTCTGAGCCGTGAAGAAGAATCCCACAACAACAGACGGAAACATGAGGGTCAGTGGAGAGAGCGGAGACAGCAGCAGAAGCACAGAGGATGTAAGAACCCAGAGGCTGGAACAAGACGAGCCTAAATGAACGTTTACTAAAGCATCCATCATTAATATGGCACTCTGTATCTTCCCTCTGGCTCCCTGTAGTTTACAGCATCCCTAAAATAAAACCCAAAAGCCAGAGTGACTGTTAAAAAAGCAAGGAATGCAAATATCATAATCAAAAACAAATGAAAATGTTTAAAAGTAAATGCAGCTTTGAGAAACTGGAAGCTGGAAATGATCAAAATGATCCATTTTCTGTTATTTATTTTTTTGTAATTTTAATAAATAATATTTGTAATTAAACAAAGCAGAGAAATCTATAAAACAACAGGTACAAAAATATTACTGACCTCTTTAAAAAATTTTGACAGACATATTTTTTCTTGAAAATTACAAATATCTGTAAAATATTTTTATTTTTATCTATTTTAAATTATTCTACATTTACTAAATATTATCTTTAATTTCGCAAAACAGGGAGAATCTGTAAAATAACATAAAAAGTGACGGACCCATTTTTCAAATTTTATATACATGGATTTTCTTTAAAATAGCTGCAAATATCTGTAAAATATCAACATTTTCAGCTGATTTAAATACAGTAAAACCATGTAATTGTTTTTTACTTTTTACTTTTTGTCTCCTACAGACTGCATGTAAATTAATACTTTTTTCTGTGATTTTTACTAAATATTATGTGTAATTTAGCAAAACAGGAAAATCTGTCAAATAAATGAATAAATAAATAAAAAGGCTCCCTCCAGCTACCCTGTAGTTTGCACCCTTTGTAAAATAAAATATAAAAACAAGGGTGAATGCTAAATATTCAGAAAAAAAGCAAGAATACTTCAAGAATAAATTAAAATAATGTAAAGAAAAAGCAGTAAGTCACCACATTTGAGAAGCTGGAAGCTGGAAAAGGTCGAAGTTATTAATTTTATGTTATTAATTTGGTTGTTAAATGGACCAATCATCTCATTTTTAAGAGCTCATCTTGTGTTTAAATGCAAATTCTTATGTAAATGTACGTCGCTGCTTCAAAAAAACTAATAAAAATTCAGATTTCTTTGCAGCACATGTAGAAGTGTGTCTTGTGGACTAAGTGCTGATAATCACCAGCATGCTGAATGTGATGCAGCGCGGCTTAACGTCCACTCAGCTGCTGTAAACGTATAAGAAACAGAGGGATTAAGGCTGATTAGCCACCCAGGTAGTGGATTACTGCAGCGGCGTGTTTATAAAGCTGAGTAATGACAGAGTAAACAGGGAAAGTTGCTGCACACCGTACGTCTAAGAACGAAGAGACAGAACCAAGGGGGGACGTGGGAGAGTCTGGAGTCTACAGGGAGGAGGAAGAAGATGAGCACTTTGGTTCTCAAGGCCCTGGTGACGGCTGAGAACAGCATGAACCCGCCGGCTGACCGACATTTTGCACATCTGCTGAGCGGCCTTTAGCTCGGCTTCTCACACCGGCGTGGCAGCATCGCACTGAGACACGACTTTCAGCACAGAGACTCTCAGAGGTGAAGTCCCAGTCCTGGTTTCACCACTCGCCAGTCGTCAGCTTGGGACCAGAATGCAGGTCGTTCTTGAACCCTCCTGTCAAGCTGCAGCAGCGTAGAGAGAACTGGCATTTAAACATCACCAATAACACTCACAGGCTTTGAACTGGAAGCTGAGTGGATCCAAACTTTGAACAGAAGCAGCAGAATTGAACTTGAACAAAGACAATAAGTCAGTTTACCAAACACCCCACACCTGACCACCTTCAGTTTGACTGTTTTTTTTAAAGCTGTTGAACATTGGCTGAGTCGACCAGTTTAGGGGTTCGAAATTCCCTCAGAAGGTTTGGTCATGTCGATTTAAGCATCATTTTCTTCCACCAATCTGTGGATCAATGTTTGAAGCCATAGCTTGAGAAATAATGCAGTTGGGGTCGTGACATTTTGCAGGATGATTGATACATACATGTGGTCTTCAATGGTTCAACTCTGCTTTGATAGAATAATACAAACCAGTTGTATGAATATGGTGCAAATATGATCAAAAAACTTTATTTTTCACGCTAAAAGGCAGATTTTTTGCCTGTGATTGGCACCAATAGGAGCTTTAAGAATGTAGAGTATGGCGCTAGTTAGAGGCAACTTTATGTTTACTCATTTTGCATTTATGGCCAATATTTGAACGTGCATTTATTTTATTCATTTATTTAATAGGGACAGTGCATATTAATGAAAATCTGCAACATTTACAGTGTAAATATGCTAGATTATAGCAAAGATGCTAGTTTCCATCTGTAGTCCCTTTAGGCAGGTGACTAAAAACGAAACAGTACAAAATACAAAGACACAATACAACAACAACAACTATACACTAAAAGTGTTCACAGGCCTGGTTTTCCTTTAGCCACTGTTTTAAGTATGATTTAAACGTGACTAGTGTTGGACTCTCTCTTATTGATATTGGGAGACTATTCCAGAACTTGGTGCCTCTGACTTAGAGCACAGTCTGTCCAAATGTGGTTCGCCTGAGTGGAACCTCACAGTCCCCCCGAACTGTGGCCCTGGTGCCCATCCCACCCACAGTCTTTGGTTTAATGAAACCCTGTAATGGAGGAGGGACAAGTCCATGCAAAACTTTGTATACCAGACAACTATATTTAAATTAACAAAATTCTCAAAACTGAGTAAGTTGTACTTGTCTAAAACAGTGCAATGATGACCAGATGTGCAGATCAATGAGCCGGCAAAATATCAGGACTCCGGCTGCATTATTTCTCAAGTTATGGCTCCAAACGTTGATCCACAGATTGAAGCGAAGAAAACAAACGCTAGAACTGACATGACCATACCTTCTTTAAGGATGTATAACTCAAAAAGTTACAGAAGAAATGCTTTTACACGTTTTACTTAATGACATGCTCAGAAAAAAATGAACATTTGGTAAAACTGAGGTGCAATAACCCAAACGAGAAAGTAGGTACACACTTTTAGCAGAAACAACTCGTTGTAGGTGTTTTTGTTTGACACATTCTCAACTGCAGATCCTTGAAGTGAATATTTAGCGTCTCTGGATTTGCTGAGCTGGACAAAACAAAACAAAACAAGACATAACACCCATGATTAGCCCTGCTAATGAATACGATTCAAATAATAGTCAAATTGTCCTGAACTGTAAACGGCTTCGGGCTCTTAATAGTGTTCAAATATGTAAAAAGATATCTTGTTCTTATATATAAACGCTAATATCTAAAAATGCAAGTAATTTAATAACAAATGATGTGAGATCTAGACAGCTTTTTAAAACAGCAACAGCAACAACAACAACAACAACAAAATAAAAACCAAGATATAACAAGAGGGATTATTCCTTACAATCATGAAGATAAGAGCTTAAAAAGCAAAGTAGTCAAATTATCCTAAACAGACAACGGCCTTGTGTACTTAATAATGTTTCTTGTTCTGATATATAAAGGCTAATATCCAAAAAATGCAAATATTATTACATTAAATGATGGAAAAACTTAGTAGTCTACAAAACTAGATGCAAACTAGTCCTTTTACTGACCAAGATAAGATCTAAAGAATAAAAGTAGTGAAATAATCCTGAACAGAAAACGTCTTCAGGCTCATAAACGTTCCCTGCTCTTATATATAAAGGCTAATATTTAAGAAAATATGCAGGTAATATTACATCTAATATGGAAATCTGGTAGTCTAGATTGTCTTGAAAAAACAAGATTCAAACTAGTCCTTATGATGACCAAGATGACAGCTTAGAAGCTAAAGTGGTGAAATCACCCTGAACTGAAAACGTCCTCGGGCTCATACTAGATGTTCAAATATGTTGAAAACTGTCCTTTTCTTATATATGAAGTCCAATATTTTAAAAGGTAAGTATTATTACATAGAAAAACTGGGTTATTTAGATTGTTTCAAGAAAAAACCCAAAGATACAGCAGTAAAATGACCAAGATAATAAGTAAAAGTATAACCCTGAACTAAAAACGTCCTCAATCTCATAATGGACGTTTAATTAAGTTAAGAAGTTTCCTATTATAATAACTATATAAAGGGCTAGGGTTAGTATTATTACACCAAATGATGGAAGAACTGGAAACTCTGGAGAAAATGAACTGAAAAAACATCCTCAGGCTCATAATGGATGTCCAAGTATATTGAGAATCTTGTATATGAAGGCCAATATTTGAAAAAGCGAGTATTATTTAATGGAAAAACTTCGTAATCTAGATTGTTTTGAGGAGAAAAAACAAAGATACAGCATGTAAATGACCAAGATAAGAACTTAAAGGTGAATCTAGTGACATAACCCTGAACTGAAAACATCGTCGGGCTCATAAAAGTTTCCTGCTCTCAGGCTAATACTTAAGAAAATATACAGATAATAATACTTTTTTTTTTTTTTCAAAAAACAACATCCAGCAAGTCAAACTACTCCTCATATAACCAAGAGAAGAACCTGAACTGAAAACGTCCCCAAGCTCATAATAAACTAGTGGCATAACCCTGAACTGTAAACGTCCTCGGGCTCATAATAGATGTTAGAATATGTTGAAAATCTTACAAATGAAGGCCAGTATTTAAAAAAGTAAGAATCACAACATGGAAAAACTGGGTAATCTAGATTGTTTTGAGAAAAAAAAACAAGATACAGCATATAAATGACCAAGATAACAGCTTACAAGTGAAACTAGTGGCTTAACCCTGAACAATAAATGTCCTCGGGCTCATAATAGATGTCCAACCATGCTGTAAATGCTTCTTATTCCTTTACTGGACTGTAAATGTACCAAACATTACCTCAGTCTTCACATTCCCTGCCTGGTTTTTCTGTCGTTGCAGTGAACCCGGCAGATGCCTCCACACATACTGACGTCCTGGTGCGAGCGGCGAGCTTCATCTGCTAATGGGCCTCACCAGCCGACCACATTCCTCAGCTGTGTGGCTCAAGGTCCAAGCACACTCACACATTTGTATCTGCTCAGCCGGGAACACCTTCAAATAATAACTGGGAGCCAAATCTCCTTCAAAGTGCCTGAAAAAGCTGCACAGAGTTCAGCCGGGATTTAGGACACTTTCATCCCAGCTTTGTGGGATAAAAAAGTCTTTTATTTCTCCTGGATGTATTAAGTATTTTCTCTCAGCCGGGTCTTAAACTGCAGTACGCTTTGCATGATGGAACATTTAGAGGAGCGGTTCGACCTCACAGCCCTGTCAGTGGATCTAATTCAACATGAGAAAGGATGTTTTAGGCGTGCTAGTTCCCCCAGAGGAAGAGTCCCACAGACTTTTAGTGAAGCATGTTTACAACTAGTGATAGAAGATAACTACGTTCATTCACTCAAGCACTGTATTCAAGTATAAACTTGAGGTAGTTGTACTTTACTTGAGCTTTTCCATTTTTAGAACAACACAGTAATCACAAAGAGACACAAAATGACAGCAAATAGATTTAAAATGATCTTAAAGAGACACAAACAACCATAAACAGATACAGAAAAACACAAATAAACTCAAAACAAATAACAAAAAGACAAATAATAACTGCAAAGAGAGTCAAAATGACCACAAATAGACTCAAAACAACCTCAAAGAGAAACGCAATTACACCAGAGACGCAAAATGATCTCAGAGACACAAACACCCACAAACAACAAAGAAGGGAGCCAAAAATATTCACAGAGACCAAAAATGACAATAAAAAAGATACAAAATGACCACAAAGAGACACAAAACAACCTTAAAAAAGATTTTGAACAACCACAAAGAGAGAAAGAGACACAAAACACCCACAAACGATGGCATATCAACCATACAGAGACACAAACAACCACAATGACACACAAAACAACTACAAAAGAGATTCTAAACAACCACACAGAGAAGTGAAATGACAACAAAGAGACAAAAAATGATCTCAAATGACAAAAACAATCACAAACAGTTCAAGAAACACAAACACTCAAACCACAAAGAGACTCAAAACGACAACAATGATGCAACAACTACAATCAGATATAAAACATTCACAAATAAACTCAAAACAACCACAACGAAATACAAAATGACCACATAGATACACTAATTACCCACAAAGACATGCAAAACGCCCAGAGACAGGCCAAAAATGACAATAAAAGACACAAAACAACTACAAAGAGACAAAAAATGACAATAATGAGACACAAACAACATCAGAAAGATTTAAAACAGCTACAAAAAGACTCAAAACTACCACAAAGACAGAACGAGACACAAAACAACCACAAAGAGACACAAAACACCCACACAAATATTTAAAACAAACCACAAACAAGCTTTTAAAATACAACACACAGCTACAGATAAAAAACCTGCAACCCGGGCGGCTGTGGCTCAGGCGGTAGAGCAGGTTGTCCACTGATTGCAAGGTTCGATCCCCGGCCTCCTCCGCATGCTGAAGTGTCCTCGGGCAAGACACTGAACCCCAAGTTGCTCCCAATGGCAGGCAGGCGCCTTGCATAGAAGCTCTGTCACCACTGGTGTGTGAAATTGGTGAATGCGAAACACATTGTAAAGCATTTGGGATACCACTAAGGTAGAAAAAAGCGCTATATAAGTGCAGACCATTTACCATTTAACCCTTCTTCTTAAAAAGCAGTTTCATTTCATGAGTTGCTTCCAGCTCCAAACAGTGATTTTTCCCCTCTGAATTCCTCACATGGTTTCATTTCAATAAATGATCCAATATCTCGGCTAAAATCAATCAGGGGAAACCGAAAACAGATTTGTGGATCAGAACATTCGGTAGATGCCAAGACGACTGCTGAAATGAAGGCCTTTTACTTTTTAAACCCTCCTTCAGAGCCTGGACTTGGTTTTATTGCCTTTTTTATTTGGTTTGCCTTCTTAAATCATTATTCCCTTCCATGAACACCGCTGGTTTGAGGGAAACCAACAGTGCTTCTCTTTTATTTCTAAAAACAACAAAAAACAAGAATCTTAATGGCTGATTTCTCAATAATTTGGACTTTGTTGCTCAGTTTTGGCTGGGTGAATTATCGGTGTTATAGTCAGAGGCGTGCATCAGCAACCTCAGTTTGGGCTCAAAGCAAGCTAAAGGATGATTTTCATGATGCTAACCTTTGTTTCCTTGCATCCTCTCTCTTATAAATTGTTCCCTTTTCACCATCAGAGCTTAAAATCACTTAAATGCATCCTGTAGAAGAAGCTTAGAGTGAGGAAACAGGTGTATCCTACATGTTTTTTGATATGAATGCCAATATTGATAAAAGTAAGTATTATATACATGGAAAAACTGAGTAATTTAGATTGTTTTGAGAAAAATAAAACAAAGATACAGCACGTAAATGATCAAGATAATCAGTAAAAGTAGTGAAATAACCCTGAACTGAAAACGTCCTCTGGATCACAACAAATATCCAAACATGGTGAAAAGGTTTCATATTCTTTCACTGGATGGTAAATGTACAAAATAATACATCAGTGTTTACATTATCTGCTGTTGTTGCAGTAAAACATGACCCCACCAGCTGCTGTTGTTCCCACCCCCTTCAGGAAGAAGACTCTCTCTGCATCTGTGATTGACAGTAGAAATGTTGACCACTGTTACCCTTTTTCCACCAAGAAGAACCAGGTGCTATCTCGATGCTTAGTTGGTTCAAATCTCGTGCCTCCTAAGAACCTGTTTGCTTTTCCATTGTCAAGGAGCCAAGTTGGAGCCACGACACAGCGTCACTGTAAAACGACTTTGCTTGCATCATTACATAGCAGTTAAACAAACACAATAAGTGGATGATAATATCTATGTTTATCTTCATAGATGGTCTTAAGGCTAGCTGCGAGGTCGAGGCATGATCGCGCTACTGGTGGGACACAATTGTACCAGATTTCAGCATCACCAGTTTGTGGTAAAATTCCGTGTGTCCTGGGAGTCATTCCAATACATCTGTGATCAGACCAGGGACGTCCTGGAGAACAAGGACACAAATATTGCTTGTGTGTCCCTTTCCCCCGTTGATCGCTGGTCACCATAACCCCGACCCAGGCACCTGACGTACTCTGTTCTTAGCTCTGGCCCAGCAGAGAGTTGGTGCTCGCTAACCACCAAGTTTAAGCACCTAGAGCTGGTGCTTAGGTGGTGGAAACACAAAGAACTGGTGCTAAGTCACACACTGGCTCCGAACTAGCACTGGAACCAGCTCGGCGGAAAAGTGGTATGTGAGAGACCAGGATTTTCTATCTTCTAGCTTTTACACGGAAAGCCGTTGTTTTTAACTCCTGTGTTTGGTGAGTTTGTCTGATGACTTCATAAAATCAGCATAATAGGTAGGTTGGAAATGTGTCTGAAGTGATTTCTGGTTAACACGTCGCCTGAATGAGTTTCAGTCACTGTTTTATACTCATTCTGCTGTCTGACAACAGAAACAGAACTATCTGTAAATGAAAACAGCTTTATCATGAGTTCAGCAGAATTAAAATACAGATGAATGAGCACAGAGAGCAGGAGAGAAGCTAACAGATGGAAACATAAAATCACAGTAACCCACCCAGTCCTTGTTTACTGGTTTGAATTAAATCATCTCTGAGCATCCCTCAGTGTCACAGCTTCCACAGAGATCTGACCATCAAAGCTAACGATAGCCACATTAGCTGCACACATAACAGTCAGGATTTTCCTATTTTTTTGGGAACATTTCCACCTGGGTGTTCAGTTCTTCAGATGCTGGGAGTGCATGGGGACTCTCTTGTTCAGTCTTGCAACCAGCAGCAGAACATTTTGCTTCTTACTGAGACATTTGTGTGTAAACAGAAGCAGCTCTAGAAAGTACATAATCCTGGTGGACTGTGAGGAAGCTGCTTATTCTGAGTTACTCACCCGGACGCTGTGATTTTTAGCTTGAAATTTCTAACTGACTTGTAAAGCTGTGAGGATGAGGGGACGTTAGAGGAATGGCAGCAGTTAGCGTCTTTACACAGCTTTAATTTCATATCTCCAAGTTTTTAAACCATACAAGACACAACAAACATAGGTTTCCATCATATGGGACCTTGAAGACTGCCACTAAGAACAAATGATTTCTCATTTCACAGCTTCAGCTCCATCATCCTCCAGCTTGTTTGCTCTTTGTTACTATGACTTATTGTATGTAGATTTTATTTGGAAATGCCACTTTTGTCCGCTTAAACCGTGAGCGAAGGAGCTCTGAATACTCCCTGAAGTGGCTGTTATGACTTATTGTTGAAGATGACTCACGTGTATTTACCAAATCACCCATATTGTTCACCATCTGAGTGTCACTGGAAGCTGTTCGTTACCACGACGACCAGGCGGTGTTTATCAGTCCACCCTGCTAATGTGACCTTGAGTAAAATCCCAGCAGCTCCTGGGTGCTGCCCCTCTGACCCTGATCTCTGACCTCGGACAGAAAAGCCAATTCTGTCGCCGGGCTGATGAATAATGTATCGCACTTTTATTACAGCTCTGCTCCGTCATTACCGGTCTGTCCGTCACTGTGAACCAGCACCAGCCGGACAATAATCAGAGGTCAGGGGTCAAGTGCATGGCTCGGACATCTCAGTTTTCAGATGTCTGACGACGAAAGATTTGGGTTTGTAAAGCACAATCGGCTTTGTTTTTAAAGAGCTTTCTCAAAACAAGAAGGAACAGGCAGGAGCTGGATTTATTCTGTTCTATTGTATTTAAAGATAAAGCTTTGATTGAAAAAAATTCTAAATATCATGTGCTTTGGCTTACATTCACTCTGTCTTTGTCTTATTGTCCAGATGTGACTAAGAAAGTGTCTTTTAAATGGTTTCTGACTTCTGGACTCATTTTGCCTCTGCTGTTTCCTCACAGTGCAGATTTATGAAGAAATATGTTTCAAAAAAAGCAAACAATCAGACTTAAAATGTCTGCCAAGGGACACAAAACGACCACAAAGAAACACAAAATGACTTCAGAGATACAATAATTACCCACAAAGAGATGCAGCATACCCACAGACAGGCCAAAAATGACAATAAAAATACACAACATTACCACAAAGAGACACAAAACAATCACAAAGAGACAAAAAATGACATTATAGAGACACAAAACAACCTCAAAAAGACTTGAAACAACTGCAAACAGACTCAAAACAACCACAAAGAGAGAAAAAGACACAAAGCAACCACAATGACACAACAGCCACAAAGAGATGTGTAATGACAACAAAGAGACACAAAACAAGCCACAGAGACAAATCACAACTGCAAAGAGACTCAAAACAACGGTAAACAATGACAGAGCTACCACAAACAGATACAAAACACCCACAAAGAAACACAAAATGACAACAAAGAGACTCACAACAACCACAGAGACCCAGAAAATGAAAATAAAAAGACACAACACACTAATGTAAATAATTTGAACCATCTAAACAACAATTGAGCTACAACAGATGTGGCTACAGATGTCTTAAGATTAATAAATACAAGTAAAATAATTAAAGAAACAAACCCTTCAACTTTCAAGTCACGGTGTAAATGATTCAGGTCAACATAGCAGAGTTTGTTTTATTAAAACTATGAATTATCCACAGGCTGTAGTACACTGGCCCCGCCCCGGGCTCGACCCTCCACCAATAACAGGCCTGCTCTGCCTCCAAATCTCCCAGCGACAGCTCTCATTGGCTGCTTAGCCCGTCAATCGCCATATTTGGGCGGAGCCGGGTGGAAGCGGCGGAGAGGCGGGTGTCGGGCTGAGAGGCGGCGCGACTGTCAATTGTTCCCCGGTTCCTCGTCAAAAGTCGGCTGTTGTTGCCCGGAGTACAACTGAGACGACCGGAGCGGCAGCGCTCAGTCCACACGACACCCAGAGAGGCGACACACGAGCGGATCCGGTGCTTCCTGGACGCCCGCAGCGCAGCGCAAGTTCGCTCCGCTCCACACTTTGACATCGAGCTGTTTGGGGCGCAGAGCTGCGGGGTTCCTACCGTAGCCGGAGTGTTGGCAAACATTTCCTCCAGACCGGCGGCTTCCCAGCGCGCACCGGGGCTTGAATCGACCTGTCCGCCTCCAGGAGCAGCCAGACTGGGGAGACTTGTTGCGCATCTCCGAGGAGCGCACCGGTGTGATGCTTTGATTTGACTCTGGAGCAGAATACGTGAGGAGCTCGGAGACCAGAGATCCGCTCATAATTAAGGAAACTGGGTGATTATTTCCCTGCAGGCGGACTGAGCTGCTGCTGCTGCTGAGGCTCCGGGGAAGCAACAACCCGCTCCTGCTTTAAATGGCAGCCCCGCACCGCCGAGGAAAACTTTATTCGGGTCAGATCAGTTGATTCATTTTAACCCTCCGCGCTTCTTTTCAAATCGTCTCTTCTTCCTCCTCGTCGACATGTCCGAGCGCGATGGATGTGGAGACGGGCTGTGCAGCGACGGAGCGCCGGACTACATCCCGCCTAGAGCGTCCCGCGGTCGGCGCAGCGGTGTCATCCTCCCAGGCGGCGGCGGCAGCCAGGACACGGACACCATCCTGCTGGAGTCGGTGAAGGCGGCACCGCGCCGGAGCAGCATCATCAAGGTAAGACCCCACCTGTTTGTTTGTTTCTTTGTTTGTTTATTTACCACTTGCTTTGACACAACCTCCAAGGGAACACACCTGAATATTAAGGCTCCCTAAGTCACACATTTCTTCGTGCGTCCTCCGAGGCCAGATGCGTAATTTTGTGACGCGGCACCAGCGCATCTCCATCACTTTTTGCGCCCTTTCAGATGCGTCACATGTGCGTAATATGAAATTCCACGCTCCCCGTGTTTGTCCTGTGACTGTGTGTCAAAGCGGCTATACCACATTCTCAGATGGAAGGATAGCTGAGCGAGGTGCAGGAACTCTTGACGCAGCTGCAGGGAGGGAAAACGCGCTAATATCATTTACAGTATTCTTATTTATCTGTGGATCAAACTGGGACACTGTGGTGGTGTTCTCTCACCTTGGATGAATTTGATCGGGGTGTGCTGTCCTCTTTACACTGTAACTGGTCCTGGTTCCGCTCCAAAGACCCCTCACCTTATGACCGACTGACATCACGGTGACATCACCCTTCCCCAGGCTCACCTGTGCTCAGGTGTCAGGTCACGGACCCTGCAGGGTGGGGAGGATCATGTTAAAGGGATCATTACCCTTCATGTCTATCATAGCTGCTGGCCAGGAGCGTCCCACCTCAGTTTATGTGTCAGCTGTAGCAGTGCTGGAATGTAAATAAATATATATATAGGTCAACAGTGTGGAGCATGACTGACTGGGTGTTTTTTTTTCACTTTTACGTAAGAGACTTTTCAGATGTAAATATAACATGAAAAACACAGTTCATAACATACAACACATTGTTTTATTCCAGATTAAACCTGTGGCTCCAAATATCAGAATTAATACAATAAAATAAACCAGTCACATTGATGTATTTCGACAAACTCTTTCATTTAAGGAACAAAATTGCTACATACACTATGTTGTATTCTGACAGTGTGACAGGTAATGACCTTAGCCTGCTATTGCTAAGTTATCTTACACACGATAATGTTAGCTGATACTTTAGCCTAAACAAAATAACATCAGCTAATACAGTCAAGCTAGCATATTCATTAGCATAAACAAATCATTGTTTGCCGAACTGCGTTAGCCTAAACTAGATCATGCTAGCCTAAAAAAGTTAACATTACCTGATGTTGTAATGTTAGCTGATACTTTAGCCTAAACAAACTAGCATCAGCTAATATAATCATGCCAGCTTATTCATTGGCATAAACAAGACATTGTTTGTCAAACTGCATTAGCCTAAACTAGATAATGCTAGCCTAAAAAGTTAACATTAGACATTATATTAACATTACAATAATGTTAGCTGATTTATTTGCCTAAAGAAGGCAGTGTTAGTCACTGTGTTACCCAAAAAAAACATTAGCCTAAATAAGTTAATATTACCTGAACAAGGTAATATTAGCTGATACGTTAGCTTAATCAAAGCAGTGCCAGTTTCTATATTAGCCTAAACAAGATAATGTTAACCTAAACAAGATAACATGATTCTAAACAAAACTAAGTTAGCTAATATATTAGTTTACACAAGGCAATATTAGCTTCTGAATTATTCTAAAACGATAATATTAGCCTAAACAAGGTAACATTAGCTTAAACAAAATAATATTAGCTGATATGTTAGCCTAAGTAAGTCAATGTTAAGCAGTGCCAACTGTAAACAAACAAATGTTAGCTTAAGCAAAAATAATACCCAAACAAGATGTTAACTGATATGTTAGCTTAGATAAAGCAATGTCAGTTACTGTGTTAGCCTAAACAAGATAATGCTAGCCTAAAAAAACATTAGCTTGGATAAGTCAACATTAGCCACACAAGTTAATGTAAGCTTATATGATTGCCTAACTAAAGCAGTGTCAACCACTGTGTTAGCATTAACAAGATAATACTAGCCTGAAAAACATGAAATTGTCCGATAAAGGTTAACTTTAGCTTCTACGTTAGCCCAGCAGAATAACTACTGCTATGTTAAACTGAAGAAAATATTAACTGATACATTATTCCATTATCTGGTGTTATTAACCTGGTGGTGAAATATTGGTTCTCATTATGTTTCTAACCATGAGCACCAAAACTAGTGAATTCGGCTCTGTGTGGAGAACGAAAAATACAGATGGTTGCAGCGAATTTAAGCTTTAAGCTGCATTATTTGAATGGACATGCACCTGTATAAAGCTTAGACAAATGGCACCGACTGAGTTCAGAGGTACGCAGTTTATCACAGTTATTAAAGCCTCCTAGCAGTAAATAATGACAAATAAAGTTCTGTTATTACTAGAATGCAGTTTAGATTCAAAGACATTGTAATGAAGTGCTGCTTTGAGGAATCACTACCTCTGTCACAACATGCATGTTATATTTAGTTTGCTAAATCTAAGCTACATTAAAAGACGCTTTTTATTGTGTATTACAAATTGATCTGCATCTTTTTTGTGGTAAATTGCATTGAAATCTGTATCAAACACACCTAAATCAATATAAACGTCATTTATTTTAGTATGTCAGTACCAGATTTTCTGCAAAATGAGTTCTTTAAATACTCCTATGTTTTTTTTTACATTGTGGTCACTGTATACTCAGTGCATAAAAGATGCGCATACTTTATTGAGCTGAAATCATGCAGGCGGAGGATTTCTGAGATGTTAAACACTGCTGAAGGGGCAACATATTGAAGCTTTATTTGCCACAGAGGTTTATGATCTTGCGAGCCTGTTTCACATCTGACGCTATCAGGTCAGCCTCCATATATCATGTCAGCGGTCACAGGGGAAGGCGACGGCTCTGAGAGTCAGCCCCATCTGGAAGAGCCAGCTGAACACTGAGGCCTTTGACTGCTGCTGGGGAGGAAGTGGATGAAAGGATGGGCAGACGAGAGGAGGGATGTCGGTGACGGGCACCGTGATGCCTCCCAGGATCAATGGAAAACCTGTAAGAATATCAATTAACGTCGAGGACTGAGAGTTGGCAGCAAACACTTGAGATGAGTTCAAGTTAGAGCTGCAGTGATCATTAAGTGCTTTGATAATTGATTTAGAATTATATATTTTAGGCTAAAATCCAATTTGTTGATGGTTGCAATGTGAAAATGTGAGGACGTGCTGCTTGCTGCTTCGTTTATGTAATTGAATATGTTTAGTTTTGGGGTTTTTGGTCCCAGTAGTGTAAAGGGAAGCTTTTTGGTAAAACAAGTGATCGCTACATCGATATGAGAATTGTTGTGGTAAAATCTGATTCCCCTCAGCCAGAACCTCTTAGAGATTTGACGTGATTGTTAAAACTTCTTGTTGGAAAGTAAATGAAAAGTAAATAGCCACAAAACAACCACAAAGAGACCTAAAATGGCCCAAAGAGAGTACAATTGACCACAAAAAGGTGCAAAATGACCTCAAAGAGACACAAAACGACGACATAGAGAATCAAAATGTCTACAAAAAGACACAAAACAACTACAAATATACTCAGAATGATTACAAAACCATCACAAACATACACAAAACCACTACAGAGACACAAAGTGACCTCAAATACATTAAAAATTAATACAAAGAGTCACAAATCGACCACAGAGAGACTTAAAACAACCACAAAACTATTAAAGATGACTAGAAAGACACACAAAGTGAACAAAAAGAGACTCAAAATGACCACAAAGAGACTAAAAATAACCAAAAAGGGACTCAACACAACCACAAAGACAAAAAAATGACCAAACAGCGACTAAAAATGCCCACAGATGGATGCAAAACCAACTGCAGAGATTCACCAAATGACCACAAACGACCACAATTCAATAAAAAACAACCACAAACAGACTCAAAATGACCACAAAGAAACTCAAAGCAACCACAGAGAGACACAAAACAACCACAAAGTGATAAAACAACCACAAAGTAAACAAAAAGAGACTCAAATTGATCACAGAGAGACACAAAACAACTACAAAATTACTAAAAATGACCACAAAGAAACACAAAACAACCACAGAGAGACACAAAACAACTACAAAGTCTAAAAATGACCACAAAGAGATTAAAAACTACTGCAATGCAATATAAAAACAACCACAAACACACTCAAAATGAACACAAAGAGACACAAGACAACCACAAAGCGATAAAACCAACCAGAAAAACAGTCAAAGTGAACGAAAAGAGACCTGAAGAACCACAAACAGACTCAAAATAACCACGAAGAGACTCCAAATGACCACTAAGAGAGACCACAAAGAGATGCAGACACTACTTGTGTATTTGTGACCAGATGGCAGCAGTGTGAATTGTGGATTGAAGGATAATTTTGTATTTTGACTGCCAGGCCTGTGGTTCATGTCTGTTCTTGTCTGAGAGGCTAGCTGTAGGGAGGCTAAGGATTTCTGAGGATGCTGATAAGTTTGTTTTTATTGGATGGTTAACTCCTTCCTGAAATGGCTGTTTGGAGTGTGCAAACATGGATTATTTAATTTATTCCTGATGTTTTTATCTACTCACAGCACTGAGAAAAGAATGCAGCTGCACATATAAACTTCTGTTTTCATTGCTGATGATTTTCAGAACCACATCTGTATGATACAGAATGGTTAAAGAGTGACTTCTTTTGACATGTAATCAGCAGCATCATTATCACAGATAGTGCTTTGAATTTGCTGCATTGCTGTCCACTGTCTTGCTGAATTCATTTGAATTTGACTTTCATTTTATGAACACAAAGCCCAGGTGACTGTGTTCAAGGTGATATGGTTCGAAGCCAAGAGGTAGGGAGTCCGTTTTTATATTTCCCTTCCACACACTCACACGCCTCTTAGGATTAAAGAGCTCTTCATCGGCACTTATTTTTTTTTACCTTCAGTTAAAATGAAGTTAAAGGGCAAGGCTGCCTCCTGCTCAGCTCACATTACTACGACAACACATGACGCCCATGCTGAACATGTCAGTTTCTGCACGCACACACAACCCTGTTTGCTCATCAAGAACACACACATGCAGGTAATTAAAGCCGTCCACAGACCCTGAGCTGCTGTAGGAATCGTATCTTTGGTGACATCTGATGTTGATTCAGTTTTAGTCATTTCATTAAAAAAAATGGTTTTGTTTTAGATACTCAAGTCTTTTTTTGTATTATGAGCTATTGCCACTTTAGCTTAAACAAAATGCTGCTAGTAGCTAGGTTGGCCTAAACAAAAATAGCATAATGTTAGCTGATATGTTAGCCAAGACAAGGTATGCTAGCCGATACATCAGACTTAACAGGATAGCATAACAGGTAACTGTAGTAGCCTGGCTAACACAATGTGCAAACACACACACAATGTTATGTTTTCACAGTGTGAAAGATAATAACATTAGCTTGTGAACATTATAAGTACCACCCAGTTTGCAGTGTGTTAGCTCACGCAATATATTATTGCCCGCTATATTAGCCTAAGCAAAATTATGTTAGCTATTTTTTTTAGCTAAAACAAAATATTGTTAGCTGATATTGTTAGCCAAAGCAAAATATTTTTAGCTGATACATTAGCCTAAATAAGGTAGCGTTAGCCAATGCATTAGCTGATAAGGTAATATTGCCTAATATGTTGCCCTAAACAGTGTAATGTTATCTAATACATAGCATCTGTGTTAGCTGATACAATAATGTTAGCGGATGCATTAGTCTAAATAATGCACTGTTAGTCACGGTTAGCCAAAACAAGATAATGCTATGTTAATGTTAAGCTCATAGACGGAAAACAAGATAACATTAGCCCAAAAATATATTTTTAACTGATATGTTAGGCCAAACATTATAATGTCAGTCCAAACAAGATATTATTAGCTAATAGGCTAGCCCAAACAACATTATGTTAGCTCAAACAAGATAATGTTTGCTGATACTATGGCTTAAACAAGACAATGTTAGGCATTATGTCTGCTTAAATGACATAATGCTAGCTGGTACGTTAGCCCAACAAAATAACATTAGCTGCTATGTTAGCTGGGGGCATTGACCAGCACCAACACTTGTGAAGGCAACATTGTGTAAAAGAAAAATACAGGTGGCAGTAAAGTTAGCTTCCGGAGCAGACATTTTGAGACCAGTAACACCAGTACCAGTGTTAGCAGCTGTTTTCAGAGCACATGACTGGTAGCTCATAACATGGCACCTCTTGCACACACACAACCCTGTTTGTTCAACTCACCCCATCAAAACACACACACATGCAGGAAGTTCAGGCCGTCCACAGACGCTGACCTGTTGCACATCTTTAGCTAAGTAGCTGGAGATAGTTTTGTACCTTTAAAGTTGTTAAATTCATAATATTCCAAGAGTAACAGCATCATGTTTTTTTTAATTTTTTATAGTGACTTAATTGTGCTTCATGCACATCCACATGTTTTCATAGCTGCACCATTTCAACACTTGTTTTCTGTCAATTTTTCTCCCAAATTCAACCTGTCATATTTGATATGTTTGGGAACTTTGGGCTCTCCACTGGAATTCAAAGTAACGCTCTGGGGCTTTCAGCAGTATTTGGCTGCAAAGCATGAGTTTATAGATGTGTGGGAGAATACCAACGAGTGCAGACGAGGAGCGGAGGGAGATGGAGACGAGCAGTGGCACCTGATGCTGATTTAGTTTGACAGAGATGTGGTCTGGTTTTGGACAATTTAAAAATAATTTTGAGCATTTTAAGGCTGTATAACTGGTGCCATCTTTGTGTATGGTTACCATAGTTGCAGACGTTATTTTGGTGTGTGGTGAGGTTAATGAAAACAGTGCAATCCTGTGACTTGGCTCAGTTTCAGAGATAGAGTGGAGTTGCTGCTCCTTCGTGTTGAAATGAGCCAGCTGAGGTGGTTCATCTGATTAGGATGCCTCCTCAGCGCCTTACTCTGGAGGTTTTCCAGGCACGTCCAGCTGGGAGGAGACCCTGGCATGGATCCACAACTTACTAGAGGGATTACATATCTCATCAGGCCTGGGAACGCCTTGGGATCCCCCAGGAGGAGCTGGAAAACATTGCTGGGTAGAAGGATTTAATAAATGACCTGCTTTGCCTCCTGCCAGTGGGACCTGATGAGTGGAAGAAAATGGACGAATAGATGTCCGTCCATCCGTCCATTTGCTTTCATGTAGAACATGAAAGCGGTGACATTTGACTAGATTTAGATGCAGTCAGACGTCATTAATCCTGGAACTGAATTATTCCTGTTGACAGTAGCATGAAAAATATCAGACTGAGAGTGACGCTCAGCCCACATCCCCTGATCATAGGACTCCAGATTATGACTGAAAGGTTACTGTTTTAGCTGTTGTGGTTGAAGTAGTACTTTGTCTTCTTTACTGGCTCCCACTGCTCTCCTGGAGGTATCGCTATCGCTAATGCAGTGCTAGGGCTGCAAATTTAAACACGTTAATCACAATTTTGGCTTCCCACAAATAAACCACATGATTGACTGCGACATTGAAGTTTAAAAGAACCCACACAGATAAAAATCTCTTAACTTCTGCTTGCATAAATCTAACATTTGAACTCCTTAATTACCTCTTTTCAGAGTATTTTTTGAGTCACACCTGTACAACCTGTTGTGCTGCAGTAGCTGTGTGGAGACTAGAGGCTTCTCTGTGCACAACCGCCTAGCTTAGCCTGACTGGGAGGCATTTAGGGAACATCTGTAAATTACAGTTACTGTCAGCTTGTTGGAGTGGTGTGATAAAACCTGTGGCAAAATAAATATATTTTCAGATTTAAATATGTTGCAAATATGCTAAACTAGGGTATGCAAAGACAACTATTCATCAGCACGCAAGGTTCATTAATACCTTAACACAGTTGTAATGCAAAAATCGTCTTTTAATACTAATTTTTCAAAAATTTAAAGACTCGGAAGTGCACACAGGTATTAACAATACTAGAAAAAATGGTGGCTCTATATACTGTAAATACTTTGGTACGTGTAAACACTGCCTGCAGTTCAATCGAGAAGTTCCTGAATTTTTGTCATGTGGTGGATTTAAAAAAAAAAGTGTTACAGAATCCTGTTTGGGCAAAATGTTTAAATGAGACCTGTCAATATCATAAAATTAATTTGATCAAGTATGGTAATTCCTAGCTTTTCAGCTCTCATGCAAAATCGAAACTTACACAAGAGTAGCACAGGGACCGTTGGAAAGTTAAAAGTCTGCTTATTCTTTTGTTTTTGCAGTTTCTGGCTCTGATAAATGGAGTAATTTTGGCAATTTTTTAAAAACACAACATGCCTTTTGGAGGATTAATGGCAGCACAATCAGTCAAAGTAATGTGATGAATAACAAGAGGAAGCGTTTACTGATAAGGAGCTGCAGCTTGATTTCACAGATGTGTTTATTCCTGGCTTCCATTTTGACATATTTTATTTAATTTTATTTTTGTTGCGCAAAATAGGTTGCCAGGAAATTACTTTAATCACACTGTCATGGTTTTATGGTGTACACCCCAGCTATTTTAGCCAAAAGTCCTGTTTGTCTTTGCTCAGGAGAAGTTTTGAAGATACTTGGACTCCTTCTTCTTGGAGTCTCCTGCATGTTTAGCAACACCACAGGGTGATGTGGCACTAAACACTTTCTGAGGTTTAATGCCTGATTGCAACAACAATGCCCTCTGAAGGAATGAATTGCTGTGGTTTGCGTTGCTCCACACCACAAAGCACATCTGCAGTTGTGACAGTTTTGTATCTAGACCATGTATATTATCTGAACCAGAGTTCTTTACTGCGTCTTTTGTTCTCATGATCCATGCGGGAGAACCTTGTGTCCATCTAAGCCTTGAAAACGCTCCGGCAAGCCGGTCACCTCTTGACCCTTGATGCCAGAAATAACTCTTCCTCCTTCTCCAGTTTAATAATAAGAAAATAATTGGATGTGCTGGGCCTCGGAGAAAAGCCCTCTGTTTCCCCTGAAGGATGCAGGAGCTGGGAGACGAGTGGAGCGATGCAGAATGGAGTGAAATGCAGGAACTGGTCTGTAGCTGTCTCTTCAAACTTTAATTTCCTCTCTTGCTAATACTCGTGAAGTTGAAAAATTAAGGAAAGTGGTGCTTTCAGAGCTCAGCAGAAAGAAATTTGCAGCGGATCTGTAAGCGTTTGTCGACTCCTCCCTCATCGTTCAGCCTCGTTTTCACTCATTCATGTGTTGTTATTCAGGCCACAGTCTCTGGAGCTGCAGCGGCTGCCAGACGCCGCTTCATCACATTTAAAGAGTTAACGGGACGTTAATCTCAATCAAGTTAAACACATTAGCTTCAGGCCAGTATATTAATTTTCCCCAGTAAATCAGCAGCAATTAGCTTACAGCATTACTGCCTAGGCGGCCAGAAGGCGAATGCTCGGTGGTAGACATCGAGCTGCACAGAGAAGAGTGGGATTAACAGTGAATGAAAACACACACTCTGACACACACAGGTTTCCAGGATGAGGCTCAGGGGATGGTTCGGTTGGACGTCTCCCTGACAGGCCGGTGTTGGCTGACTGCTCGCCGGCGGAGCGCTGAAGGACGCCGTCTCTCTCCATCTCTGTTGTGTTTGGAGCGCAGAACCTTGATGTCTGGTGGGTTGACCGCCAGACTGTGTTTAGCATTGCGGCAGGGTTTCCAGGGCCCTCAGGTTCCTCCAGTGTCACGGATGTTTGAGAAGTGAGATGAATTATCTCGGGTTGTCCTAAATCCTTTTCACAAGTATCCAGTAGGGCTGAATGGTTTGCGTAAAAAAATCATATTTGGATTATTTTGACAGATATGACTCAAGATTATAGTGTTAATGGTGTCTTTTCATCGTCACCCATTGAATCAAATATAAACATGATGAAGAATATGATTTGCAGGCGAGATCATCTCTGCAGAACCACAGAGCTTTATTTATAATAGTAACACATTCTGTCTTTATCCAAGAATCACGGCTCCTATGATCTGGATTTATTGCAATTTCATTAATATTTAGATTTATTGTTGATTAATTTGCAATCCAGACTTTCATATTTTGACATATTAACTCGTAATTTTAACTTAAAATCTCAAAGCTTTGACATAGTAAGTGTAAGTTTTTAAGTTTCATTTAATTTTTTTTGACTTACTAATTTATATTTTGAAATTATATGGGAATTTACAGTGGGGTAAACATTTGGCAGATGTATGTATGTAGACATTAGACAACATTATCATACATTCATTAAGAATCTAAACTTTGATAACTATGGTGCACTTTATTCTTTAGTAAATAGGAAGGGATTTCAGATACAGATGGCAGAAGAAGTCCTAAATGTGAATATTTTCTAGTTTCTTTCATTCTGTAACCGTAAACTTGACATTTGTCATCCTGGACTTTAGGAAACACAGATTTTTTTCACTGTTTTTTGACATTTTAGAGACCAAAAGACAAGACAAGACAATACAGCTTAATCAACAATCAAACTAATTATTACTTGCAGCCCTAATTACCATGCTAACATGAGCTAATTATCACTAAACATAAAATGCAGCTAAGGCTAATGGGAGTGTTTGTGCCGGCAGCATATTACATGATGTTTTATGGTGACAGAACCTCCTCGTGGCCATAACTCGTAACTGTAGAAAGGACGAACTGAGATGGCGTAGTTCTAGAGTTGGGGGAGGTCAGGGTGGATGGATGGGATGACAAAACATCATTTTCTTTTGCATTTGATGTTGTTTGTACGTATTGTTTCTGCTGCCTGCCTTGGCCGGGACACACTTGGAAAAGAGTTTTATTGACTAAATACATACAAAATGCTGTTACTTTTATGGTCTGTAGGATTTGTCCTCTTGGAAATCCATCTAGCAGACGCAGAGATATTTCCCTGAAGAAGTTTAATGTTCTGGTGGTGCTAAACAAACAGGCGGGATTACCAAAGTCATCAGGGTTTGTCTTTTGTGATCATGAACGCCTGAACCAAATGTCACGGCAGTCCAGACAATATTTGCTGAGATATTTGAGCCAAAGTGGTGAACAGACTGACAAGCAGATGCGCCGCTAGTTGGAATAAAAAGCATTTTAAAGCTGCTGGTAGTTGCACTGAAAAATCATTATGAGCTGAGAAGCATCAAAGTTTCAAGATGTGCCTCCAGTCCATTATGGCAAGTCATGGAAAAGTCATGGAATTTGATATGAAGGCTCGTTGAGAGCCCTGTTTATGTTGAGTTTATTTTAGTCGTTTCTCAGACAGAGTGCCATGTGGTCTCCTGATCCCACTTCTCCTCTCCCATCTGCACTCTCGGCTCTGATGTTAACCAGCCTCCTCCTCCTCTTCTTCCTCTCCTTCGGCTTCACTTCGGTTCTCGCTGTTGTCACTTTGCTCTAATTGTCCGTCGGCCTCCTGCTGTGCCGAGAAGTGAACAATGATTTGTTTGCTGCTGGACACAGTTGAGTGGTTGATGACAATGCCTTCGCTGTGATTGTGAGACTTCGTGTTCGGGCGGTTGTTACCACTGAGGGCCCTCTGTCTCCCAGTATCATTCAGCTACTGGTGCCACATCTGTTGGGGAACAGACCTCATCACAGCTGCTGGTCAGGAGCACATGCAGCTCCAGACACACATTTCTTATTGTTGTCATTGCCCAACATGTGTCCATCTCTCAGCCTCGGAGGGTTCAAAAATAGAGAGGTGGTGAAAATTACACCTCTTCATCTCACAGTGTAAAAAGATGTTGCAGCAAATAATAAAACTGCTTATAAAACATACACACCGATCAGGCATAACATTATGACCACCTGCCTAATATGGTGTTGGTCCCCCTTATGTGCTCTAAAATGCTCTGAACCATTGGACATGGACAAGAGGACCTCTCAGGGGGTCCTATGGGGTCTGGAACCAGGACGTTGGCAGTGGATCCTTTGGGTACTCTGGCTTGTGCAGTGGGGTCTCTGTCAAGCCAACTTGTTCCACTGCATCCTGTTGATGCTTGATCACAATGGGGTGTAGGAAGTTTGGAGATCAAATCAACATGTTGGGCCATTGTCATGTTCCTCAACATGTTCCTGATTGTTGGATGTGTTTTCCATGTGGTGGGGTGCATTTTCCTGCTGGGATAGGCCAGAAACATTTGGGATTTCCATTAGTATGAGGGAGTGTGCTTGTTCTGGGACAGTGTTTATTTGGGTGTCTAAGTCTCATCAATACGGATGTTAAAATCCAAGGTTTTCCAGCAGAACACCACATAGTACCAATATGATCAATGTTATTCACTTCACCTGTCAGTGGACATGATGTTGTGGCTGATCGTTGTGTATATAAAGGTATATAAAGGTCTGTGGGAAAGGGAAATCAGCTCGATAAGACCAAACAACCAATCGATTGAACCAGAAAATTATCAACAGTGGAAATAATTGTTAGTTGTGGTAATTATATTTTATAAAGTAAGATTTATTCCAGCCTTCTATACTCCCCCTTAATCAGGTTATTGTGTCTGTATGCTAACTTTAACACTCTTCACCTCCGTCTCTGAGATTCAGTGAAACAAAACAATATGTACTGGGTCAGATGGTACAAGGTGTACTAATAATGTATGATACAAAACAACACACCAATAAACAAAAGAGCGAAGCTAAATCCTCTGTGTAGCTAATGATTTACCTGCAGCTGAGGTGAACAAAAGTCCACATTGTGATCTTCTGTTAGATCCTTATCCATCTTGTCTCCATGTCAGGGATCATTATGATTAATTAATGAAGTTAATGCTGAGATATTAATGTGGATCCTGCTGCTGAAGGTATTTCATAAACTCCTCCAAACAGCTGGAAGCAGCAAACCTGAAATGTGTTTGTTATTGGTGAGTTTCACTGATCCGACATGAAAGTCTTATCTTTAGTTTTGAAATTGTACAGCAAAGTGAACGAGGAATGCGTTTTGGTTTCAAACCATGTTTGTATTTTCTCTGGGATGTTTTTGAATCGACATCGGTGCTGAGATGTGGATAAATCCTTCCCCGAATCATCCCAAACAACTCACGATCTGGTGCGTGCCTTTCTGTAAATGCCACGACATGCAGTTCAGATTTATGCAGTAATGAAAGTGAGATGTTACTGTCAGCTCACACTCGTAAAACTTTGGAGAAGTGAGCAGGATGTTCATTCAGGCACTTTCGGTGCAGCTGAAAGGCCTGCATGTCTGAAAAGGGCTTAAGTTGGATTTTTAACAGTTTAACAAAATGAGAAGCAGCCCCTTTTGTGTAAGACTTTTATTTCTTTCAGGTACAAAACAGAATAGCAGAACGAGGTGGGAGGACACACTCGCCCTATATGTGTGAGAGTCTGTTATTGGAGTTAATACGACTGATGTGGGATTTAAACTGTGACCTTCACTCCAGAGGCAGCAAGGTCTCCAGAGCGGGAATTAAAACACCAGAGCGTACAGAGGATTGTAGCTTTGAATAACTACAATCGCAAACTAGTTTGAAGTTAAGTGGCTGCATGCAGGAGAGAATGTCTGCAAACCTGTCCCTGTTTCAACACACATGAGCACATCTCTGAGCCGCACAGCTGTCTCTGTCACTGTCAGTCCTTTCAGAGTTTTCTCAGTGAAAAAGCAGGAAACAAGGAAGGAGATGAAATGTCAGGAAGCGAAGAGGGAGCTTCTCCAGAGCAGACAGATAAAGAGAGGCGCTCAATGTGTTTCGACGGCTTGAAGAGAGGGAAGCGCCAAGGACTAAACGTGAGGGGAAATACTGAAAAAGCAGCAGAGGAGGGAAAAAGAGTCATCCAGGCTGATTCAGTTTGTGTGTCTGTTCAGCAGTGCGTGGTGGTAACCTCAGGGTGGATGGATCGGGGAAAACTCCAGAGACTGCATGCCGGCTTGTTTTGCTGTGTTGGGCTTCAGCCTGCAGGGCAACACACAAACACAAATCCTAAATCATGTAATGCGCTGCATTTGCTAGTTTGAATCCCGCTTCCCAAAACACCGGCAGTGTGTTTTCTAGAGACGTCACTATAGCAGAGATAAGCTAGTCGATGGCAAAACCATAGAAATGGCACGAAAAATAAACAACGCTGTGGTAATCTGGTGGATGCTGATGAAATGAGCAGCGGCTACGTTAACCCAAATAAGATAACCTCAATCACGTTTGCTTTCGTCTGACTCACCAGATGTAGATTGCGGATATAAGCCACTCATTTCACGCAACTTTCTTTTCCTGTTGTGCACTCTACTTGTTGTCAAACTCCCTGTAACTACGGGCAACCTCTGAGCAGCACCCTACACGCTAAAAATGTCAGGCTCTGTTGAGGATTTGGGTCGTGCAGTAAGGCAGCGCCGCATGCTAATTTTTTACCAAACCAATTCCCCTGTCATGACATTGGGGGGACATCATTGCTGCGTTCTGGGCTAAGCCCCGCCCAGTATGATTTTGATTGGTTTGTAGAAATACAAACTAGCCATAGTGTTTTTTTTCCTCATAGCGGAAAACAGCACAGAATGATCTGAGTATGCGAGGCTACGCTTGCCCAAACAGGGTAACATTAAATACTACGCTAGCTACATTACTACAGTACATTAGGTACCAGCCATTCTGTGCTATGGTCAGACTATTCTGTAGCACAACATTAAATGCTATGCTTACGTAAACACAATAATATTAGCTGCTATGTGAGCCTATACAAGAAAATGCTAGTCTAAAAAAGATAGCTGCTTTTTTTTTACCTAAACACGATAATGTTAAGCATAATAAGATAGCATTAGCCACTGCATTAGCCAAAATAAGACAAAGTTAGATGCTACATTAACTAATACAGAACAATGTTTGTCACTATATTAGCCCAAACGTGGTAATGTAGGAAATTCACTTCAGTAATTTTAGTGGTTATGATGCAAAACTAAAGAACACCTACCCCAATGGAAACCTACACAGAAACAAGAAAGTCTCAAGGCGCCCATCAGGTTCAAACCCAGAACCTTCCTGATATGGGGCAACAGTACTGACCACTGTACCACTGTGCTGCCCACTCCAAAACCCAAATACATTAAATTTACTACACAACTTAAGCTGAGACAAGCAGCAAAGTCAGCTGTTTCCCACCTCCTGTTCCCTGTTTTTATGCTAAGCTAAGCTAATCTGCTGGCAGTTGTAGCTCATACATATCATGCAGATGGTGTAAAAATGCACCATTCCCTTCACAGCAGTAGTTTTTTAATCCCCACGTACCTCATTTCTTTTGTTTTCCAATATACGAAGATCCTGAAAATGTTTGATTTCGTGCCTGAGTATGTAGAAATAGTTTAGACCATAAAATGTAAGAGAATAGAGAAAATGGTCTCCACAGCTTCTCACTACTAGAGTGGAAATCCTTGTTTTGTCTGACAAACAGTTCAAACCCCAAACAAGATGTTTGAAATTCACCTTTGAGCAGCCATTAAAGCAGCATTTGGAACATTTTCGCCTCTTGTTTTCCTTTGCCAGCAGTGGAGGAATGTCACAAACGATGCTATCATGATGCACAGTCATTAACTCTCCTCTTATGAACCCCAGTCGAACTGATCTCAGCTTCTAAAAGTGGACTCGGTTTGGAAGTGGTGTTCAAATAACCACATTTTTAGGCCAGCAGCTCCTCTGTGCTGCTCTCATGTTCTCGTCATGTTTTGTGCATTGCTGCTGTGCTATGAGTGTGTTGCCGACATGCTGCCTGAAGCCGGTGGGTGTGTCCTGGTTTACCAGAGCCTGGTTGCGTTAGAATAAACAGACTTCAGGTGGTTGTGAGCTCGTGTCTGTCGGAGTGTGTGTTGTTTCAGACGGGAGGAATGCTGTGCTGCTGCCAGACTCGGCCGCCGTGACTTCACTGGGACCGGCGGAGATCCCTGGCACCGCACACACCTGCTGCCATGGCAACCACATATGGGACCCATGACAAACCCTCCCCTCCCCTAATCCAGACTCACCCGCCTCCCCCATCTACGCCCCTAAAGTGTGTGTGTGAACTGGAATTCCTCATGTTAGGGGGACATTAATGTGTTTAAACAGCCAAATGCGAGGACTTGACTTCATGTTTTACTGTAAAAATGCAGCCAGATTCCAGCAGTAGTGTGCTATTTCTCCAAAATACAATTTAAAATCTGTAAAAATCTGATGCTTTCTTGGAGCCATAAACAAGAATGCTCCTGTAAAACCTGTGTGAAGTGAGAAAGTCCTTGCACAACATCTCACAAAGCACAGTTTGGAGTAGCAGTTTGATTAAGGCAGCTCAGAATGTCAGATAAGATAAAACTTTATTAATCCCAAAGGAAATTCTTGTGCCAGATATTGCTCAGAAAAAACCCCTGACATAACATAATAAATGCAATGGCTAAAAGTAGATGGCAATGAGATATGAGTACAATACATTACAGAAATAAAACAAGTATCTAAAATAAGGCTAGACTAGGATAGTAGAAAGTAATGCTGGCAAGTATCCTGAGGCAATATCACACATGATAATGAATACAAATAAATATTGCACCTGGAGAATGAAATGAAAATGAAATATTTGCACACGACATTGACAATGTTATTGCTAACTTTACACTGCTGTGTTGTCCGTAGCGCCATCTTCTGACAACCCTTTGCAGCCTAGTTCATTCGTCCCAAATCATTTTATATAATCAAGTTTAATTCACATTTACTGCCAACGTTTCAAAAGTTCCCTTCAGACTTGCTTGGCAATTAAATGGAAACACATCACTCATTATTTGTTTAGAGCCACGTTTGTGTCCACTTGATGCATCTAAATCCAATATTTGCTCCCTTTTGCTCTGTTTTTGGTCTCCACCAGCCCCACTTGTAAACATCTGGCTCTTTAGCTGCTAAATGCTCTATTACATAAGTAGTGTTTGGGGTATTGATGCTATATAAAGCTTTTTCTCCTGCTGCTGCTGCCGGAGACTGAACCAAAACAGCCAAATTAAAAGCGGTAAAAAACAAAACAATGAGCTGAAAGACGCCAAAACCCCCATAGAGTTGCTGTTAATGTAATTTTAGAGGCGTCTCTGGTATTAAAAAGCTGCCACGCTTTTTACAAGATTACCAAGAGCGACTCATTCAGTGAATGTCACCTAAAATGTCACCTAGTAACTGATAAATGACACAATCTGAGTATTGAGATGAATATTATTTTATATTCATCTAACAACTTCAATAGGGCTTCAAGGCTTGTTCTTCTTTTCAAAATAATCATCTTGCTGGATTGGTCTTTACTCTGTCTGCCGCTCTCCACATATTCCTCATGCATTCACATTTTAATTTGAGTTTTAGATATAATAAATACCAAAAATTATATTATGAAACCTCGTCATCCTTGAGCATTTTTCAGGAATAAAATCTACGCTTGCAAAACTGAAAAATTAACACAGCGAGTCTGGTTTCGTTGCTGCTTATATATTATATATTTAAATACATTATTTAGTTCAAGGTGTTATGTGAAAGCCTGGTGCCGTCATATGTGCAGACTATGAGGAGACATGAACTTTAAATTTAATGGCTAATGCATGATAAACACACATGTGCAACACTTTGCCATTCCACTTTAAAGGTTTTAATTGTTTCTTAGCTTATAATTTGTGATTATTTCGATGGGCTCCTCTCTAAAAAGATTATTTTTTCTAATCACACCAGTGCTCCCTCTGTTATTTCACCCTCACGGTCGGTCTCCCTGTCACCAGCTTTACTCAGCCTTGCAGAACAAATTGTTGGGGAGCGAGCGAAGACAGGAAAATGATAATGACATGGAGGGTGGCGGATTCGAAGTGCGCGAGGCACAAGTGGAGAAGGACAGCCAGGTGCTTTTGAAGGCACAAATCGCTGTGAATCATCATGTGGAGGTAGCAAATAGAAAAAGGCAGGAGCAGGAGAAGTGAAGCAAAAAGGCAAAAGACTGGAAATGTGCAAACAAAGAAGCAGTGCATCATCCCACAGCAATATATTGTCACTATATTGCTGTATTCCTGTATAAAATACCATCCTGCTGATGCTGAAAGGCGTTTTTTTCACCCAAAATAATCACATATCTTCTTCGCTGTTTGTTTTCTCCAGGTGTTGATATTGCCTCGACTTGATTGTCCTTGTTTTTCTCTCCACACAGTCTGTGATCCAGCTTATAAACTCCTCATCCCTCTGTGTTGTTCCAGTTTGAAACTGAGCTTTTACTTCTTTACCTGGTGCAAAATTTACCCACTATATACTGAACTCAGCATCTGGGATGTCACGATACCAGAAAGGTAGCGGTTGGTATTTTCATCTTTAAAATCCCACACTTTAGTCATACATAAATCATATATAAATCAATCAAATTAATGTATTTTAAGATAAAGTCTTTTATTTACAAAACCTGTTGCACACACAAATATTTTCACGGATTAAACAGTGACCACAATAGCCGCTAACACTGAGCAGCACCTTGCTCATAATATGAGCTTTAACTATTTTAGCCAAAATAGGACAATGTCAGTCACTTCGTTAACCTAAATCAGATAGCATTAATTACACTGATAGCTTAAATAAGTTTAATTTAAATGTGGCAGCAGCCTAAACAATATAACATTAGCTACTAAATTAGCTAAAAAAAGAAAAACATACTATGTCCTGCTTTTACTAGATAATGTTAGCTGGTATGATAGCTTGAACAAGTTTAAATTAGCTGTTACTCTAGCCGAAACAAGATGAGATTCGCTCTTACATTAGCCAAAAGAAGATGATGGTAACTGCTATGTTTTACCTTTACAAGATAATGTTAGCTGCTATGACAACGTCAACAAGTTTAAATTAGCTGCTACACTAGCCTAAACGGTATAATGTTAACCGCCACATTGGCGTAAACAAGATGAAGTTAGCTGCCATGCTAGCCTAAAGAAGATAACATTAGTTGCTATGCTAGTTTTAACAAGATGATGTCAGTAGCTACAGTAGCTTCAACAAGATTAAACTAGCTGCTACACTATTTTGAAATAAACAACACCTGTTTATATGATAGTGTCAACAAGATAGCATTAGCAACTATGTTTCACTTTAACAAGATAATGTACATAGATAAGTTTAAATTAGCTGCAAGATTAGCCGAAAGAAGATGACATTGACTGCTACATTCCACCATAAAAATATTTTTAGTTGCTATGTTAGCTTTACCAAGATAACATTAGTTGCTACCATAGCCTAATAAGATAGTATTAGTTGTTAGGATAGCTTAAGCAAGATAATATAAGTGGCTACAACAGCTTAAACAAGATATTATTAGCTGCTATGTTCTAAGTCCTTTTTAAGAGGACAACCTTAGCCGCTACATTAGCTTTAACAAACATATCATCAGTTCTTACAATAGCTTCATCAAGTTTAAATTAGCCACTTCAGTTAGCCACTTCATTAGCCAAAAAACAAGATGCCACAAGTCACTACATTGGCTTAAACAAGATAAGATGAGTTGCTACAATAGCTTGAAAGAGTTTACATTAGCGGCTATGTTAGCCTAAGCAAGATAGCATTATCTGCTACGTTGGTCTAAACAACATGACCTTAAACAAGTTTAAATTAGCCACTACAGTATTCTAAACAAGATAACACTGGTTGTTATGATAGCTCAAACAAAATGTCATCAGGCGCTATGTTAGCCTAAACAAGACAACATTATCTGCTTGGTTGGTCCAAACAACAAGAGCTTAAATGAGTTTAAGCTAGCTGTTGCGCTATTCTTAACAAGGCAACATTCGTTGTTATGATAGCTTAAACAAATTGACACCAGCCGCTACATAAGCCTAAATAAGATAACATTAGCAGCTACGTTAGTCTAAGCAAGATAACATTATCTGCTACATTGGTCTAAACAACATGAGACTAAACGGGTTTAAATTAGCTGCAACACTATCCTAAACAAGATAATATTAGCTGCTACATTGGTCCAAACAAGATGATGTTAGTTGCTACAGTAGCTTAAACAAGTTAAAGTTAGCCGCTACACTATTCTAAACAAGATTATAGTAATTGCTATGATAGCTTAAACAAAGTGACATTAGCTGCTACTTTAGCCTAAGCAAGTTAACATTTGCTGTTACATTTGCCAAAAGAAGATAACTTTCGCTAGTATGGTCCACCTTATCGAGATAACTTTAACCACCAAGTTAGCCTACATAGGATAATGTTAGATAATATTAATAAAATAATATTTAATTGCATACACTCTAATATGTGATTTAACTTGAGCTTAGCCACAATTTCACAAAAGTCACAGATTCATTAATCTTTTGGTAAAATATTGAATGCTTTTATTCCCTCTTTGTTTAATGTTAGTGTTTAATTAGCCTACATTTTATTAAGCTTCATTCCGGCCTGCCATAGAGAACAGTCAGCAAATCTTGGCTTCCAACTGGGGAAAAGTGCAGTTTTCAGCCGTTTAAGAGGCTTCATGGCTGTTTGTACCCAGATGGGAGGTGAGTGCACATATTTTGGATTTGTGAGCATATTCAGAAACATTTTGCGGTTTGTTTTGGATACAGTCTGTTGTAGATTTGATAGATAACAAGTGTTCAGTGTAATGAGCTGGAGGCCGGTCCTCAGCCTGCCGTTCTGTCTTCCTTAACTTATGCTCATGACATCCCCGAACAAGAATTTCCCATTTCAGCCGAAGCTAATGTTGCATGATTTATAATTTCTATATAAAACCTCAGACCACAACCTTCGCTGGATTCCTCTCCACATGGCATGCAGCTGTGTACATAGCTGGGTCGGACAAACACAGTGCAGTAGCAGTCACAGCTGGTGGATTGCTTACCGACCAGTACCAAACATGCAAATGCAGTTTAACCCAGAATGTGTGGCTCTGTGTTCGATCTGAAGCTTCCCTTCTACTGACCTGATTAAAAAGTGGCGGGTCAGATGGTCTTTTGAGGTTCCATCCAGCTGTGTTTAAACGCATTGTTCAGTTTTGTGTTATTTTCCGTTTGTCAGTGATCACAATAGATGATATGCAGCTTATTGGTGATATCTATATATGTAAAATAAAAAAAAAATCAACTCTCTGAACACCAAAACCCAACAATACACGGTTTACCACAGCAAAAAAACTGTAAAAACAGAAAGAATCATCGGATTTAGAATTTTCTGACAGTCTTTGAACTAATCAAATGACATGGAATTCCACTAAGAAAGTTCAAAATATTAATATATATCATCAAATCAATAATTAGAGATACAATATTTAGTGGAAATAATATTATTCTACTTGTCTCCTTAAAAAAAAATCACCAAAAATAAAGAAGAATATGGAAATTTAGAGAAATTAAGAGGAAAATAAACCCTACTAGATTAATAACGTAAATGTGGCATGGCAAAACAGTGTACAGAGAAGCAAGCTGTTTGAAGATACATTCAGCATGGTGATACATGTTTGTGGAGTTGATGTGCAGAGTGACGGTGGCCCAGAAGGGTCGACGCAACCGCAAAAAGCCATAACGCAACCACAAAAGCCACAATGCAAATGCAAAGGCCGCAATGGAAGTGGTCAGCGGTCAGAAGAACAGGCTTTGTTTCTGGGGGATGATAATTTCTGATGGACTGTTTTGATTATGGGAGAGTTTAATGAGACCTAAGTAAAACGCCACTGCTCGATGATTGTGGTTAATGTCGTTATGTGTTTTCACAAATCAGCAGTGTTGGTCACCGTGTTGAAATTGTCATATCGTTATGTATGTGTCCATCGTTTGGTTGTTGTGAAAATAGCTCTGCAGTAAGACCGCTGTTGTGGATTTTGCAGTTGCATTGACCCTTCTGAGCCACTGTACAGAGGAGTGTGAAAAACAGCAAAATTAAAGGGGTTGAAAAATGTAAACTGTAAAATATAGTATACAGAGAAACACTTGTTGGCACTCACAGTCACCAGATGTTCATTTTGATGTGACTTTCATCTTAAGATCTGTGTTGTAGTTGTGAAGCAGCGTCACAGCACTAAGACAATCTGAAAATATGTTCGTGTTTCACTGTTTGTCTTTCACAGCACATCTGATTTAAATCTCCAGATGTTGTGCATTTTCAATCACTGCTTCAGTAAACAGCAAAACAGGAGTTTAGTGGAATCCTTTTTGAATTATGTTAAATATGCAAATGCAGAAGTTTTGTTAATTTAACCTTACATGTGTGGTTTCAAACCGTACAAACACAAGCTCTTCTGATTGGTAGAAAGTGTTTGTCCTGCTATATATATATATATATATATACTATGTGGGAGCATTGTGCTGGTCAGAGGTCAGTTCATGAGTAAACTTACTGAAACAGCACCATTTATTCACACACATGAGGCAGCTTATTTACATTTAAGTAAGGAAATACCATAAGGCGATCCTGACACAAAGATGAAGTCATTTTAACCAAAGAGAACAGCTGAAGCACCAACAGCAGCATCTATTTCTAGGAGGAATGACTCAGGACAATATACAGGCCTCGCTGTAGAGGAGTCTTTTTTTAATTAGGGCTGCTTCTTAAACAGAAGACGGTTTTAATGAGGACGGTTCAAAGTGAGGAAGCCGTTTTTTAAAATGTCATTATTGATGCTTTGAGCAGGATTAGACACACAAACGCCAACTAATGATGATTTATGTTGTCGTCCAGTAGTTGTCCTATTGATTAATCAATTAATGGTTTAGTCAGTAAAATGGGGAACAAGGGAGTCCAAGATATTCAGATTTTTATCATATAAAACGGAGAAAAACAACAAATCCTCACACTGGAGAAGCTGAAAGAAGTTAAAGTTCTGTGTTTTTGTGTAACTAATGAATCGAAGACTGAGTTTTTTAGTGTTCCAATAAAAAATACTCATGTTGGTAACAAATGAGAGAAGTAAAACAGTGCAAAAAATTCAATAACTCATATTTCTTATGACAACTCTTGTGCTTTGTTTATTAAATGACAAGAAATAGTGAGAAAAAGAACATCAAAGTTTTCCAGAGTCCACTGTGAAGTCTTCAAATGTGTTGTTTTGTCAAAATAACGTCCAATTATCAAAATATATTCCGTTTATTATCATATAAATAAGAGAAAAGCAACCAATCCTCACATCAGAGAGACTGGAGAAAGTCAAAGTTACGTGTATCGCTTAAAAGATGAATAGGACACTTAATTTTCTGGTGTTTCAGTAGGTTTTTTTCTTTGAATTTAATATTTTGTCATAGTATTTTCCATTTTATCAGAGAGTAAATGACGAGAAATGGTCCACTGTGAAATCTTCAAATGTATATGATAATTGTATATATCCAATTTTCTATCACGGAGAAGAATTTTAAATCAAAACAAAATATGTAGCATACAGCAGATGAGTAGACAAAGACTCGCAAGTATGGGAAAACGCAGCTACGGCCGTTTCCTCTTGAGCGGTTGAGTTTGCCCACATGAGATCGTACACGGCACACTATTGGCTGATGGATGGGAGGTGACCAATCAGAGCACTGTGTTCTGTATCCTGGGGTCTGATTGGCTGAGCGACCGTAGCATCAGTCTCCTCCGTCTCCCATGTACAGCTTGCTTTCAGCATCTGGCCTTGTCCATTTCCCATTGACGTCTGATGGCTGTGTGTAGTGTTGCTCTGCAGTGTTGTGTTTTTGTGAAATTTTCGTAAAAAATTGAATTTATTTAACCTCCTGGGACCCTGTGTCCACATGCGTGGACATCGTATTTTGGCTTCCCTGCACCATTACCTTAACTCTGGAAGTCTGAAAACTTTGAAAACTCTGCCAATTGTGCTAGCTAGTCCACGACTCTCCAGGAGCTGTGCGCTGAACCCGGCGGTGAACGCAGTGCATGGCCACGATCTGCTATTACTTATTACTATTCATGTCACTACTACTACTAATGGCTATTTATTATTCAAAGACAAAGCTTATTTTTTTATATTTATTAGGTCCTACAAATCCCAGATAACTAGGGTAAATCAAAAATGCAAGGCCTAGAAAAGGTTGGGTCCCAAGATGTTGCCCAAACGTTCTGCACCTTCTAAGGCTTCTGGCACCGAACCCAAGCATGGGGAGGGTTTATAAAGCCTTCAAATATATATAAATAATGCAATAAATACAAGGTCACTACTAAGCAGATTTTTGTCTATGGCGGGGGGTTCTGGAACCTAACCCCCACGATAGTTAAGGGACAACTGTATATATTTAGAAATATTACACTCTGGATCTGGATCCAATAATGGTCCAAGAAAAAGGTTGCAATTAATTTCTCGATTATTGATAATCTCTTAAATACTTCTTTGCTAAACCACAAAGTTATAAAAGTCATGTCCAAGGCGACATCTTCAAACTGTCTGACCGACTGCCCAAACCCCCCCAAAATGTTCTGTTGATAATGATGGAGGCGCTAAAGTAAAAAACTAAAAATCGTGTAGCAATTACAGTCTTGACCTGAAATAAAGAGTTTATAATTATTGTAATTAGTCGCTTGAGTAATGATAAAGTGTTCAAACATAGAGTGGTGTAGAAATGGCCAGGATAACATCTCCAGCAGCCCAAAAACCAATGGAAATGCAGTTTTTTAGTGAATTCTGCTGCAGGATTATGTAAACGTGTGATAAATGACTCGAATGATGAATCAGAATAACTGCAGATTAATTTCCTGTCAGCCTCCGAACATGACTTGGTAACACAAGTAGTGAAAAGGGATTTTTTTATGACCCTTTCCGAGCTGATCTGGATCCAAAAACAGACCGAAGGCTGTTTGGTGGTGTCTGAAAGCTCCTCATCAGGACGTCCAGCCTCTCGTCTTTGTCTTCAGCTCCAATCATAAACGGCCGTCTCCATTTCCTGTACAGCAACCTGCGACCTCCGATGAGGGCATCTCTGGTCGGTTTCCTTGACTACTGAGAGCAGAAAAACACACCGGCTTCATCCCTCTGGCTGTTTGTTTTTCAGACACAAACCTTTTTCTGATTTTAGGAGGGTCTCAGCTCTGAGGGCTGCTGGTTTTAGGGCACAGTGTTGGTTTGAAACATTCGAAATATTAGACTTTATCTGAGGTGGACGAGTCGATGCATGGATGACAGGTGCGCAATAATCAAGATGAACATGAAGCGTGTGACTTTTCAAACTAGTTCATACCTCTGCTGTAGAGATAAATTATTAAAAGAGGACAAAGAGACAACAGCAGAGACTCGGGTGACAATAAAAGAGCCTGTTTTTAATAAAAGGTCATCAGAAATTACAGGCTTCATTTAAATTGAACCATTTTAGCCTGTTAATTAAAGCACACAGTTGATAATTTTAATGCGAACAGGAGGGGTGCATCACTTAGGTGGAGACGACAAAGGCACGTTATCTTTTAAATAATGCCAAATTACACCATTAATCAGAGTCAGAAGCTGTAAGAACAAAAAGAGTGGTTGGATTTTCTTTATTTCAGACACTCCTTCAAGGTGACGCACAGTTCTAGCAGGTTAAATATCCACATCTAAGCTTAAATTCATCGTATTTCATCAAAATTACTTCATTCTACATGTCAAATCTAAAATTCCACATTAAAACGCTGGGGAAAAAAAGCAAAAATTCAAGTTGTCGGTTGAACTGCAGGCAGTGTTTCTACAGAGACACTGAGAGGAAAATCAAACCTACTGGATCGATAAAATAAGAAGCAGCATGGCTCAGAAATGGAAGAGAGGAGCAAGTTGTTGGAGATACATTCAACATGGTGAAACGTCATTCTACTAATGATGATCAGAGTAGAGAGAACAAGTCTGAAGAGGCTGGAATCATGGAAATAGTTTAATATCTGTCGTGTGTGGAGACGAAAGGACCACAAAAAGACACAAAACTGCAAAAAACAAGCTACAAAATGACCAAAACAAGACGAATTCTTACAAACTGGATAGGAAAAATGTCAAAATATGCACAAAACATCCAAAATGCCACACAAATGGTCAAAAATGAGACTTAGAACAACAAAACTGAGACACAAAGCAACCACAAAGAGGCAACAGACGTATAAAATGGCCAAAACAGAACAACAAAAACAAGACAAAACCACCCAAATGACACACAAAACATCAAAGACGACACGCAAAAGACACAAAATGGAGACGATAAGAGACTGAGAGGAAAGTCAAACATCCTGGATCAATAGAATAAATGCAACATGGCTCAGAAACAGTGAACAAGTAGTTGGAAGATGCATTCAGCATGGTGAAACATCTTTCTACAGCTGATGAACAGAGTAGAGGAAAAAAGTCTGGAGAGTGGAAACATGGAAATAAATAAAAAGTCACTCAGAATTAGTCTAAAATGACATAAACTAGTGTCAAAATGGCTCAAAAAATGTCTGAAATGACCTAAAAAATGTCCAAGTGACAAACTTGTATAAAATAACTGAAAAAAATAGTAAAAATGACCAAAAATTATATAAACGTATCCAAAATGATTTAAAAAATTGTTCTAAGATTACTCAAATTTTGTCTAAAATGGCCCGAACTCTTATCATAAGTGTCTCAAAATTTGTCCATCATGATGCTGCCGCCACCGTGCTTCACATCATGATGCTGCCACCACCATGCTACTTATCATGATGCTGCCAAAAGAATTGAAAAAAATCCCTAAAACTTCTTCAAAATGACATAAAATTCCCCTAAATGACCGTGAGAGGAAATTCAAACCTACTGGATCAATAGATAAATGCAGTATTGCTCAGAAACAGTGAACAGAGGAGACAGTTGTTGGAAGATGCATTCAACATGGTGAAACATCTTTCTACAGCTGATGAGCAGAGTAGAGGTTGTAAAACTGTAAATAGTATGTAGTATGTTATCTATATCATGCTGAACACCCATTCATTTCCAATATTGGTCAAAGAAATTCAACTTTTATTGCTATTCTTTATGATTTTATGGTATTACAGTTGTGTTTTGTCATAGTTTTTCTGTTTCCATTGATTTGCAGGACTTGTGTCTGATATTGATATTGAATGGTATTGATTATTATTGGCACATAGTGTGTGTCTCTGTGACGCCAGTGGCTTTACTGAAGTGGAAGTATTTGACCCCCATGGAAATGAGAGGGAGTTAAAACGACACCATCGACTGTTTATATTGACTGTCCACTCAATGATGTCACCCCCCGGCTTCCTGAACAGCAGTTCTGAAGCTCATGGTGGAGGCTCTGGTGTGTATTTGACCTCTGTAAACAATGGAGTTGAGGCATCCACGCCCTTAATCTTGCAGAACTTTAAGCCTTAATACAATTCCAACAGGTGAGTTATATAAAAATTCACTTCTTGCACAGTTGTCATGAACAGATCAATTAGCTATAAAGACCAAAACCGTTTGTCATACCAGGCTTAAAACATGTTTACTTCTACTGTAAAGTTGGACATTTTAACATGGATGTCTGTGTGGGGGCTGACTCACTTTTAGAGCCTCAAGTGGACATTCGAGGAACTGCAGTTTTTGCCATATTGAATTATGTATAACAGTAAAATTAATGCTGAATGCTTCAGTGAGGTGTGTATGATATTCGTATGCATACTTGCACCATCACTAACTGATGATGTGATATCTGTAGACGTTGCTTTCTCTGATTCAGGTGTGATGTTTCTGCAGCAGCTAATCGATTAGATCTTGTTAGCGGCAAATCGGATCTTGTTAGCGGGCTGATCGGATCTTGTTAGTGGCTGATCGTAGCTTGTTAGCAGCTGATTGGAGCTTTTTAGCGGCTTATCGGATTGTTAGCGGCTGACCAGAGCTTGTCAAGTGGCTGATCAGAGTTTGGTATCGGCTAATCGTAGCTCGTTAGTGGCTGATCGTAGCTTGTTAGCAGCTGATGGGAGCTTTTTAGCGGCTTATTGGATTGTTAGCGGCTATTCGGATCTTGTTAGCAGCTGACAAGAGCTTGTTAAGTGGCTGATTGGAGTTTGTTAGAGGCTGATCGGAGTTCGTTATCGGCTGATCAGAGCTTGTAAGCGGCTGACTAGAGCTTGTTAGCGGCTGATTGGATTGTTAGTGGCTGTTCGTAGCTAATTAGCGGCTGATTGGAGTTTGTTATCGGCTGATCGTAGCTCGTTAGTGGCTGATCGGAGCTTGTTAGCGGCTGACCAGAGCTTGTTAGCGACTAATCGGATCTTGTAAGTGGGCTGATCGGAGCTTGTTAGCAGCTGATTGGATTGTTAGTGGCTGTTCGTAGCTTGTTAGCGGCTGATTGGATTGTTAGTGGCTGTTCGTAGCTTGTTAGTGGCTGATCGGAGCTTGTTAGCGGCTAATCGGATCTTGTAAGTGGGCTGATCGGAGCTTGTTAGCGGCTGAACAGAGCTTGTTAAGTGGCTGATTGGAGCTTTTTAGTGGCTGTTCGTAGCTTGTTAGCGGCTGATTGGAGTTTGTTATCAACTGATCGTAGCTCGTTAGTGGCTGATCGGAGCTTGTTAGCGGCTAATCGGATCTTGTAAGTGGGCTGATCGGAGCTTGTTAGCGGCTAATTGGATTGTTAGTGGCTAATCGGATCTTGGTAGCGGCTGAACAGAACTTGTTAAGTGGTTGATCGGAGCTTGTTAGTGGCTGTTTGTAGTTTGCTAGCGGCTGATTGGAGCTTGTTGGCGGCTGATTGGAACTTGTTAGCGGCTGATCGGAGCTTGTTGGCGGGCTGATCGGAGCTTGTTTGCGGCTGATCGGATCTTGTTAGCGGCTGATCGGAGCTTGTTAGCAGCTCATCATAGCTCGCTGGTGCACACAGTCGGGCGTAAACACATTTCTGCAGAGCAGTGATTCCACTCGAGGACAGTCAGACGCTCGGGATCACTGCATGCACATAGCTCTGGGCCGCCATTCAGATTTAAACAAGGGCTAATTAAAATAATTACCGCTCTTCTAGCATGAAGAGGCGCCCCCCCTCCACCTCCACCTCCACCACACTTCCCCCTCTGCATTTTTTTGTTGCTGCTGAAGGAACGGAGGCATCATTAGGAGTCTATTCGTTCCTGAAATAGTCTCGTAAAAGAATCCCTCTTTTCCTCTCTTTCAGCTGCCTGCTTTTTTTTTTTTTGTTTCCACTCATAATTGCCAACGTTGCCTTTGTCAGACAAATTTTGTGTCATTATTCCTCCCTGGTGCAGGTATTTTTTTTTTCTTTCTTGACACTGTCACCTATAAAAAAAAAGCCTCTTTCAAACAGTCTTTTATGTAACTTCAGACGTCACGCAGCTCTAAAGTTCTGCTCCTCACACGTGGCAGAAAATTTTAGTTATTTTTCTGAGCATTTGGCCTTCAGCTCAATCTGCAATTGAAGATGTCAGCATGCAAATGATGCCCACTTGAATAAATGAGACGGCGCTCTGAATGGTTTGAGTTACAGCTGAGAGAGAAGAAAACCTCACTAAATGCTCACGTTGGAATGTCGACGATCGCATGTCAAAATAAATGGTAACGTAATTAATAAGAATTCAGGTTAAACATTGTAAAGAACAAATGGCTATTCGTTTGGAAGTTATGTTCAGCTTTCACCTGTTTTACTAGATATTATTTGTAATTTAACAAAACAAATAATTAGTAAAATAACTGTTAAAAGCATTCATTCCTTAATCTACTGATTTTTTTCATCATTTTTCCCCAATTAACCATTTTTTTTACATTTTTTTCCTGTTGTGCTAAATTACAGACAATTAAATATATGCTATTTCTTAGTATATCATATTAATTTTTCTTTTTTAAGGAAAAAAATGTCAATTTAAAGGATTGAATAATGGTTTATTGTTATTTGACAGATTTTTTCCTATTTTGTTAAATTACAGATAATATCAAATTTAATTTTTCTTAACATGTTGACTGTACAATAAACAATAAATAACTGGCCACAACTCTGAAAAACATGGTCACATCAAAAATATATGTTTTAACAAATTGTAAATCGTTCTTTATCATTTTTTACTGTGTTCAAATCCGCTAAAAATATCATTAATTTACAGATATTTGCTGTTGTATTGAAGAAAATTATCTATATTAAGTTATCTGTATTGTTATTTTACAGCAGGGGTGTCAAACTCAAATACACAGGGGGCCAAATTTGAAAACCTGGACAAAGTCGTGGGCCAACATTGATATATATGGGTGTGTGTGTGTGTGCGCGCGCGCATGTGTGTGCATGTGTGTGTGTATATATATATATATATATATATGTATAGGCTACATATATATATATATATATATATATATATATATATATATATATATATATATATATATGCACACATACACACACACATATATCAATAGAATATATTGAAATATATATTCTATTGAATATATATTTTACAGCTGCCTCCCTTTGTGATATGGCTTTTTTGAACATAGTCTCTTGTGAAACCAAACTTCTTTTCATCTCCTTTACTTTCTGGCGCCTTTGACTCATGTCCAGGTCCTTGTACTTGTCCTGGTGTTTCATAGTGTTGTCTAATGTTGTTCTCCTTGGTTATATCCACGTTGGCTCCACATGCTAGACGGGTCTGGTCTGAATAGCAATAGGTGAGCGCCGGATATTCTGGTCCAGTTACTGACAAATATCTGAATATTTGGGTCGTGCGGCCGCAGTGGCCTGGGCCGCGGTGGCCTGGGCCGGGGGCGGCGGCGAGGGCGAGGGCGAAGGGAAAGTGTTTGTCGGAGTCCGACGGCATTAGCCCGGACATCTCCTGCTGGTGGCGGCACAATAGCAGTGTCCTGGCGTGCCGCTGGTGCAGATGCTCAGCCAGGCGGCCGCGGCGGCAGCAGCAGTGGCGGCGGCGGCGGCGGGGTGGTGGTGGTGGTGGTTGGGTCAGTAATAGCGTACGCTTGCTATGACTACTGTCAACAGAAGAGGGTGTTTATGGGTCCTGTCCTGATTGACGCGCCAAAACAGAGCAGAGCATTCTGGGATTTGTAGTATAAGCGATACATGCACTGTATAATACCGACGGGCCAGCTTTAGTAGTCATCTGGTATTACCTCGCGGGCCAAATATAATTATACTGCGGGCCAAATTTGGCCCGCGGGCCAGAGTTTGACACCTATGTTTTACAGATTTCCAGTGTTTTATTAAATTTCAGATAATATCTGGTGAAATGTGACCATAAAATTAAAAATTTACTGTATTGAAATCAACTAAAAACCTCATTATTTTACTGGTATTTGACTTGTTTTCACAGTTTTTGAGTTTATTACACTGTTTTCAAACGTATTTGTTTGTGGTTGCCAGAATATCGCACTTTTTTAAAAATACCCACATTTTTTGTCTGATTTAATTTCAGTAAAACATGTTTAATTTTATGGCCAAACACTGTAAATGACCAAATTACCATTTATAAAACTACAGGTGTTTGATTTGGATATTTACTGTTTTGGCCTGTTTTTTAATACAGTTAACATGCCAATTTTTATTTATATTTTTCAATTGTACTAGTTATTACATTACATTTTTGGCTTGTTAAATAACAGCTAGAATGTGAATTTATTCTGTTTTTTAGATTGTACTCATTATTTGTAATTTACCAAAACTGGTGAAAACAAAATGAAAAATAACTGAAAAATGACAGTTGCTGAAATCAACTAAAAATATATATTTTTAGATATTTGGCTCGTTTTCACATTTTCTATGTGTTTTACTTTTTCAGTTTATTCTAGTTTTAAAATATTTTTTTTTGTGGGCTGCCAGATTATAGCATTTTTTACACAGTATTTTTTTTACAGTGTGAATAAGTGAATGAGAAACAGCCAGCTGCAGTCTATGTATTGTCAAATTTTGCCATTTCCATGAACTTTATCTAACATTTAACTGTACAAAGTAGTTAAAACTCGTCGTGGAAGCATCCTTTAACAGCAGACGGCTCATCGTTCAGGCTGGCTGATTATGGAAGCGGCGCTCGTGTGATATTTCTACTTGTATAAATGCGTACGACAGACCGGCAGACATAAGGACTCCTCCATCAGTGACATCCATCTGACAGACATGTTTCCTGGACAAACCCTGTGCAGCTCCGACCTCGGTGACCCGTCCTGCTATGTTGGTCTTTCAGAGCGGTCTCTGAAATCCTCTTAGGCTCCTTCGTCCCCCTTTGACTCGCCGACCTGAGCCGCGATTATTGATGATTTGTGGTCGTTATTGTGGAGGTAATCTACTGCAGGCAGCTCTGACAGGATCACCGAGAGGCTGCTCACGTTATTATAATTGTTCCCATTTACAGGTAAAGCTCATTAGTGTCAGATTTGCACTATAATGGAACATGTGTGGCTTTTAAAGGAACATACAGCAGGTAGAATGAAGGAAATAAATGGCCAGACAGCTCACAGTTATTCACTTTTAGCTTTCAGATTAAATAAATATTTAATGCACATAAACAAAAGCGAAGGTTTTTTAAACTATGAGGAGCTGAACAGGGAGAAAAGAGCAAACGAGCACTTGAGATATGCTGTCCTAATGTCTGTTTGCATCAGAATCATCCATCCTCCTTCTTGGAGTCATAACTCGGTCAAATATGAACACAAACACAGATTTCATGTATTTTTAGATTCGGTACAACTTTCTCTGATGTGTCCTGTGAATAAACGTCAGTCCGTCTGCTCAGAATTCAGAGAATCAACTAATTCTAATGGAGCCACTTCGACAAAACGTGAACAAATACGAACTACAAATTGATCACATGGTGTTTATCGCTGCTGTTTAACCCTCTGAACCCCAAGCAGTAGGTTTTTTAAGCTCCTGTCACATTTTTCCTCACTGTGGGTTCATTTTTCACTGCAACATAAAGTCCTGCACCTCTATGGAGACAGAACAACCACGACTGGCGGTAGGGAGAACTCAGGAAAGTCTTCTGTGCTCTACGACACAGTGATGATGCTATAAATAATAAAAACAGAAAACTTTTCTTTTACAGTGGTCCTCGCTCTCTCAGTTTTTACACATGTAGACTTGGAAAAGTTTGGAAACCAGCAGCCACCAGCAAAACTGTAAAGATGAGTTTCTAGTAGAAAATCGCCACCAGCAAAACTGTAAAGATGAGTTTCTAGTAGAAAATCTGGCAGCAAGGGTGCCAGACAAAATGTGATGAAAAAAACATGATGGAATACAGTCACATTTTTAAAAAATGGGAAAATAACTGTAAAAAATGTTTGAAAATGATCTTTTTAGGTTTTAAATACAGTAAAATAGTATAATTTTATGGTCACACGTTGTAAAAGAACTAATTACCATGTAAAAATATAATTTGATTAATATGAAAATACACTTTTCAAAAATCACCATTCCTCAGTCCTAAATATACAATTGTTTTCTATATATTGTAAAAACAACAATAGCAACAAAAATTTTTAAAAATACAGAATTTTGATGTGGATGTTTTTTTTTTTACCAATTAACAACTAAATTAATATTTCCTTCTGTGATTTTAATATGTATTATCTGCAATTTAACAAAAAAAAGAGGAAAATTCTAACGTTTTAAAAAATAATTTCACATTTTCCAATCCCTAATAAATATAAATTCTCTTTCAAATAAAAGCAAGTATCTGTACATGTCTGTTGTAAAAATAAATAAATAAAACCTAATTACTATTTATAAAAATATAGAATTTAGATGTGGATATTTTTAACAGCTTGCGTGCAAATTATTATTTTATTACGTATTATCTGTAATTTAACAAAAAAGATATAATTTTTTAAATCCTTAATTTACATAATTTTTCTTTCAAATAATTTGTAAAATATCTGTATAATACTCACATTTTTCGCTGATTTAAATTCAGTAAAAATGACTAAAAATTAGTAAAAAAAACACTGTAAATGAACAAATTACCATTTATAAAATTACAGATTTTAAAAATTGAACATAATCTACTGTTTTGGCCTGTTTTTTAAATACAGTTAACATGTAAATTTATTTATTTATTTTTTTAATTAGTTATTACATTACATTTTTGACTTTGACTTACTCTGTTTTCAGTGATTTTTCTCATTATTTGTAATTTAACAAACCAATTTTTTTTTAAAATAGTAAAATAACAACAGAACCATTCCAGCTATAACCGGTAACAAAGACTCCTTTTTGACGGTGAACATAGACGCTCAGTGTTCGTGAAGCCTGTTGTGCTTTAAGCAGATCACGGAGCTTTGAGCTTCTTAGACTTGAACTCTTTGGGGATCTGAGACTCTAACGGGGGTAAATTTAAACGTGGAATAAATTTAAACGTGGACGCCACGTAGAGTTAAGGTCACTGTTCGTAGATTAAACACAGCTCTGAGAGACATAATGTCACCAATTAGTACTAATTAGTGTCTGTGACTGTTCACCTTCACGCCTAAGGCCACGTTAATGCTGCATCTCACTTCCTGCCTGCAGAGAGGAAGTGGAGGAGTGAATCTAGTTTATTATTATTATTATTATCCATCCATCCATTATCTGTACTCCGCTTAATCCTCTGTATTTATTGTAAATATCAACAGTTTTGCACATTTATTCTGAGCACCTGCAATTTTTGCCACTTATTTCTACTGAATACCTTGAATTTCCTTCAATGGATGAAGAAACTATATATCCACCCATCCATCCATCCATCCATCCATCCATCCATCCATCCATCCATCCCTCCATCCATCCATCCATCCATCCACCCATCCATCCCTCCATCCCTCCATCCATCCATCCCTCCATCCATCCCTCCATCCCTCCATCCATCCATCCCTCCATCCCTCCATCCATCCATCCCTCCATCCATCCATCCATCCATCCACCCATCCATCCCTCCATCCCTCCATCCATCCATCCCTCCATCCATCCCTCCATCCATCCATCCATCCATCCATCCCTCCATCCATCCCTCCATCCATCCATCCATCCCTCCATCCATCCATCCATCCATCCATCCACCCATCCATCCATCCCTCCATCCCTCCATCCATCCCTCCATCCATCCATCCATCCATCCCTCCATCCATCCATCCATCCATCCCTCCATCCCTCCATCCATCCATCCATCCATCCATCATCCCTCCATCCATCCCTCCATCCATCCATCCCTCCATCCCTCCATCCACCCATCCATCAATCCATCCATCCCTCCATCCCTCCATCCATCCACCCATCCATCCCTCCATCCCTCCATCCATCCATCCATCCCTCCATCCCTCCATCCATCCCAGATACAGTTTTAAATATCCAGACCCGGTCAAGCAGCAGGTCCCTGATCTGATTTCGTGATCCTCTTTTTCCTTTTTTTAACAACTCATTTTAAAGATTAGTTTGGGTCCAGCTGACTGTCAGTAACTGTGTTTTTTATAGAAAACGACATTTGCCTCTTTCCTTCCAGCGTTCACAGTCTGATATCGGTCAGACGGGCCTCCCCCTCGCCCTCCATCTCCGGCTGTCCGTCCATTACGCCGCCGTATCGTAAACATTTCAGTCACACTTAGCTGCAGCTCCGGCTGATTTATTTAGCGCTGCTGCTCGTCTGCCTGAACACAAAGCTGTCCTCTCCATCTCTGCCTGCGCCTTCCAGCATGAAGGTAGAAGCACATCCTCCATCCTCGGCCGTCTGCCTCCATGTCCGGCTCTCATTGTGTCCCTGCTCCGGGCTTCTTATCAGGAGCCTCCGTCAGCCGTCTGGACCCACTGATGGATGCTGGGTTTTATTTCCACACATGTTTCTGGAGCTTAATGTTTAAAATACTTCTGTGCAAAAGTTGATGAAAACAGAACCAGAACCACCTCTATCTACCAGACAGTTCCCCATCACTGGGTAGCAAGTTAAAAATCTCTTCTGTCATCCAGCAGACTGAATATTTTTTCATCCAGATGGCTGCCCGAAGTAATCTGAAACTGTTTTTAACATCTGTGATTCAAATGAGCGCTAATTACTGCGAGGCACACACTGTGGCTTTTAGGAAATCAATTTAGTTTATTTCTTTATTTCTTTCTTTATTATTAGACGATTTCTTACGGAAGCCCTAAACGGCTTAATTTTTTTGCTCTGTTTTCTTGTTATAACGACATATTTTTGTCGTTATAAAGAGAAAACAAAATCCGTTATCTCGTGATAACGACAAAATTATCCCGTTTTCTTGAGAAAACTAAATCGTTTTCTCGTTATAATGACTTAATTTTCCGGTGAGGTACAAAGCGAAACCAACCCGCCAGACCAGAAGGAGCTCTGCCACCGCTGCACACTACCGACTGAGAGTTCGTTGAAGTTGGAAAGATATTCACAGTTTGGGACTTCCAGCGTCAATAACTCATTAGTGACACGTTGTCAAAAAAAGCGAAAAAAATTAAGATGGACCATGGCCGCTTAGGGCTTCCGTAGTTTCTTCTTCTTTTTTATTATTTTTTGTTGCAGTTTTTTATGCATGTATTATTTAATGCCTAAGTGTCTTATTTATTCATTAAAAAATCTTTTGTTTTGTTTTTAATTTTTAATTTTTTTTAATTTCTCGAAAGTGCTTAAATTTAAAAAAAAATTATGGATTTTTAAATTTGTTTTTACATATTTTTTAACATTTAATACATTTTACATTTACATTTTTAATCCTCAAAATAATTTAATATATTTTATCTATTTTGATTATGGTATTATTTTTATTCTATTCATGTATAATTTTTGTCTATTTTTTTTTATTTTAATTTTGTTTTTAATTTATAACTTATTTTGTTATTCATTATTATTTTTGCGTTTTTGTTTTTTAAAAGATATTTCAATATTTCAAAGTATTATTTCAAAAATATTTATTCCTTTCCTGTTTTTCAAAATAAGTTTAATTGTCATGATTTTATTACTGTTTTAAGGATTTTAAAAATTTTTAACATATAACTTTTAACGTAATTATCAATCATGTAATTTTTTTATTATTTTCTCTTTGGATTCTTTTCAAATTATTAGTTTTTTTTAGCTCCAGTTTTTATATATATAATTATACTGAAGTAAGTATAGTAATTACTTACATTTTAAATTATGACTATTTCAAATTTATGCATTTTATGACTCATTTTAACTGCTTTTGGTCATTTAAAAAAATTGTTGTCATTTATTTTTTATTTTCATTTCATTATTTTCATTGTTGTTTTAAAAAAAAATTTAAACTTTTTTTAAAATGTGTTTTTCAAAGTATTTGTTTAGTGTGAGGTTTGATCTGATGGTTGTTTGTTGTCCATCAGTTGTTGAACCAGACCAGCTTGTTGCCGGTTCCTCCTGCAGATGTTTGTTTTTTTTCTCCCACTAACTGGGACTAAACCATGAATGATGCCGAGTATCTGTCGGCCAGAGACTCTCTAGATTTGTAATTTTTGGATCCGTTCAGCGTATTTATTGGACCGTTGGAATCTCTGAGAAATGGAGCGATGACCTTCGGTGGCTGCAGAGGGGCTGCTGCTTATCTCGGTGACTTTTTGTGAGTTTAAAGCCAAACCTCCGGATTCTTCAGATTCCACCTGCTCTGTTTACCTTCCTCTTTAGGTGTTTTATACTGGACACTGTTTTTATGCACCGATGAGTTTGTATAGCTGCTTTAGCATCAACCCACGGAGACGGCAGAATATTCATGTCACGACTGCTGACTCTTTATGGCAGCAGTGATGAGATAAAAATAAAGGCGTTGTTGCTTCCAGTCATTGTTTTTACGACTATTCTAATCAGAAATAGTCAGAATATTGTGATGTTGCAGGTAATGCTGTTATCCTAGAGGCTGGAATAAGAGCATTTCTCTGCCTTTCATGCTTGAAGATGTCTAGACGTCTTATTAAAGTCAATAACGTGGAGCGACCTGGAGGGAGAGCAACAGAGACGCCTCGGGGCGACTGTTCCAGAAATGTGTGAAGGTGTTGGCGCTCCGGTGTTTGTGTTGGATTCTTTTTTTGTAAATTGTTTTGAGCAATTACTCACCGAGGGAAGTCAGGTCTTATCTGAGTGAGAGAGCCACCGGTGGAGCATGAAACTGGGCTGAATGCAGACCCTCGTGCTGCACACCTGAGAGCCACATGAGGCCCGTACAGTGTGTGTGTGTGTGTGTCTCACCTGGTGTAATTGAAATTCGGAGCGGCGTGACCTACAGCATCGACACACTGAACCATTAGCTGAGCAGCAGCCCGTGTCGGCCCCACGTTCTGCAGGTTACCTCCGACAGAAGCGAACTTTCAATGAGCTGCAGGAGCGAATCTCTATTTACTGTTGTTTAATTCTCTTTTTGGAATAATGACATTAATCAGTGTAAAGCCTGGAGGTTGAATTTCCACTGTTATAGTAATTGATTTAACCCTCTGAACTCCGAGCAGGTTCTTGGTGTTGTTTTTTTTTTATTGCTCCTGTCACATTTTTCCTCACTCATGGCTCATTTTTCACTTTAATATAAAATCCTGCACCTCTATGGAAACAACACAGCCATGACTAGAAGTAGAGAGAACTCGGAAATGTCTGCTGTGCGGGATGACTCAGTTATAGTGCAACAAACCAGAAAAAACACAGGAAACTAAAGTAGGAATTCTTCAAAACCTGAAATCAACATGAACAACATTCCTCAAGCATCTTACTAGTACTGGAAAAATAGACTTTACATGCTGTAGATATTTAGCTTTTTCCATCTATAGAACCTCTACTCTGCCTTTCAACTGTAGAAATATGTTTCACCAGGCTGAATGTAGCTTCCAACATCTCGAGCAATGCTGCATTTAGGTTAAGACATAATTAGATCTAGCCTTATTAATCCTGAAAAACACAAAAGCTGATCCAGTGTGTTTGATTTTCCTCTTTGCCGTCTCCTCTCTGCTCTGTGGAAACACTGCCTGCAGTTCAACCTGAAAACTCTCAGAATTTTAGTCACCTGACTGTTGGTCCCAGCTCAGTCATTCGTGGCTTTTTGGTTTTACCACAGAGCATAAAATTTTATTTTTTTGCAGAATCTGGTTAAAGTGAACGGTTATTTTTTTTAGTGAATTTCTAAATGATCAAAAATAAGTTTCCTGAACGCACAGATAAGTAGTTTCACTGATCCTTACAGTTTGTAGCTGATAAATGGTGTCATTTTGGCAGTTTTGTCAAGAAAACAACCCTTTTAAACCTGTTAGTGGGGTTTGAGTTTAGGCCGCTTGTAGCCCACTTGTTGCACATGCATGTCTATTTGCATCCCCTATAATAAATATCATTTAGTGTGTATTGTAGATGCACACTGTGTATATTAGCGAGGTGACCTCCACACTGTATCTGGTTTATTGATGGCGTCTTTGTCCCTGAAGGCGTTGCTGTGTAGTCGGGGGTCCAAGCTGCTCCACTGTAGTGTCAAACTGCTCGGAAAAAAGATTTTTTTCAGAATGAATGCGTTTATTGTGCGAGGAGTCGAGAGCGCCACATCTGTGCGAGAGAGAGTGTCACCACGGTGGCACTTATTTCCATGGTGACGGTGATGCAGGATGGCCTATGAAAGCGTGCCTCCTGCAGACATTGTTGTGCGCTCTCATTACCGCCCTGTGTGAGTCCTCTCCAGCTGAGAGGGAGGGGGGCCACAATGTGGAGCTTGTGAGAGAAAAAGATGTATGAACGCAGAGAAGACGAGCTGGAGACACCGCCGGAGGGTTTCTGATGAGAGACACTCAACACGACCACAGAGACTCAGACTGATGCTGAGACATGAAGAAAATGTGACAATTCTGAGATTCAGATTAACTTTACAGCCTCATGATGTGGAAGGGTTTCCCTTACACAGGCAGAAAACTCAGGGGGTTTGAAAACTGGAAGCTCTATTAACTGTTACACCAGTTTTACTCCAGGACTGCAACTCAAGATTATTTTCATTTTGAATTATTCTGTCTGTTTCCTTGATTAATCAATTAGTCGTTTGGTTCATTAAATGTTAGAAAAATGTTGATTGGCGTTTCCTAAAACCCAAGATGTTAGTCAAACTGATTAATCAGAACATTTAGTGATCAGTTTAATTCTTAACCAGTTGTCTATTCAGTAATTAGTCAGTGCAGCTCTAATTTACACAACATGTTTAGATATTCAAAAAGGAAAAGCTGCTTCAAATCCAATATGTTGCTTTTTTTAATCTGCTTGTTTAGTAATTATTCTTTATTTACATGTATAATGTGATTTAAACCAAATAAAATCGCCGTGTCAGAGGCTGCAAAGACTTACTACCTGAGCTAGTTAGCAATTAGCACAACTAATAGTAATAATAACAATGCATTGTTTTTATATAGCACTTTTCTAGGCACTCACCTGACCTGCAAGGTTTACTAGCTTAAGTGCAATCACTGAGTTTGGTTTATATTCCCAGTTAATGAAACACATCTGTGCTCATCTGCTATGATTTTTTTAGTTTTAAAATAGATTCTTGTCATTCCAAGAAATGGGGCAGATTCTTAGATTTGCTTTAGCAAAGGCTATCTTGACAGCTAGCTTTACTAGCTTGAGTGCAATTACTACAGTTTGTTGCTTTTTCATGAAGAATTATTTCTGTGCTGTTTTTGTGCTTAATTACTCAGAATTTATATGATCAAAATAGTTTTTTTAATTCCAAGGAACTATACAAAGTGCATAAATTAGCTTAGCTTAAGCTAGCTGTAGTAGCTTCAATATAATTACTGCAGTTCTTGAGAACTTTCTATACTTATTCTGTGCTCAATTATAGAAGGTTTTTAGCATTAAAATAGATTTTTACATCCCAACAGGCAGGGTAAAGTTAGTAAATTAGCATTACTTAAGGCTATCTCACCAGATCGCTTTACTAGCTTGAGTGTAACTACTGTAGTTTGGTGTACAGATCTGTTTTCCAAACCAAAAGGTAAACCTGCCTTTCTGACTTTCTAGTTTTAACTCAGCTTTGACCTAATTACTTCACTTTTCCTTTGTAAGGATGATATTCAGCATATTATAGGGAATTCTGTTTCCTCATTATTTTCACATAAAGCCAAAACATTACAGAAACCCTGCACACTGCCACTCAGCTGTATTTGTTGGTGTTTCAGTCAGACGGTGACTTTGATCAGCGCTCACACTGGCTTAACTGCCATTTGTTTCACATTGCAGTGGGATAAAAACATAACTAAATCCTTCCTGTTATTAGTGCTCATCACACTGAAGTAAGAGGCTGAGAATGACGCCACTAAAAGCTGCATATTGTGTGAGTCATGTCAGGCTCCCGGAGATTATTATAAATCCTAAATGCACGCAAACCGCTGCCTCAATTGTAGATCTGCTCTGGTTGAATACGCTTGTCCTCTTCAGCGGCATTGAAATTAGCAGCTACACATGAATGCACTGTGGCTCAAAGGTTTCAGAGTCACTGAACAAGGACAAACTGATTTAAAGCCACAATATCTCTGATACTGATAAAAATATCTCCATTACCAAATGAATGTTTCTCACTTTAAATCTTTTAAGGTGCATCCACACTGTCATATTTCAAAAAGTAACGACTGTAGCAGCTAATGCTAAACCCAACTGATGATGTGAACTATCGCTTTGTTAGCCTAAACAAGACAAAATTAGCCACCATATTAGCCTCGACAAGATAACATAAGCCTAAACAACATCATGTTAGACACAATGGTACCCTAAACAAGACATCATTAGACACTATGTTAGCTTAAACAACATGATGTTAGCCATTTTGTTAGCCCAAACATGATAACGTTAGCTACCTGTGCATGCATGTCTCCAAAACAATTCCTCTATCAGTATTTTGACAACATTGCTGAGAACTATTTAGCTAATTAGATCTAAAGAAGTGCAAACCCTAAAGCAGACCATTCTACTCAGTGCTGTTTCAGCGCTGGGAAACGTTTTGGCATCCGTAAACAAAAGCTTACAGCATAAACAAGGAAATGTCATCTGCTTTCGTAGCATAAACAAGTAATATTTAACAAAGTTCATTTTAGCTGCTGTGTAATTAGCTGAAACACTGGATTACACAAGCTGCTGTTAGTTGCTGCATTACAGTAAGAAAAAGATAATTTTAGCAATCATGCTAATTCCAACTAAATAATGTTAGCAATTATGTTAGCCCAAACAAGAAAGTGTTAACTACTATGTAAGGCTAAACAAAATATTAGCTGGTTCGTTAGCCTGAAAGACATAATGTTAGCTGCTTCATTAACATAGACAAGGTCATTTTAATGCCCTGTTAGCCTAAACAAGATGATAATAATCAATAAGTTAGTCTAAACAAGCTATTAAAAACTGATTCATTAGTCTAAAAACAATAACGTTAGCTACAGTTAGCCTAAGCAAGACATCTTTAGCTGATTTACTGGCCTAAACACGCTAGTAATGTTTACTGGTGTTTTAGCATGAACAAAATGATGTTAATTGATGCTTTAAAAGATACCATTAGTTGTTATGCTAGTCAAAATAAGATAATGTTAGTCATCATGTAGTCTTAACAAGCTAATGTTAGCCACCATGCTAATTCTAACAAAATAGCGTTAGCAATTATGTTAGCCCAAACAAGAAAGTGTTAACCGTTATGTAAGGCTAAACAAGATATTAGCTGGTTTGTTAAAGAAGCTAATGTTAGCCGCTTCATTAACAGAGACAAGGCAATTTTAAATGCCCTGTTAGCCTAAACAAGATGATGATGATCAATATGTTCGTCTAAACAAGACATTATAAGCTGATTCATTAGTCTAAAAAAGATAACGTTAGCTACTATTTGCCTAAGCAATACACTTTTAGCTGATTTACTGGCCTAGACACACTGGTAATGTTTATTGGTGTTTTAGCATGAACAAAATGATGTTAATTGATACTTAAACTTGAACAAGTTACCATTAATTGTTATGCTAGCCAAAACAAGATAATGTTAGTCACGGTGCTAGTCTAAACAAGATGATATTAGCCACCATGTTATTTTGCCCCCAAAATCCCAGAAAAACTGAGGATCTCATCTTCCTGTTATTTACCGACCAAGCTGATATGGACCAAGGCTGCAAAGTTATAGTCGCACACAGTCATATCAGTCTGTGGTATAACTTTGCAGCCGGACATTCGTTGACCTACTGTTTCTATTACAGCTTACTTTATCCTCATCAGCAAACTGAACTTGTTTTTCAGCCTCCGTGCTATCCTGAAAACATTGACATTCAAATATGCGGCCTATAAATACTGACTCTGGAGACGATATGTTGATATTAAAGAAATAGGGACTGGTAGTCTCCATGGAGATAGTTATGTGAACACTTCTAACCCCTTGATAAAAAACTGAGAGATGCACGCTGTTAGATAAGGAGACCTGGCAGAGGATCCTGACATTAAATCAGCTTATTAAGGAGCCTCTTTCTCTAAATATGCCAACACATTAGTGTTTATAGAGTCAAGCTGCTGTGAGAAGACTCCCAGTGTTATAGGAGATGGCCCATATATAGCGTTATCTATGAGCGCATGCTGTGTGTTGCATATGGATGGACAAAATATGTGCAGTTAATGAGTTGCAGGCTGATAGGAGGCCGTTGCCGTGACGAATAGTGCTGATGTGGGGATGTATGTAGGGCGACCTGAAAAGTAGTGTCTGCTGTGATGCTGTATTCATTGTGTTGTGTTTGTGTGCGTGTTTGGCTGCACATTTGTGTTAGTGAACTTGTATCAGCTGTAATAGCAGCCTGGTTTGTGAGAACCGGAAACTTCTGTCATTTGTCAGAGTTCAAATTGTTCTGCTGCTGACTGTAAAATATGGAGCAGGGTAGTTTTTTTTTTTTGTCTTCCGTGGAGGAAAATTGAAAACCGTCCGGCAAATTGATAGGAGGGATTTTAATTGATTTCTTTAGCCTTCAAGGGACTGTGCGACCAGATTTCAGCATCCACAAGAGCTTCCTTTGATTTCTGTTTTATAAATCCCTTGGCATGTGAAATGAAACGAACAGCTGAGCTCAGTTGGATGATAAAATGAGAAGTGCTTTGGATAAAAATACAGTATATTACAGTACCGTGCAAAGCTTTAAGACACTAGAAGTACACTGAGGATGATGAAACAATAATGCCCTCTGAGTCAGACCAGACATGGGCTTGTTTTAGACTGGTTTTATCCTTGACCTTGAACAGAGTTTGGATTTTTTATAGGTGGTTCCAGACTTGTTTTGAGCTTATGTTGTAATTAGTTTTGGACTCCCTCCCAAACTTTGCTTTAGTCTGGTTTTGGACGAGGTCTTAGAGTGGTTGTAGACTAGCTGTCTACTTAGTCTGGACCGGTTTGGGATTGCTTCAGACTGTTTTACATTTGGTTTTACAAAAGTTGGACTGTTTTTTGGCTGGTTTGAGATTGGTTTTTAATCTCCGTTTCAGTCCATTTGTTACTCATAGTGCAGGACTGGTTTTTAGCTTTTTGCAGAATTTGTTTTAAATTAATTTTAGATCGGTACTGGACTGAGTTTGGACTTTTTGGACTGGTTTTGGACTTTGTTTCAGACTGGTTTCTGTTGGTTTTGGACTGGTAGTGGCATTTGTATTGGACTGATATTGGACTTGTGAATCAGTTTTAGTACTTGGATTTGAAGTTGTTGTAGATTTAGTTTGGGACTTGTTTCTGTGTGGTTTTGGACTGGTGTTTGCCTTTGGCTTGGGCTAGTTCTGGACTTATTGCAGACTTTGTACTGGACTGGTTTTCAGTCTGTCAATATCAAACAAATATGGAGCATTCATGAAGATAGTTTCAGTTTCTGAGGGACGTTTTTTTCAGGACTTAACACATGACAGAGCAGTTTACTGGATTGCATTTAGAGGGAAGCAATGCTAATCATGCAAACACCAGTTAATCATCTTTTCAGTTAATCTCCACTAAGCCTTTGTTTTGACTGGTTTTGGACTTCTTGTATACTTTGATTAGGCTAGTTTGGACTGGTATAAGCCCTGGTTTTGAACTAGTTTTGGACTTTGTTTACGACCGGTTTCTGTCTGATTTTGGACTGGTATTGGCTTTTGGCTTGGACTGACTTTGGACTTAATGCAGACTTTGTATTGGACTGGTTTTCAGTCTGTCAGTGTCAAACAAGTACGGAACATTAAGGGACACCTCCTCATGCAGATAGTTTTGGTTTCTGCGGGACGTTCTTCTCAGGACTTAACACATGACAAATCAGTTTACTGGGTTTCATTTAGAGGGAAGCGATGCTAATTACGCAGATGCCAGTTAATCATCTTTTTAGTTAATCTCTCCTAAGCCTTTGTTTTGGACTCATAGATCAGTTTTAGACATGGGTTTGATCTAGCTTTTAACTTGCTTTAGACTAGTTTTAGACTTGTTGTAGTCTTTATATTAGGCTAGGTTTGGGCTGGTATTAGCCTTTGTTTTGAACTAGTGTTAGACTTTGTTTGGGACTCTTTCTGTCTGGTTTTGGACTGGTATTGGCCTTTGGCTTGGACTAACTTTGGACTTATTGCAGACTTTGTATTGGACTGGTTTTCAGTCTGTCAGTATCAAACAAATACGGAACATTCAGGGACATTGAACGCTCCACATGCAGATAGTTCTGGTTTCTGCGGGACGTTCTTCTCAGGACTTAACGCATGACAGAGCAGTTTACTGGATTTCATTTAGAGGGAAGCCATGCTAATCACGCAGATACCAGTTAATCATCTTTTCAGTTAATCTCCCCTGGTGGAGGATGCAGGGATCCTCAAACCACCACAGCCTCTGACAAGTGAAGAGTCGGGATGAATGGGTGGATGGATGGATGGACGGATGAGACATTGGGAGGCAGGAGAGGAGTTGGTGGTGATGGATGCAGAATAGATGGGTGGCAAAACTGAGACAAGAGAGCGGGAGGCAGCGACACAGCGAGCAAGAAGCAGATTATGATAAATGTCATTCTATTATTGCCTGAACAGAATTTAGGACAGCAGAGGGAGGGAGGGTGAGTCGCAGAGAGATGGAGTGGCTGAAGCGAGAGGAGGTGTGCTGGAGGTTAGTAGAGCGGTAAGTCCAGAAGTGTGTCATGAACCACTATAACACACTGAGACGCTGTGAAGGTGCAGACAGTTTGGTCGGTGTGTTGACGTCTCGGCAGGTCGACTGTCGCTGATACACAAAGGATTTTCACATCGCTTACCTACCGGAGCTGAAACTGTTTTTCTCTGTTTTTGTGGTGACCCACTATTTTTTTTTCTGGAAAAATGAGCTTATAAAATGAGGGGGCAGGACAAGAGAATTACATGTTGTCAGTAATCAATGTTTCCATGCTGTGACTCAGAGGACGTGACTGTTGTTGCCTTGTTCTCTCAGTGCTGAGAATAATCGCTGGGAAATATCATGTAACACAGAATATCAGCATTTCCACACAGTGTTGGGTTGTTTGTAGGCTTGTAGGCTGTACATATGTAGAACTTTAGGACCACATAGGTGAGTTAGATAAAAATTCCCCTCCAGAGCCGTTGTTATGAACGTGGAGAGCTGTAGAGACCAAAACTGTTATCTGTACCAGGCTGTAAAGTCGGTCATTTAAGCATCAGGGTTATTTATTTTGGACTGGTTTCTGTGTGGTTCTAGACTGGCATTCGCTTTTGTCTTGGACTGGTTATGGCCTTTGTCTTGGACTCCTTTTGGATTTGTAGGCCAGATTTGGACTTGGGTTTGAACTAGGTTTGGAATTTGTTTTGGACTGTTTTCTGTCTGGTTTTTGGACTGGTATTGGACTGGTTTTGGACTTGTAGATGGGCTTTCGACTTGTGTTTGATCAGGTCTTACACTTTGTTCTGGATTATTTTTTGACTTTGTTTGGACTGGTTTCTGCCTGGTTTTGCACTAGTGTTGGTTTTTGTTTTGGACTGGTTTTGGACTTGTAGACTGGTTCTAGAGTTGTGTTTTGGACTTGTTTGGAGTTACTTGAGACTGGTTTTGGACTTGTTGTAGTCTTTGTATTGGGATAGTTTGGGGTTGGTATTAGGCTTTGTTTTGAACTAGTTTTGGACTTTGCTTGGAAATGGTATCTGTCTGGTTTGGAACTGGTATTGGCCTTTGTTTTAGACATGGTTTTGGACTGGTTTCTGTATGGTTTTGGACTAGTTTTGGACTTTGCCTTGGACTGGTTTTGGACTTGTGTTGGACTGGTTTTAGACTGGATTTTGTCCAGTTTTGGACTAGCATTGGCTTTTGTGTTGGACTGGTTTGGGCTTGTTTTTAGACTTTGTGTTGTCACATTTTCTCAATTGTCAATTGTTAGTTATTTGGTCTATAAAATATCAGAAAATGGTAGCTGACAACTAATTGAATAATAGTTGCTGCTACAAGAGAATAATTGTAAATACGGGTAGATGCTGCTGCTGTAGAATATTGAATACACGTGTTATTTTGATTTATTTGAAAGCAACTTCACAAACCATGAACCCGACTCTATATCGGGACATCTGTTGCTGCACATCACTCTGCAGACATCTAGCATAGCCTACATAGAGATCAGAGATGCAAATATGAGTGAAAAGGGGAAGTGTGGTGCAGGGTGTGTGTTGATGGCAACGAAGACTTGAGGTTGTGTTTTGGTGATAAAAATAGAGAGCGAAAGTAAGAGCAGAGGAAGATGGCAGTAATATCCAGCTGTGAGCTCCTCACCTTGCTCCCAGCATGTGCTGACAGCAGGACGGAGTGTGTGTGTGTGGATGTGAACTGGGATGTGGAAGCAGTGAAAAAGCCGCCAGGGGTTGCAGGTGGATGCTTAGCTAATGCACACATACACACATATACTAACTAATACTACTGTTCGTTTGCTGTCCTTAGGGAAAAAAAAATCATTACATAATATAATCTCCTTATATAACAAACAGAAGCCTTTACACATAGAAATGTATATGCACACGCACACAGACACACAATTACTAGGGCAAATACACATGAGAGACAAATGCAGGATACAAGGTCACGTAAAGCAGAGATAAACACACACTTACACACTGAGGGGGACGTTAACAATAAACAGCTGCTGCTAATGGGCAGCACTCTAAATATTGGGTTTATTCATTTATATCATTTATACAACATGCAGCAGGCCCAAACACACACACACACACACACACACACACACACTGTGACCCCAGCAGCCCACCGGATGTCTGTGTGTGTTTGTGTTGCTTTGCAGAGCAACATGGGAACATTGTTTGGTTGCTCTAATTCCCACACACACACATACACACACACACACACACACAGATGCTGCCAGTTAATTAATGACAGTGATTGCGACTCGGCAGCTCTCGCTCAGGTTTCAGAGTTGTGGAGAAGAGTTTCCCTGAGAGGAAGCATCACAGAGGGTCACGCTGACAGCACTCACCTCCTCTGGGAGCATCTTGTCCTCTGCGTGGAGGACAGTCCTGGTTGCTGAGGAGCTTCAACCGAAGCACCGTCAGTCCTTGAACATCTTTTGATTGTGCGACCGCTAAAATCATTCAGCAAAAAATGACTGTCAGAATCTGGCAGCAAGGGGAAAAAAATGTTCAAAAACGGTGGAAATAACAGCAAACATCTGTAAAATAATTATAGAATAGAACAGAGTCTTTTAGTGCGTCATAAATAAAATACAAACTACATAGATCATTATTAGTGCTCCGGTCCAGACAGGTAGTGAGTGTTCACTTCTCTTACGACTCAAACAATTATATTATAGTTTTTCTGTTTTAAATACAATAATAAATGGAAGCAAAAGTTTTAAAGTCAAATGTTGTTAAAGAACAGATTGCAATATGTAAAAATACAGATTTCTTGTGTTATTTGCAGTTTTTAAGGTATATATTAATAGAAGTATAAATACTTTCTGATTTTATTAGTTATTACCTGTAGTTTAACAGTTAACATATTTTTATCTTGCACTGGTATTTGCTGTCATATTTTGAGTGTGAAATGCATCTGTTATATAGTAAAGTGCCATTAATGGAGCGGGGGACTGCAACTGCATAGAAAATAATAAATAATTAAACATTTTATAGAGCAAATAATTCACTCTTGCTATCACTGATGATTAAAACGATCAGTAGTTTCAATCGGTCTCTGTCCTGGTGTTCATGTTTCCCTGGGGCTCAATTAAGTAAGCATACTATTGTAAATTAAATGGTCAGAGATAACAGGAGAACACATGGATGTCTAACATAAAGTCATAATACAGCACTAATATAGACTCACTGCCAGACTGATCACACTCCCTGTCGTGTCGTCGATCTGAGGCAGGAAAATCCCTGACAGATGCGAACGACGCTGGATTTAAAACACAGCTCTGCAGATATTTAATTAAGAAGCAAATGTGCTTGATAAGTTTGTTAGGCTTCAAGGACCCATAGGTTTTAGGGAGTGATACTGAAGGCGAAGCAGAAACCTCCACAGGCTCCTTAAACGCTGAACTACACCCCAGGTCGAAGCAGAAACAGCTGCACAGCTGAGAGGCCAAACCCAGCAGCCTTGAGCTGCTCGGATCAGAGACACCTGGCAGAGTTTAGAAACAATAAACCAGAGGAGCTGAAAACTACAACAGAAATGAACATTTTAAATTTTATCCAATCATATTAGAAGGTAAAAAACAGCCTTATTAAAGCGGCTATTTGAGGCAACAGAAATGAAGCTGCATTTATTTTATTTAATTCAATTAAACAGGGAAAATCTCTAATATAAAGATGGTTTTTAAACCCTTAACATACATATTTTTTTCTTTCAAATGGCAGTGAATATCTCTAAAATAATAATTTTTTTGTTGACTTAAAATAGAGTTAAAAAAGGGTAATTTTATGGTAAAATGTTGTAAAAGAATAATCACTGTTTGTAAAACTACAGATTTTTAAACTGCCATTTTTACAGTGCATTAGTCCCACAGTGCAAAAAATAATAATAATTTTATAGAAATTTTCCTTTTTATTTTACATGAGTTTTTTGGCATTATCAAAATACAGAAAAATATATAAATTAAATACGAAAATTGACAATGAATTTACATTTCTAATATAATAATATCAAAAACACTGTTTGCTACTGTAATAATAATAATAAGTTAGTATAATAACCATGATTTTACATTTTTTTAAAAGTAAATCATTACTTTTGTAGGTGAATATACATTTTTAAAGGTAAAGATCTGTCAAATAAGCAAGATTTTATTTAAAGTTACATGTAAAAACTGCACTTGATGTGATTAGAATTTAACCGTTAATTCCTGCAAAATGAAAATACTTCACTAGTTTACTACGGTATTTGATTTTTGTGCTTTTTACATACATTTTCTAAATAAAACTGGCATTTTATGCGATATTAGCCCTGTTTTTTTTGCATTCTAACATTATTTAACCTTATTTATAGATAATTTGATTGTTTTTACAAATGTGAATATCCTTCATTAAACATTAAAAAGCCAAAAAATATTAACAGAAATGTAAAATTAAGGCTAGAAACTGTTATTATTTTCCAATATTTTAGGCGCCCAGCTGCCTGAACATTACATTTTTTTGTTTGTTTTTTTTTACAGTGCAGCTGCGTTTCCATTGAACATGCTTCCTTCTTAAACTGGTGTTGTTATTCCAGTGAGCTCCTCCAGGGTGGGAGGGGCTGATTATTTTCCATGTTTTCAGTTGATCTGACACCTGATGACGTGACCTGCCGTCGTATTTACATGTAGTATTTTTGTTTTCGGGCTAAAACGGTGTTATTTGGTCTCCTCCCGAGGCCTTCATCCCAGTCTTCCTCTTGTTGTTTATCCGTCCAGCTGCTGTTTCTCTTCGACCATCTCAAGGCCGCTGCCTCCTATTTCTGGTGTTTTCTATTCCGTCCTCAGCCTCTCCTGCCTCCACTCCTCTCTCATGTTTACAGCTTATTTAGCGGCGCCTTAGTGTTAATATTACAATGTGAACAACCTCCTCCTCTGCACAGTTTGTTTAACATCATGATGTAGATGTTATAAGATGCTGTCGTTTAATGTAAGCGTTGCTCGCTCCATGCATCATTTCCATACATCTGCCTCACTTTACTGTAAAACCTCTGAACTCCAAGGGGTTTTTTTCTGCTCCTGCCACATTTTTTACTGCAGTATAAAGTCTTTATGGTGGTGGTTCTTCAGTCAGGCAACATTAAGTTCGACGGTCTGATTATAAACTCCAGTGAGCTTGTTTAATGTCACTGTTTTGCACGTACCAAACTGATTTTCTCTGTTTTGCGTTGCTGTAAGCTGAATATCTCTGGGTTTGCAGTGTTTTTGCTACTCCTGTCTCATTTTTCCTCACTGTGGGCTCATTTTTCACTGCAACATAAAGTCCTGCACCTCTGTGGAAACGGAACAACCATGACTGGAAGTAGAAGGAACTCAGAAATGTCTTGTGTGCAGAATCACACAGTTATGATGACATAAATCATAAAAAAACCCCAAAAAATCAATTAAAGTTGAATTAAAGGAATAAAAACACCTGGAATAAACATGCAACAAAATTCTCACAGCTTTTACCAAAGGGGGAAAAATGAAGCCTCTACTCACTATAAATATGGATCTACTTACATTTTAATTTACTTACTTCGTATCCGCCCCGTGTAAACACTGCCTGCAGTTCAGCTGAAAAAATCCCAGAATTTTTGTCACATGACTGTTGGTCGCAGATAACTCACTTATAGCTTCTTGGTTTCGTCAAGAAGAGCAGAATTTACAGAATCCTGTTAGAGCAAAGTGTTTTTTTGTTGGCTTCAATCAGTCTTCTCTTCACCAGCTGCAGTTGATCCAATATGGTGCCGCTCGGCTTTTAACTGGGACCGAAAAGCGGGAACATATAACCGGGAACATTAAGGTTTTATTTCTTGTTTTTAAAAATTTTACATGGGTTGGCCCCCCATTATTTTGCAGAACTTATTCAGGTCAACAAACCTGTTAAAGAACTGAGGTCGTCCAGTCAAGTAGTCCTGGAGGTCCCCAGATCCAGACTCTGAACTAAAGTTGACCGAGCCTTTTCAGTGGCAGCCCCTAAACGTTTGAACAGCCTACCGCTGGACGTCAGGGCTGCTCGGACTACTGAATCTTTTAAGTCCCGGCTAAAGATCCACCTCTACTCAGCTTTTAAATGTGCCCATGTTGACCTTTACCTATGTTTTGTGAATTTTTAAATACAGAATAAAATGTTTTTTATGAAATATCACATTTAGTGGCAACACGTCTGTGAAGATCCTCAGTGATCCAGGTCGTGGTTATCCTTGTGGTTTCAATGGTAGCATCTGGACTTGCTTGAGTTTCTTGAAGAAGTGCTTCGATAAACTCAAGCAAGTCCAGATGCTACGATTGAAACCCCAGGGACCACATGTTTAGGCTCAGATTTGGTTAATTCTCACGTAACACGACGATCAAGTGCGCTATCGGGGTTTTGGGGTTCAAACTTTCACACACTCGTCTCACCTGATACACAGGACTGGAGCTGTTTGCAGCCTTTCCACAAGCACGACGCCTTTTTCTGCACATTCAGTCCTGAAGCTGCATCACGCTGTGTGCCGAGGGCAGCTGGCTCCATGTTTGACCTTGTGCTGTTATGTTTTTTTTCAAAGCAACATAAATCCCTGAGCTGTTTTGTGCCGCGTAGGACTGCACATCGCATGACAGTAAAGATTACTAAAGCTGTGCGATGCTCGGATCTATACACAGGATTAGTTATTATTGTTAATGTATAGATTCTGTCCACAACAGATATTTGACCACTTTAATACCAACAAATGCGGGACTGACAGAGCTGAACAACAGAAATGCACTCTTGTGTTGAGACATGAGCGGGGCAGAGTTTCAGAGCTCAGGGGAATCATTTATCAGATGTGTGTATTTTTATATGAAGCGCACCCACAGCTGCACGTCGCCATGACGTCCTCGACTCTGGGAACCCTGGAAAGATGACATAATGAGGTCACAGAGCTGATGTGGTGATTTCACTGTTTTTTGCTCTTTTTTTTGTTGCTGCTTTTAGTGCCGGTTTGTTTTGCACAAAATGCACGTTTGGTCGCGGAAACCCTCCCGGGCCCAAGCGCTCACACAGGAAATGGGTGTGACGCTGGGTTGCACAGTTGAAACGCACACTCAAGTTTGTAGTCGCACACTTGCAGATGCATGTTTAACCATCTGGAGCCCTGACTGGGCGTTTCTAGGTACTTTTTGCCTCAGCGTGGGCTCATTCTGCACTGCAATAGTCCTGCGCCTCTATGGAAACAGAACATGAATAGAAGTAGGGAGAACTCAGAAATCTACTCTGTGCAGTATGACACACTTAAAACACCATAAATCGTAGAAAAGATTGTTTATTTTACAAAAATTGTAAAAGAAAACTGTACTCAACATGATCAAAAGTGTCCACAGGTGTTACCAATACTGGGAAAAAACTGAGGTGACTATGCACATCATAGATATTCAGCTACATATATTTATGTAGTTTTATATCTCAATTTGTTTGAAGGCATTGGTGGCCTAGTGGTTTGTGAAGCGAACTTGTCGCCAGTTCGAGTCCCCGGACTGGCAAGAGGTTGAGGTGGCAAAGTGAGAGCGACTGCTTGTCCCACTGTGGGCCTTTGAGCAAGACCCCTGACTGCTCCCCGGGCGCTGCACTGTGGCAGTCTACTGCTTCTAGTATGTATAGTTAAGGTTAACTATGAATAGGATGGGTCAAATGCAGAGAAGGAATTTCCCCAAGGGAATCAATAAAAGTTAGCTTAGATTGATTGTTTCCATCCTCTGTGTAAACACTGCCTGCAGTTCAGCTGAAAACTCTCTGAATCTTTGGTTTTGCACAAGAGAGGAGAATATTTCGTTTTTCACAGATTACTGGTTAAAACAACCAGCTTATTGTTTGGCGAATATTTAAACGAGACATGAATAAAGCGACTCTGATGAAATATTCTGATTTTAATTTTAATTTTCCAGACAAAACTGCACATCACACATGATTGGGTCAAAGTTTGTTTTCAGTTTCTGACTGGTAAAAGGTGTAATTTGGGCAATTTTATTCAAATCATCTTTTTAAATCTGCCAGCAAGCTTTGGGGTTCAGAGGGTTATGCTCTGTGTAAACACTGCCTGCAGTTCAGCCCAAAACTCCAAAAACTCTCTGAATTTTTATTATGTGGCTGTTGGTCAAAGCGACATCACCAATGGCTTCATGGCTCCACCAAAGAATGCAGAATATTTTGCTTTTTACTGCATCTGTTTACTGGGAAAAGTACTTTTTTGGCAAATTTCTAAATAATTACATGAGGCAAGTAGGACAGAGTGATTTGGGTAAATTATCACAATTAGAAGTGGGGATTCTGGTCACACTCTGGTCGTCACTGAAGAGTCTTTTTGGTTTTTTTCTGATAATGGTGTAATTTTCACAGTTTCACAAGCATAACATGCCTTTTAGACGTTTTTCCAACACTTGTGCCTATCTGCTCTGTGTAAACGCTGCTCGTTTTAGCCAAAAAAGTCCCTGAATTCTTGTCAAATGCCTGCTGGTCACAGCTCTGTCACTAATGGCCTCTGTGCTCGGCCAAGAAGAGGAGAATTTTTTATTTTTTACAGAATCTGGTTTGTGCAAAGGGTGTGTTTTTGGTGCATTTTTAAATGAGACGATGAAATGTCACAATGTTGAATGCGAGTTTTCCGACGTTCCGATGCATCACAGATGAGTAAGAATGTTGGAGAGTGGAAAATACAATCAGTCTTTGTGCTGTTGCAGCTACTGGCCCTGATGAATGGTGTTTATGTGATGTGTTTAAATGATAACATGCTTTTCAAACCTGCCATCGGATCACGGGGGTCTGAGGGTGACAACAGAAGTGTAATAATCCGTGCAGACAGTGTGTGTGTGTGTGTTTTTTTGTGTGTTTTTGTGCAGCCCGGTCGCCGCTCTGGCACGTCTCAGTGTGTGTGTTGGTTTTCGGAGGCCGTTGCATAACTGCTGTCTCGGTCAGAGCAGCTCGTCTGACGTTCGACTGTCTGCTGGAGACATTTCTGCTGCTTTAGGAGTTTCCTCCAGCACACACACGCACACACACACAGACACACACACTGCCCCGCATCACATTCATCATCCATGACCCACATGTGAACACATATTGTTTGGATTTATTATGCATCAGGATGAACCACCTGAGATGTACTATCTTGGTTTAATAGCTTTTATGGTCAATTATTCACAGTAAGCTCCTCCTCCTCCTCTTCCTCCTCATCCTCCTCCTCCTCCTCGTCTTCATTCTTCTCCCTCCAGTGTTTCTGTGAAAGATTCATCAAGCCATTTGCTAAACATCTCCTTCCCCTCCCTCTGCTCCGTCTTTATTTTCGTGCCTCCTTCCCACAGTTGAAGCTCGGCTCTCAGACCGCTTCTGTTTTCTCAGTCGCTGGTCGTGTTTTTCAGATACCTGCCTGACCTTTCCTGCTTCTTCCACTCGTTTATTTTTTCCCCCTATAAGGCTCGACTCTTGACTTTTCTCTCCCTCCTCCTCATCTTTTCTTCCTCTCTTGTCTCGATTTGAGCTCCAGCTTAATCTCCCTCTGTCTCTCTCTCCATATATATCTACATATGTTTATATATGTGGACTTGGGTTCATCTGCACTGTAAAAAACAAATCTGTTAAAAAATAGAAAATTAAGCACAGAGAAATATGTTAAAAACTGTAAAAATAACATTAAATTAATATTCTTTTCTTTGATTTTACGACATATAATCTGAAATTTAGAAGAACAATCTGTAAATTAAAAGTTAATAAAGGTTTTACTATTTAATCCTTTAAATACATAATGTTTCTTTAAAATAACAACGAATATCTGCAGAATAATTCTATTTTTGCTGCTTTGAACACAGTTTAAAAAAAATCTTAATGGTCACATTTTAGAAAAGGAAAATTTGTTTGTAAAAATCCAGATTTTTTATGTTTTGGATGTTTTTTATTTTACAGTTAAAATGTAAATTTTATTTTATATTTTTATTGTAAATCATGTAATTCTATAAATTAACAAACAGGACACATCTGTAAAATACCAAATCATGTACCATTTTCAGTCCTTATTATGCAAAATCTCTCTTTCATGTACAAAATATTTGTAGAATATTTATTTTTTTCCTACTTTAAAAATGATGTATTTTACTGATCAGTTGAGTTATTTAAAACTAAAGCATACCTTTTTTCTTAGATTATACTAGATTTTATCTGTTTTTCAACAAACTGGGGAAATCTGTAAAATAACAGTTGGATAAATAAGTATTTACAATTTTCAGGGCTTAATATAAATATAATGACAAATATATGTACCATAATTATATTTTTATCCGATTTTAATACTGTCAAAAAATGCATAATTTTACAGTCAAACGTTATAAAATAATTAATTAGCAATAATTAAAATACAGATGTTTGATGTGGATTTTACGTACAGTTTTTTTTCTTATAGTATACATGGAAATTTTTATTTTTTCTGTGGTTTTACTAAGTATTATGTGTAATTTAACAATACAAGCAAAATCTGCAAAATATATTTTATTTTTCCAATCTTTAATATTCTAATTATTCTTTTAGATAAGAACAAATATCTGTAAAATAATTATATTTATGCTGATTTAAACAGTTAAAAATGTTAATATTTTTTTTTTGTGTGTATACATGACTATCCATCCAATACAATCTTGAAATAGCAGCAAATTATTTGTAAAAACACAGTTAAAACCCCTCATTTTTTCCAGTGTGTGCATGCATGCATGTGCACGTTTGCAGATCTCAGCCAGCTGCCAGGCCCACCAGAGAAGCTTTAAGCTGTTACATAACAAATGTCCTCTTGACTTGAAAGTGTGTCATTGCTTTGGATAAGGGCCCCTTGTGGCTGTCGCTTAAAGACCTTCCAGGCCTCCCTTGATAGCACTAATGCTGCATGGAGGAAGAGGAGGAAGAGGAGGGAAGGGTCGTGGTGAAGAGCTGACAATAGAGGATAAATAGAGGCGAGGATGGAGAGGATGAAGAAGCAGTAGAGATGAGGGTCAAACGGTGGAGGGATTCAGGAGAAGCTGAAGCTGGGTGAAAACAGACGGCAGATTTTGTTGTCTAGACGTGAAGGAGAGGCTGCAGTGCTTTCTGTCTGTCTCGCTGCTTCGGTTTGTCCTCTGGTGCCACACTGGTTTAATTTATGTGTCAAGTGTTGCAGAAGGTGGTGGGCAGTGGCGGCTGTTACAGGGACAGAGAGTGTGTCATGTAAATGTGATGGCGGTTCAACGTGTTGCTCTCATGGTTATCAATCTTATGGAGGAAATGCACTCAGTAATAATGTAGAAGTATCATTATATTAACTGTATGAACCTCAGATCCCACTGACCAATGTTAAAGGCATATATCTTTTTAAAAACTTCACAGTTATACCATTCATCTGAGCCAGAAACTGAAAAAAATGAATAAATGGCTGGATTTTCACATTGTGTCACGTTATTCGATCAGAAAAAATAACGAAATGTAAGCTTAAAACCCCTCTATTATGCATACGTCATTACCTAAAAATTACCAAGTGGCATTACACACATGCTACATAACATTAGCCACTATTTTAGCCTATACTGCATGTTGTTAGCTACCAGCTAGATGTAACATTAACTTCTAAGTTACCCTAAACATCATAAGTAAAAGTTAACCTAAACATAATAGCTACTACATTAGTCTAAAAGACATAATGTTAGCTGCTTTGTTATCGTAAGCAAGATAATGCTAGCTTCTACATTACCCTAAACAAGATATTATTAACTGCTACATTAGCCTAAGCAGAATAATGCTAGCTGTTTTGTAATTCATAACAACCTAATTTTAGCTGCTATGCTACCCTAAACAACATAACAGTAGCTACTACATTAGTCTTAACAACCTAATATTAGCTGCTTTGTTATCCGAAGCAAGATAATGTTAGTTGCTATGTTAGACTAAGCAAGACATTGTGAACCGCGACATTAGCCTAAGCAACATAATGCTAGATACTTTGCTATATCCTTCACAAGGTAACATTAGCTGCTACAGTAACCTAAACAAGCTGTTATTAGTTGCTACATTAGCATACACTACTGACTGTTAAGTGCTTTGTTATCATTTGTTAACAATATGCATGTATTGGTAACATATGCATAACAAAGCAGTTGTTAGGTGCTTTGTTATGCATATGTAATCATAGCAAGATAATGTTTGCTGCTACATTAGCCTAAACAACACAATTCTATTTGCTACATTAACTTAAACAAAATAATAATAGCTGCTGCATTAGCCTATACAACTAATTGTTAGCTGCTTTGTCAACCTAAGCAAGATAATGTTAGCTGCTACATTAACCTAAACAAAATAACAGTTGCAGTTACATTAGTCTAAACAACATAATAGTAGCTGCCTTTTTACCCTAAGCAAAATAGCATTAGCTGCTATTTTAGCCTAAGCAATATAATGTTAGCTGCTACATTAGCCTAAACAACATAATTTTACTTGTTACATTAACCTAAACAAAATAACAGCAGCTGCTACATGAGCCTAAACCACATAATGTGAGCTGCAATGTTATCATAAGCAAGATATCGTTAGCTGCTACATTAGGCTAAGCAACATAATGTTATCTGCTATATTAGCCTAAATATAATATTTTTTCTTTCTATTTTAACATAAACAAAATAATGGTGTCTTGTACATTAGTCTAAACAACATAATGCTAGCTGCTTTGTTCTGTCCTACATGAGATAACATTAGCTGCTACAGTAACCTAAACAAGCTATTATTAGCTGCTACATTAGCCTAGATGACATAATTTTACTTGCTACATCAACCTAAACAAAATAATAGTGGCAGTTATATTAGTCTAAACAACATAATGCTAGCTGCTTTGCTATCCTAAAGATACAATTGATCTTATCTTATAATGTTAGCTGCTATATTAGCCTAAGCAACATAATTTTAGCTGCTACATTATCGTAGATGTCATCATTTTACTTGCTACATTAACCTAAACAAAATAATAGTAGCTGCTACATTAGCCTAAACAACATAATGTTAGCTACTTTGTTATCATAAACAAGATAACATTAGCTGCAACATTAACCTAAGCAACATATTGTTGCTGCTACATTAGCCTAAAAGACATAATGTTAGCTGCTAAATTAGCCTAAACAAGATATTATTAAGTGCTACATTAGCCTAAAAGACATAATGTTAGCTGCAGCCCTAAGCTAAACAAGACCATGTTAGCTGCAACATGTTCTCTGGCTCCCTGCATTAACCTGTGTCCTCGTAGTAACCTGGGTCCTTGAACATCTCAGGTGTTGGTGAGGCGTCGTGCTGTTTGGATGATTGTGAAGGGCAGCAGATTTGATGGGGACATTTCAATCACAGCCCTTTGCACCACAGGTCTGCACGTTATTAACAGAGTCCAGCTTTGTGTCCGTCTGCCCTCATATGATGACCAGAGTCTCTGATGGATTTGGCTTCACCTTCACCCTTCAAACAAGCTCACACACAGCCACCTACACTGAAAGCAGACAGGAATGCTTGAAATTAGTGAAAACACCAGACATTCATCCATCTCAGTGATGGCTTCAGACACAGGTGACTTTTTTTGGTAATGCTTCTTAAATGAGACGGGATTAAGTTCGATTTTAGCTCCAGATTTTGTCATTTCTTATTTAAAGTGCAGCTTGACAGCAGCCACAACACTGGAATCACTTCTGACATGTTAGAAATATTAGTCGGCTGCAGTTTTCTGTTATAAACTACAGTGAGCTTGTTTAATATAACTATTTTGCACATACTGGACTTCATCTGCATCTTTACAGTCACTGATTTTCTCTGTTTTGCATTAATATCTTTGGATTTTTGTCTGTTTGTACACATTTTTACTCACTGTGGGCTCATTTTTCACTGCAGTGTAAAGTTCTGCACCTCTATGGAAACAGAACAACCATGACTAGAAGTAGAGAGAACAGAAAACTATTGTTTATTTTGCAGAAACTTAAAAAGACTGTAGGCCTACAACGTTTTTGTCCAAAGGTGTTACCTGTATTGGAAAAAATGGTGGGTTTACTTACGATACATACTTTACCACTAACTGTACACTTTGTCACGTGACTGTTGGTTGCAGCTAAGTCACTAATGGCTTCATGGCTGTGCAAAGGACTGCAGAATTTTTAGTTTTTTTAAAGAACCTTTTCGTGTAAATGGTTTATTTTTGGTGAATTTTCAAATCCGACAGGCATAATATATGATTTTGATAAAATATCACAATTTCAAGCTCAGATTTGGTGAGGGTGTTCCTTCAGGGATAATTAGTTTAGGGACTGATTGTTAAAAATCTCATGATTGGTTCTATTTATTTTTTATTTTTTTACAGTGTCTGACTCGTAAATAGTGATTTTGATGATTACTTGCCCTCCAAGCCTGCTTTTGGGGTTCTCAGGACTTTGATCGGATTTTTTTCCCATTTTTTTTTCTACTTTTAATTCACTAAAAAATATTGGCTGGCTTATATAAAGTGGAAACAATCACTGTTTGCAGCCTTGTTAAAGGATGAATCCTGCTTATTCCGACTTGAGATTAGCCTGTCTGACAAATAATCAACGCTTTTAAACCTTGACGACTCTAAAAAGGCAGTAATGAGGCAGTGTTTTTTGACGACCTGGACCTTGTTCCATAACTTTAAACATAACTTTCATTTAATTATACCATTGTGCTCACCAGGATGATTGCTGAGATCTCTGATTGTTTGCTTTCTGTGCATGCACAAGCTAAAATATGAATCCCAAATACACAATAAATACTACAGTGCACACACACACACACACACACACACACAGCAGTCGAGGCATTATGTTCACACGTTGTGAGTGCTCGCCCGGGCGTTGTTGCGAACACATTGTTTACAGACGACTTGACGTTCAGGTCACTGCAGAGACATGAAGCTTTGTCTGAAGCCTGCTGTTGTGATTGTAACTGGTCTGAGTTAATTGCAGAGCATTTATGATTAGAACGGAGCTGACGGACACTGTTGGTTGCATCAGGCGACACATAATACCACACACTGCAGGAATCAGAGTTATGACACCTTTTACCGAATGACTCACGCAAATATAATCAGTGCACTGAAATATCGTGCACACTCTCTCCTCCACCCACAGACCCGCACATACACGCTGCTGGTCACAGATATCAATTAATCATTCTGGTTTTTGCACGACTCCCTCAAAGTGTTAAGTGATTTTTATCCTCTTTCTGCTGCTTCACACTGACTTCATTGCTTTCTCAGAACACTGTGTCCGTCTTGTGTTTCAATAAGTTCCCTCAGTTCACTGTGTCTGTGAGAAATCTATCAAAAACTGAGGGTAATTCACTGTGAAGCTCTGTGGAGCCGCAGATCCGTCTGTACATTGACCCGTACGAACATCTTTAATGTAAGTTTTGATTGGACGTAACTAATAATGTTAACCGTGACTACAACAGTCCTGATTATGTTCATGTTGACTCACTGACATGACATTACAGCAATGCAACAGAAATGTCACCATATAAGGAATGTGGTGTTAGCTCCCTTCATCATTTAAGTTACAGCGTTGTGTTTCTTGATGCCAAGTTTAACACCAGAAATAACAAATCAATCAAATTCAACAGTTTGCTGCACACTGAGCAACACCCAGCTATTGCTCCATTAGCCTATACAAAAAAAATTAGCTTCTATATTAGCCTAAAAATAATAGCTTTAACTGCTACATTAGCCTAAGCATGATAGTACTAACCATACAACAACTATTGTCAGCTGCCCTGCTAATCTAATTAATACTTCATTGGCTGCTCTCTGCTCGAAAGAATATGGTAGCCAGTAAGTTAGCCTAAACATCATAATGTTAGCCACCACGTTATTCTAAACAAGACAACTGTAGCCGCTATCGTTGCCTAAACACGACAACATTAGCATCTATTTTATTCTAAATATCATGTTTTTAGCGACTCGCAAGCTGTTATGTTATTCTAAACATCTCAATATTAGTTGCTATTTTATCCTAAACAAGACGTTAGCTGCAACATTAGCCTAAACATTATAATTTTACTTGCAGTGCTAACATAAATGACATCAGTTACATTAAATAACACAATTCCAGCTGCCTTGTAAGCAAGATAATGTTAGCTGCTACATTAGCCTAAGCAACATATTGTTAGCCTCTTTGCTATCCTAAGCAAGATAACATTAGCTGCCACATTAGCCTAAGCAACATATTATTAACTGTTACATTAGCCTAAACGACATATTGTTAGCTGCTTTGTTATGCTAAGCAAGATAACATTAGATACTACATTAGCCTAAGCTACATATTGTTATCGACTACATTAGCCTAAACGACATAATGTTTGTTACAAGTGAGTGTATTGCACAAGATAAATGTAGTGCATGGAGTATTTCTACATTAACGTTAACATTTCAGTGCGTGAACACTGTGATTATATTCAATTATTTTTAATTTATACTTTGACATATTTAGGCGGGAAGGTCCCATTGAGATACAACATCTCTGGATCAAGATAGGCAGTAAAATGAGACAAAAGGTTTCACATAGAGGTACACATTTAACACCACAACAAACATTTTGTTAATGTAAAGTAGCAGCTGAAACTCTCCCTTTTTAAACTTTCCTGTCTTCTACAGACTACAGGCTACATTCTTAAAGGAGGGCTGATTTGTTCTCAGTTGATGTCCCAAGTGGACACACAGTGTATAATGTAAACCGATTTTCTATAATGCCAGCAAATGTGTAATGTATGTTTACAATTGCACAAGCTCAGCATCAAGTTTGTTCTTGTATTCGAGGAGCTCATCGATCTCAATTTGAACCGGAGGTCTTTCTGGCGTTCTCCGATTGGGTGAATTTTGCTGAATGAAGGTCTGAGGAGGCCGAATGTTGTCAGATCAAGTGTGCAGGGTTTTGAATCCGTCCGTCGCACATGGATCCCTGATTAAAAGTGTGTCGGACTTTGTGCCGTTAGTACTGCTCGTCCTGAACCCTGAATGTGTGTTGGCAGTTGTGGCCCGTCCTTTGCTGTGGATTAGCGGCTGTAAGACTGTGGATGCAGGCGGCAGCGCGCTAATCTATTGTGGTAATCTACCGCCAGTGTGCCGGGGGATCATTAGCCAGATCATGGGATCAGAATGGAGCTGGATTTATGCAACTGCCAGGTGTTGCTCTGCTGTGTGTGTGTGTGTGTGTGTGTGTGTGTGTTTGTGTGTGTGTGTGTGTGTGTGACAGCGGTCTATATACAAGGTTAACAAGCTGGTCAGTGGATGGAAACACTGAGGCGGGCGCAGGCATTAATGAAAGGCATGTACAGCATTTGAGTGTTTTAAATGGATTTTCACATTAACGTCCCTGTTTATCCAGAGTCTGTGCTGCGGCTGCTGAAGGTCACAGCAACAGAAACAAGCCGTCTGTTTACTTCAGTGGTTTGTAAAGTTGCAGAGCTGAATGCATCCAACTGCACCCACCTATTCACCTGCATCTTTATTTGGTTTATACAGAGTTTTAAAATCATGACCAGCAGGATAAGCATAACTATTACTACTTAAACTGTAATATCTGTTTACTGTTTTGCGTATTTGTAGGGTCACGATCCACCTCTAGAAGTTTGTATTATGAAGTTGAGTTTTAACCTGCTGAACGCAAAGCAGCTTCTGGGCACTTCTGCACCTCTATGGAAACAACACAGCCATGGATTATTCTTCTTACAAAAATTTTTAAAAAGTGCAATCAGTGTTACCAATACAAAAAAGTGGAGGCTCTACATGCTATAGATATTTAACTATTTACATTCCTACAGGTTAATTCTAGACCAATGTTTCACCATGCTGAATGTATCTTCCAACAACTTGCTCCTCTGTTTACTGTTTTTGAGCCACACTGCATTTATTCTTTTGACCCAGTAGATTTTATTTTCCTGTCATGTGTATAGTGATTCATATACAGTATGTGATGCTACATCAATCTGAACAACAGTAACCACTACATTAGCCAAAAAAACATAACATTAGTCACTTTTTTAGCCTAAACTGGATAATGTTATTTACTATCTAGCTGTAACATTAGCTGCTACGTTACCCTAAACATCTTAATTTTAGTTACTTTTGTTACCCTAATGTTAGCTGCAACATTAGCCTAAACATCATAATGTTATTTGCTATGTTAACCTAAGTAAAATAATAGTAGCTATTAGTCTAAAACATGGTAGCTGCTTAGTTATCCTAAGCACGATAATATCTTGCTTTGTTATCCCAAAAAAGATAATGTTAGCTTCTACATTAGCCTAAAGAAGCTGTTATTAGCTGCTACATTAGCTTAAACAACATAATGTTAGGTGCTACATTAGCCTAAACGACATAATGCTTGCTGTTTTGTTGTCCAAAGCAAGATATTATTAGCTGATACATTAGCCTAAACAGCATAATGTTAGCTGCAACATTAACCTATGATTTTAGCTGCTACATTAGCCAAAACCACATAATGTTAGCTGCTTTGTCATCCTAGGCAAGATATTATTAGCTGCTACATTAGCATAAGCAACATAATGTTAGCTTCAACATTAACCTGAACATGGTAATAATAGCTGCTACATTAACTTAAACAACACCATGGTAGCTGCTACATTCGCCTAAATAATGTTAGCTGCTTTGCTTTCCTAAGTAAGATATTATTAGCTGCCACATTAGCTTAAACAACATGTTAGCTGTTACAGTAGCCTAAACCACATAATGTTGGCTGCTGCATTAGCCTAAATGACATAATGTTAGCTGCAACATTAACCTAAATATGATAACGTTAGCTGCTACATTAGCCTAAGCGTGTGTGTTACTGCATAACACTAATTTAGCATGTATTTTCCAAACACTTTGGTGGGCTTTTAGTCTGGGGCCTTTTCTGGTTTCAGTGTTTGAGTAGCCCCTGTGTTAAAAAAAAAAAAAAAAAAAAAGCTCCATGCAGGAACTTTCAGTAGAATCTAACTCGAGGAAACAGTGATTTTGCAGCTGACCTTTGCACCTTCTTGGCTCTACAGCCCCAGTTCATTTTTCCACGCTGTGCCCAGTCCCTCATATAAGTGCACTTCAACCATACTTACAATAATGACTCTTCCAAAAACCCCTTGTGTCGTCGTACACGTGACTTTTCTGCCGCTCTGTGCATCATCCTGAGTGAAGAGCCAGCTGCCGTAACCACTTCATCCTCCGTCCACGACTTTCCAATACAACGACCTATTGTTGTACATCGACGTATTCCACTTGTGCTGCTTTCTGTGCTCCCACTTGTTGCGTCTCTTTTCATCTCTCGTCTGTCAATTTGCTCCCTTTATTGCGCCATGCATTTTATTTCTGCTCGCGCGCAATTTCCAAGCCATCTGCTCGGCTTTGTTGGCTTTCTTGCGTCTCCACTTTAAGGACAAGCTTTCATTTTCAACCCGTTCTCTAAATTTGTCTTGCCTGACCTTTCTTGCATCTCCTCTCCCCTCCAGCTTTTGGTCCCATTTCTCTTTACCATCTCTCCATCTGCACTGAGGTTGGCTTTGTTTTTTTAGATTTTTTACTTTTTTTTTTCCTCTGGCAGCTACTCAGTCATGGAGAGAGTGATCAAATCTGAGTTAAAGAGAGCGCCGAAGTAAAACAAACCAGAGAGCTGCGGATTATAACTGATAGATGCCCTTTTTTAGGCCGAGCAGAACTCTGCATTAAAGGCTTTACAGTTTTCCTGGATGGCATGCAGCGAGATATCAAAGTGACAGTGGAAACATGCACACATGCAACATGCACACAGCGGATTAGTAACGACAGCCACCGCAACGTCAATGTTCCCAAACGTCGACGCCGGCCAGAGCATCACGAACGCAGCCAGAGAGACGTCCACGGCCTGATCTGTCCACCTAAATACCCGCTGACCCGCTTTCCCTAAGCTCCGGCCTTCCCGCTGACCAACTTAATAAAAAAGACATTTTGTGGGACAGTTACGTGAATAAAGACAAACAGACCTTATTGGAAGGTCTGACCTCGCCGTCGTGCGCTGGGAGGTGTGGGAATGTTGGAATTGGAAATCAATGAGCGTTTGTATAGTGATGGGACGAGGCAACGATTTTCAGCTCCGTGTCTTTTTCAGCCTCGCTCTCTTCCTTTTCTCAGAGGTAATCGCTGCTGTGTTTGTCCTCGTCTGGCCTCATTATTTTTCATTTTCCCCTTCACCCCGAATCAAAACAATTGTCTGGAAAGTGGACTCCAGTGTTTGTGTCAAAACTGTATTCGACTCAGAGTAAAATAACATTTAGAACAGTTAATATTTCAGCCACCAACAGTAGAGTTGCAACAGTTACTGCTTGATTATCTATTAAGTAAAATGTAGCTATTTTGATAATAAATTAATTGATTTGAATAATTTTTTAAGAAGAAAAAAATCTGTTTGCAGGCTTTTAAAAGTGAACATTTCCTCTTTCTTTCCTCCTCTATGACAGTAAAATAACAATCTCTGAGCTGTGGACAAAACAAGACATTTCAGGACGTCATCTCAGGCTTTAGGAGACACTGATCAACCATTTTTGCCATTTTCTGACATTTTATGGACCAAACAGTCGATTAGTTGTCAACTATTAAATAAATTGCAATCTATTTTGATAGTAAGTTAATCATTTTGAGTAAGTCTTTAAAGAAAAATGTCTAAATTCTCTTATTCCATCTAGTTAAATGTGAATTTACTCTGGTTTCTTTCCTCCTCTATGGCAGTAAACTGAATATCTTTGAGTTGTGGACTTTACACCAGTCGACATTTTTCGTGATTTTCTGACATTTTAGAGACCAAATGTCAGCAATTAAATTCATCACTCAGAATTATGATAATCAATTAATCAGTTTAAGTAATTTTTTTATGATAAAAGGTCTAAATTCTCTGACTGCAGTTTCTTTAAATGGAATATTTTCTGGTTTCTTTCATTCTCCGTGACAATAAAGCAAATGTTTTTGAGCTGTGGATCAAACTATCCACTTATGGGAACCTCTGATTGACTTTTCACAATTTACTCAGATTTTATAGCCCAAACAGCTAATTGATTAATTGACTAGTTGTCAAATATTGAATTAATCTGCAACCAGAGTTTACCCCAGAAAACTTGCTAAGCCCGGTGGTAGAGAAGCCCATCGGCCACCCATCGTGTTTTTGTAAAAAAAAAAAAAAAAGTTAAAAGTTGACAAGAATTTTAAAATTATGACTATTATGTGTTATTATAAGCCATTTATTAACAATACTTAACCATAGAATCTTACAAAAAGGCACAATCTTGAAATATGGTTTTAACAAACACAAAAAAATACAATTAAAATAAATAATATCAGTTGTTTTCACTTAACTTAAATTCTAGTGAATCTTAAAACAAGCCATTGCTGGTCACATTTAAAAGTAAAATAAATTAACATAAATAAAAAACTACAAACATGGCCAAGGGGTTAAACCAGGGAACTCGGAGGCTGAACAGGTCTGCTGTGCTGTGTGACCTATTCTACTTTTGCTGCACATGGTTCAGGTTGGATCAGTGCATCAATCCATCTGGGTTTACCATACTCGGTCTGGTAGAGCCATCCACTAAATTTAGGGTCAGCTAACCATTTTGGATTAAATCCACTAGTTGGATGTTTACCATCGCGGCTCACAGAAGGCTGCTCCGACGACGTGCTAACATCCGTGCTAACTCACACTGGCTCTGCCTCATCATGGAGCCGCGGCTCGGTCGGCTCGCCGGGGATGAACTCCCCTTGGCCTGGAGGTGAACGAGCGGCTCATCGTCTCCTCCAGTGCTCCTCCGACTTTGGAAAAAGTTCACGTATCGACCATAAAATGTCACCATTGCACTTTCAACCGTATCATTAGAAGCTCTGTACATTGTCTTTGCTATCACTGTTTTGGTGCACAAAAAACTATTTACAATAAATATACCAGTGACGCTTAGCCTGGCGGGGGGGCAAGGAAAGCCTGGCGGCCCGCCAGGCTTATAAAGCACTGGGGGAAACCCTGTGCAACTACTGTGAGAATTAATAGGTCTGAATAGGTCTAAATGTTAATTACATTACTAATGGAGCAAACCATCAGCCTTTTAAATAAAGGTTGCACAAAATAGGGCTGCCACTACTAACCATTATTTCCATGACTGATTTATCTGCAGATTTGTTTTCTTGATTAACCAATCAAGCAATTGGTCGAGAAAATGTTATAAAAAATGCTTAAAAGTGCCTGTCAGTTTTCTAAAACATCTGTAAGTGTCTGTGACTCCAATATGTTGATAGTTAAACTAATATTTTCCCGCTGAAAATCTGCTTATGTAGGAGAAAGGTAGCAGTACGCGACATTAACAAGTACAATTTAGTGGAAAAAGTACACAAACCACTGTAAATGTACCTCATTATGACCCCCCTCTGTGTATTCTGTAGCCCCTTGCAGTTTACAGAAGGTTTAAAAAAGTCATAGATAGCACAAGCATCCAGGCTCACACATTGGGTGTTGGTTTGTGATCGATTCACTGTGTGTGTTGTCAGCATGTAGGAGGTAAACTTGTCAGATTTAAGCCAGGACAGAGTCGACGTTTATTCACGTTCTGTGGACAATAGATTAGCTGTGAGCGACACGAGGTTTTCACATGGCTCTCCTGGGAGGCAGCAGACTGCCGCAGCTTGCTAGACTCTGAATCACTGTGTACATTTGCCTTTCACGTAAAAATTATAACAGTTTATTTAATGTTTGGTGTACACACACAGAGGGAGTGGGGCTGCAAAACAGACCCACTGGGAGTCTGGTCCTACTGCACAAACTGCAGTCGACCTCCATGCTTTGAGGTTCAATATGATGATGAACGTTACATTACATAAGAAATACATCCTTTAATCTTTGTTATTATTCGGAAAACAAGTGACATATTCATCTTGAGTTCAAACAAAAATAAAGATGAACTTTCTGTTGTATTATTCTCAAACATTTAGTATTTCATCACTTCTACTATTTAATATTAAACCTACCAGTAATCCCAAACAATTTCAGAATTCATCAATGTAGTAAAGTATTTTTCCGTATAGTACTATATGGTCATCACAAAACAAGGAAAAACGAACTAAAATAAGCTATTAGCTGTTGTAACGTTAGCGTTAGCTGCCATGTCAGCAGAAACAGGTCAACATTAGCTACTATTTTAGCCTCAACAAGATAATGTTAGCTGTTTCTTTAGTCTACATAAGATACTGGTAATGTAAACTAGATTACTGCTAGCCTTAACTAGATAACATTAGCTGCGATGTTAACCTAAACAAGATAGCGTTAACTGCTACATTATTGTAAACAAGACAAGTTTAGTTACTACATTAACTTAAACAACATAATGTTATCCGCTATGTTTGCCTAAGCAAGATAATTAAGCTGCTATATTAACCTAAACAAAACAACGATAGGTGCTACATTAGCCTAAAAAAGCTAATAGTAACCCCTACAGTAGCCTAAAACAGATCAGGTTAGCTGCTACATCAGTAGTTAGTCACTACGTAAACATAAATAAGATAATGTCAACTGCTATGTTAACCTAAGCCTGATAATATTACCTGCTATGTTAACTTAAACAAGATAACATTAGCAGCTACGGTAACATAAACAAGATGATTTTAGCTGTCACATTAACATAAACAAAACACTATAGGTTGCTATACATGTGTAAATAAGATAACGATAGCCACATTTGACTAAACAAGTTAATGGTGGCGCCAAGAGTAGCTTAAACTAGGTAACGTTAGCTGCTACATTAGCCTGAATAAGATGATAATAGCTGCTACATTAACCTCACCAAGATAAGACAGGCTGCGTTTGATGAAATAAAATCTTATTAGTAGCTACATTAACTGAAAAACAAAATAGTGACAGTTGCTATATTAGCTTAAATAATACAATAGTTCCCATTACAGTAGCCTCAAACAATTAACTTTAGCTGGTACATTAGCCTAAACAAGATGGCGGTAACTGGCCACAGTAGCCTAAATTTGGTAGCATTAGTTGCTACATTAGCCTAAACAAGTTAATGGTAATCATATACAGTAGCTTAAATTAGATAGTATTAGCTGCTACATTAGCCTAAACAAGATCATGATAACCTGCCACAGTAGCCTAAATTAGATAGCATTAGCTGCTACATTAGCCTAAACAAGGTAATGGTAACCTGCCACAGCAGCCTAAATTAGATGCCATTAGTTGCTTCATTAGCATAAACAAGATTATATTAGCCAGCGTAAACAGTGTATTAGCTTGACCCCTCTGTTAAGCCACTGGATTAAATTACTTGACTTTATGTAACACAACATCTAGAGCTGCTACGAAAAGGATTTTTACTTAATTACTAATACTGTAAGTAGGTGTAGATGTTTCAGTAATACTTCTAAAATGCAGGAGTTTTACTTGTAATGGAGTATTTTTACACGGTGATATAGGTGAGTTTAATGAAGTAAATGGCCTTCCCTGCTGTTTTATTCCTGCAGGAACTGTGAGTGGATTTCTGGGGTTGCTGTGTCGGTATTTTAATGGCCTCCACTTTATCATCAGTGTTTTTTCTTCCATGTTCAAGGCCATTAAACTTGCGCTAAAGCTATTTCAGATATTGAAGGGAAATGGCCTTTGCTGCAAATACACCTACAGTCATTTTATCAGTACATATATATGTACAAACCAAACACCGCTGGCTGGTGGAGGTACCAGGGGAAGGGACTGTACCAGGAGACATGGCCACTTCTACGCTCAGCCCCACATGCAATTACTGCTGTCTGCTCAGCTACGACGGTCCCAGCTCATTACTAATCAGTGAAGAGCTATTATCGGGGCCATCGGTGAAAAATCCGAAACTGGAGCGCCAATGAAAGTTTACTTAACATTGACATTTCCCTGAGTAGAGATGGAGCTACCAATCAATCTGTCACTATAGGTGCAGGTAGCCGGAGGCAGGAAGCTGAGATCCCAGCAGGGTATAAGGTAGGTGTAGCCTATAGGTGTGCTTGAGAACTGGAACAAAGGGCAGAAATACATATTAATAGTTCCCCCTGAACTTCAGCGGAAACAGAGGAGATACATAAATAGCTCTAGATTTCACTGTAACAGTGATTGCTGTTGCAGTTAGCTGTTATTTCATTATCTTGTAATCTGCAGATTATTTTCTCAATTATTCAAACAACTAATTACTCCATAAAATGCAAAATAATGGCAGAGATACCCAGAGATGCAAAGATTAAGACCATTGTTATACAAAATTTAAAGCAGAATCAACAAATTTTGCAACATTAATGCTAAAAAAAAGCATTAATTTAATTTACTGTTGATCGCTTAATCAGTTCAATAAAATAAGGAGCTATGAAGCACAAATACAAGCCTCAGAAATGTCCACATTCAAGCCAGACTTCCGTTATTAGGTTTCTACCCTCCACACAAGACTATAAGAATGTTAATATACTGTATATTAACAATCTATTAAGTCTGACCTTTGAGTGGAGGAACTTTCATCATAGATTTTTTTTTGCCACATGAAAAAAGGGATATTTTTGTGTTTCTTTTATGTGATAAACTACAAAGAGATCTAGTTTTCTTCTAGAGTGAATGCAGCATAAAAGTTCCTGCTGTTTTTCACTGAATCATCAAACCTTGTGTTCGTTCTTTTGTTTCCCACCAAAGTGATCAACCACCAGGTTTTAAAGTTTTTGTTAAAAGACAAAGTTACATCATTTATTAGACTCAGAAACTGTAAAAACGAAAGAATTGTCGTCTTTTTAGTTTTCGACGACCCGTCGATGATTCATGTGTGGGCAAAAATATGGTTAAAATTATGGTACAATCATCCCTTTCCATTGTTTGTGTTCTCACTGTATTGCAGGTTTTTAAATTGCATATAATTTTGTATCACGGATTAAGAAGAATATTAAATGGAAAAGAAACACGTAGCGTACAGCAGACGAGTAGACAAACACTTGCATGTATGGGAAAACGCAGATACGGCCGCTTCTGCTTGAGCTAGTTTGCCCATGTGAGATCGTACACGGCACACTATTGGCTGATGGATGGGAGGTGACCAATCAGAGCACAGTGTTCTGTATCCTGGGCTCTGATTGGCTTAGCAACCGTAACATCAGTCTCCTCCGTCTCCTCCGTCTCCCGCATATAGCAGCGTTCAGCATCTGGCCTTGTCCATTTCACATCGACGTCCAATGGCTGCTTGTAGTGTTGCTCTGCGTTGTTGTGTTTTTGTGACACTTTTGTAAAAAATTGAATTCATTTCAAGCCCTATGATGTCGCCCAAACGTTCTGCACCTTCTAAGGTGTCTGGCACCTAACCCAAGCATGGGGAGGGTTTATAAAGCCTTAAAATCTAAATAATAAAATAAATATAAGGTCGCTACTTCGCGGATTTTCGTCTATCACAGGGGGTTCTGGAACCTAACCCCCGCGATAGACGAGGGATCACTGTATATCATGTTTTCCGGTTTAAAATGAAGATACAAATAAAGATTTGCCAATATTTTTCTGGCTTCTTACCGCTTACAGGTATTTAGACTACAATTTTATGTCATTACTAGAGAATTATATGTTTTAATCGTTTGATGTGAAGTTTTTTTACAGTCAGCAGTTTTAAGGTTGTTGAAATCATGTTATTCCAGACTTCCTGATGTTATCAGCTTGTCCCTGCTCTTCATTAGATCTATATGATGTTTTCAGTGAGAGACACACTCACTTAAATTTTTTTTTATGGGTTTGAACAAGGTTGGGATGCTCAGCGTGACTGGGCGTAGTTTTTAAGACTTTTCCTTCACATGTGCAAACTTCTCGTTTTGACCTCCAGGCCATCTGTCTTTGTCTTTTCCCAGGATCCCTCTGTGCAGAAGGTGGGCGGAGGTCGGAAGAAGACGGTTTCATTCAGCAGCATGCCGTCTGAAAAGAAGGTAAATTTAAAAAATCACCCAACTTAAAGGATAAATTTTCCTTTACCTGAAAAAAACAGAACTTTGTTGGTTTTTCCCAGTTGGAGTGAAGTTTTTTTTCTGTTCCAGGTGAGCAGTGCTGCCGACTGCTTGGCGTTCATGCAGGGTGGGTGTGAACTGAAGAAGATCCGTCCGAACTCGAGAGTTTACTGCCGTTTCTACACCCTGGACCAGGACCTGAGCTGCTTACGCTGGGAACCGTCCAAGAAAGACGGGGACCGAGCTCGGCTGGACGTCTCCAGCATCCGGGAGGTCCGAACTGGGAAGAGCACCGAGACCTTCCTCCATAACGGACCCCTCTCCGAACACCTGGCCGAGGAAGCAGCGTTTTCTGTCATACATGGAGATGACTACCAGGTATAAAGAGAAGAAGAAGAAACTAGAACAATGTTAGGTTATGGCAGTCGTCCAGCCAACTTTCCATTCATTTAAATGGGGATTATTAGCACAGTTTTGTTACAAATTTAGTAAAACACGTACATCGAATCACCACCAAAAGTCATAGCACACTAGTCCTGATCGAGCTTGACGTTTTGATATATATTTGATATAAGTTTTCTAGTTAGGTACCGAAAATCATGTCGGAAGAATCGTAGCAAAGTTGCTAGATGAGTCTCAGTAATCTGTGCTCTATCCTTCACTACCCACAGTCTCTAGATTTGGTTGCCCTGTCGGCAGACGTGGCCAACATCTGGGTGACGGGCCTTCGCTACCTACTGGCCCACCCTTCCATCATTGGAGGGGGAGGTGGAGGTGGAGGAGGCCCTGGCGAGGGAGGAGGTCTGGCTGTGGACGGCAGCCTGGGAAGCAAGATGAGGAGCGACTGGCTGGCAGCCGAGTTCGGTCAGGTGGACGAAGACGGCTACGGCATCGTGTCGGAGGACGTCGCCGTCGCCACCATCTGTAAACTGTGTCCCGGCATCAAGGAGGCCAAGGTGGGTCTGAATCTTATTCTATACCTGCAACAGGATCCTAATTAGCGTCGACATATTTAGCCGTCCAAAGCATTCTGGTAGTGTTGTGATGCGTTTCAAGAGACGGGATGTTACGTTGTTCCTTTCTTTACATAAAGTCAGAGTCTCTGCTGCTTTCTGCATATCAAGGATCAAGGGCATCCAGCTGCCACTTGATGCCTCTGGAAACTCTAGAAGAACCTTTAACCTTTAACCGTTGTTGATGTAAGATGAGGTTAGTTTAGACAATTACACAACTAGTTGTACTGGGCCGCCATGTTGGTCTGGTTTGAAATCCAGCATTCGTCCAAAGACTTTATCTTCGAAGTAGAGTTCACTTTGACCCGGGCGAATGGAGCAGATTTAGCAGATTTGAGTCAACACTTTGCAGATTTGTCGCAACAAAGTTAGTCAGTAACAACTGGGAAACTCATCCACATGCCAGACTTGCTTTGCTTTTATTTTATGAAAACCTGCTTTAATCTTCTTTTCGGCTTAATTTGTTGACTCCATCCCTCTGGTTGTGGCAAATCCTGGGACTCGGAGTTTATGTTTTGAGCAGCAAAGTTAAAACCATCTGCTTTCATGAGATTTGATGCAAGTCTTCTAAAAATTGTATGAGCATACCGTCCACTCAAACATGAACTTCCGTCGTCTCTGCTATTTCTCAAAACGTCAGCAAACACGTCAGAACTCATGACCTCTGAACTTTCAAAGAACTTCCACTTGCAAGCTCGAAGGGTGAGCGTTCACATGAAGTCTTTACATATAAACATAATCAGTTTGCTTCATGCTCACATGATTGCTGCAATCTATGCAATGGCGATGACAGAAACTGGTTTTGCTGGTTCTATTTGAGAGTTTTAACCTAAATCTGCAGCTTCGTTCAGCACTGTGAAGATTTACTATGAGGATTATTTGGTAACAATGAAAGGAATCCACTTTTCTGGGGAGTTTTTGGGTCTCCAGACTTTTTTTTTTAAAGGAAAACACCAAAAACCCCAATATTCTCTGGACAATCAAAAGACTATTTTGCAGCTTGTGAACAGGATAATGCAGTTATGTAAATGGCTTAAACAGGCCGCAGTATTTGCTATATGAGTATTACTGTGCACATCTGAATATACACTAGTAACTTGAAGAATTCAGCATTTTAGACACCCTGACAAACATTAACCGAATATCTGTTTGGCCCATAAAATGTCAGAAAATACTTTATTTAACGAATGTAAAGTCTTTATGCCAAGCAGTTGCCTCCTGGCCTGCCATATGGCAAGGAGGCAACTGGTCGCTTCATACAGCAGGAAGTTTGTCCTCTCCTTTCAGTCTTTGGAGAGGACAAACTTCTATGATTTGCTCCATTGTTTGCTCCTCTTCTCAAGCACTCAGTGGGCTTGGGCTACTGCCCCACTGGTGAAGGCTGGCCAAGCAGGGGCCGTGTCCAGTCCTGAAACGATTGACCGCTGTCTCCTTGGGAGGTTGGTGCCAAGGGACCTGTTGGTTGGGGTCTGACACCAGAGGTTTGTTTGGGACCTCCTTGGACTGTCATTCCCTTTTCCAAGTCGATTGGATGGTGAACTCAGCTGGTGGGATGTTCTTCCATGCTGGTCGTCTAGATGGAAGTCGAGCTGTGGGAGGGTTGTAGATGCCTGCATGGATTGGTAGATCGGGAGAGTCTTTGATCTCTTGAAGTACCCTTTGATAGACTGCTGCTCGCCGGATGTGTGGAGGGGCAATGTTTGAAGAAAACACTGAAAAATGTTGATCAGAGAACCAAGACGACAAATTTATTTTTTCACAATCCAAAGATATTTAGTTTACTGTCATAGAGAAGGAAAGGAACTAGAAAAATACCTAAACTTATGAAGCTGGAATCACAGAATTTCAGCTATTAATCAGTTATCAAAATAGCTAGTAATTAACTTGATAGTTGACAACGAACCAGGTATTTGATTACCTGATTGACTGTTTGCTCTATAAATCTTAGAAAATAGTGAAAAATGTCAGTGTTTCTCAAAGTAGGTTTACTGTTATACAGTCAAAAAATCAGAAAATATTCACATTTAAGAAGCTGAAATCACAGAAATCCAAACAGTGGATGACTGCTTTAATAGCTGACAACAAACTGATTGCTCATCCAGTAATTAACTATTTATTATTATCAATTGCTCTTATTTATGTTGTAGTTTGGTCAAAAAATGTCAGAAAATTATGTTTCCTGAAGCTCAAAATGACAAATTCCTTGTCCAGAATCAGAAGATATTCAGTTTACTGTCACAGAGGAGGAAAGAAACGAGAAAATGCTCACATTAAATAGCCGCAATCAAAGAATTTTGCAGTTTTTCTCTAACAGATCATCAAAACAGTTCAATTTAACATGAGACAACTTATGGATTTATCATTGCAGCTCTGTAGGTTTTCAACTCATCCAGCTGCTCTCTTGCGTCAACAAACCACAGATATTGTTCTGCAGAAAGCAAAGAAACTCAGCGACACGTGCTGCAGGAGTCTAACTGAATCACTTCGAACTGCAGACGACATTAAGTCTCCGTTGACTTCAGCCACGGCAGCGGCGGTCTGTTTTCAATTGGTCTTTTTCAAGCAGGAACATTTAATCCCTCATGACAAGGGATTTGTTGCTTTTCTGCTTTTGTTAGACAAAAACAGGTCGATTACTTCTCCCACTTTCTGCCTCCTGGTTCACCCTTTGCTGATGGACTAGCTCTGCAGAGGGAGGAATGTGTTGGACCGCTGCGAGGACATATTTGAACCCAGGTGATATCAGGGAGAGAAGCTGGGGCAGCAAAGAAAGAGATAAAAGAAATAAAAGACATCCTGGTTGCACTGACATAACTCAATGTGGGCCACTTTAAAATCCTCATTGAAATCAGATAACTAAATCAAATTTGCCAGCTACATTGAATGAATAGGTTTGGCTAATTAAGCTTTAATTAACTGTCCACATTCCCTGACTCTCCTGTTTCACGTCCTTCCTCAGGTGCGTCTTCGTTTCAAGGAGATCCAGCGCAGCAAAGAGAAGCTGACCTCACACGTGACCCGCGAGGAGTTCCAGGAGGCCTACTGCGAGCTGTGCACCCGGCCCGACGTCTACTTCCTGCTGGTGCAGCTGTCCAAGGACCGCGAGTGTCTGGACCCTCAGGACCTCCGGCTCTTCCTGGAGACTGAGCAGGGTTTGTCCCTGGCGACCACCGAGGGCTGCTGGGAGCTGCTGAAGCGCTACGAGCCGTCGGTGCAGGGCAAAGAGCGAGGCCTGCTGGGTCTGGATGGGTTCGCCCGATACCTGCAGTCACCGGAGTGCCAGCTCCTCGACCCGGAGCACCTGGGGGTTTGCCAGGACATGAACATGCCGCTGTCCCACTACTACGTGAGGTGAGTTGCACGTGCAGTTTGTAGCGTCACATTTTTACTCACTGTGGGTTCATTTTTCACTGGTGGAAACAGCACAACCAGGACTAGAAGTAGAAACAACTCAGAGATGTCTTCAGTGCAAGTAGCAATACTGTCTCTGCTCTGTGTACACTGCCTGCAGTTCAGCTGAAAAATCCCAGAGTTTTTGTCACATGAATGTTGGTTGCAGCTGAGTTGCGAAAGATTTCTTGGTTGGACAAGATGAGAAGAGTTTTTAGTTTTCTGAATATTGTTTGTGACTTTTTAAAAGTAGAATAAAGTGATTCTGATGACATATCACAATTTTAGGCTTAGATTTGGTTGATTTTCTTCTATTTAAATTTTACAATCACTACTTGGTACCTCAAATGTGTCACCATGCACCTTTATGTACCATTTCTTTTAGTCCCAGAGTTTTTGCCATGTGGCTTTTGGCTGCTGTTACATCAGCGATGTCTTCACAATTGTGATGAAAAACACAGAATTTTGTTTCTTTTACAGAATCTGTTTTACTGTTAGGCAAATTTTGGAAATGAGACGGATAATAATATGAAATATCAGTAATTTTAGTGAAATATCCTGATGAACCCTGCTGTTTTTACAGTCTCTGGCTCTGATAAATGATGTACTTTTGGTGATTTTTGCTGCTAATGCTAATCTTAATGCTCAGATTTATAAAGTGAAAATGCATTCTGTATTGTACATACATCCCATTTTGACTACGCTTGAAAGCCTCTGGGGGCTGCTCTGGAACAACTGCTCATGGCCAGGATTTATATTTATAATGCAGCCAATCTGAGGTCGTCACTGCTGATTGTGAACGTTGCCCATAAACTGCTCCACGAGAGCACAAATCAAACAAACAAAAATCAAAAACTGCAAGCCTCCTCTGCAATCAGCCGCTGATCACCAGCCATGACAAAACAAGGCCTCAGATTATTCACTCTCACGCCAAATTCTGATTTATTCTGAGTTTTTATTTAATAGTGGAAGAACGAAGACTGCTGGAATTATAAGAGCTGTTTGACTCAGATACTACGTCTAAACATAAAGCAAATACTGACACTCATTTATTGTGTTGGTCCCCAGAAACAGTGTGTTAGTGTTTCACTTTAAATCAGATTTTCTCCAGATGTCCCTAAAACAAGTTCAAACTCCACTGACATTCATTAACAGCCAAACATCTGTCAAGTTACTCCCACAGCAGCTTCTCCATGTCTCTGTAAAACAACAATTAATAAAAGGTTTGCTGTTTTTCAGTCCTTAATATTCATCGTTTTTCTTCTAAATAGCAGCAAATATCTGTAATATACTGATTTAAACACAGTAAAACAGTGTAATTTTAGGTCGTTTTTAATTTGTAAAAATACAGATTACTGATGTGGACATTATTCACAGTTTGACCTTATTATTTATTTTACAGTAAATTCTAAATTAATAGTTTTTTGTGACGTTATTATGATCTGTAATTTAACAAAGCAATAAAGATCTGTAAAATAACACAGAATTGTTTAAAATTAAAATTTATTTTATTATATTAGTATTACAGTATATTTTAATTCATTTTCACTGTGCCTCTATATGATTGCTAAAATGCTTTGCAACATGGGACTATGTAGAGAGTGGCAAAAACCTCTTTCTATTTATTTATTAATTTATTCTTTGATTATACAGACACTGGAAAAATAATATTTTTTAAAAAGTCTTAAACTTTATTTTAAATTTTTTTTCACAATTTACTTTTATTTTACAGATTCTCCCTATTTTTTTAAATAACAGATAATAGCTAGTAAAATTCAATTTCAAAAATTATTAATTTATATGGTTAAATCATCAAAAATATCTTTGAAGATATTTGAAAGAAAAAATATGTATATTACAGATAATATCAAGTAGAGTATTAAGTATTAAAGTATTAGTTTACATGTTAACAATAAATAATACAGTGTTGCACACATTTTTTATGTTTGTTTTTTTCTGCCACCCTTGCTGCCAGATTTTTTAAGCTTTTTTTACAGTGTATATAACAGATGGACTTAGCCTCCAGGTCTAATAAGTGAAAAAAGCCAACACTGAAGTGGCTTAAACCTGTATTTTGTCTGACAGCCAGCAGGGGGCGACTCCTCTGGTTACAGTAATAAATTAGATTGCGTAGAAGTCGACTTGATCTGTTTCCTCACCAAACATTTTCCTAATCACTTTGTTTTTCTTCAGGTTTTTACAGTTTATGTTGTCTTCCTGTTTGTCATTAAATGTTGATTTCCTCCCCAGCACCTCGTACCGCTCCTACCTGCTGGACGACCAGGTCCATGGCCGGGCCGACCTCGGAGGGCTCATCAAGGCGCTGCAGTCCGGCTGCCGCTGCCTGGAGCTGGGAGTGACCGACGGACCAGAGGGGGAGCCTCTGCTGGGGGTCGACTACGGTCCCGACATCCCCCGACACCACCACCACCACCACCACCATCACCACCACCACACCCCGGTCACCATCCGGTCTGCCCTGGAGGTGGTGAATAAATACGCCTTCCTGACCTCCCAGTACCCCCTGCTGGTGTACCTGTGTCAGCGCTGCTCCCCGGGTCAGCAGCGCACCATGGCCCAGCACCTGAAGAAGGTGTTCGGGTCGCGGCTCTACACCCCAGAGGCCCTGCCGGTGAGCCTGGGGGGCCGAGCCACCACCCTACCCTCACCGGAGCAGCTGAAGGGACGCATCCTGATTGTAGGGAAGAAGCTGCCTCCAGAGCAGGAGGGCTCTGATGGGGAGGTGTCCGAGGAAGATGAGGAGATTGGAGGAGGTGGCCCCCTGGCAGGGAGGAGGATGACCATCCCCGGGGAGGAGGAGCTGGGCGTGGTCCTGGTGGTGCCACCGCCCTCTCAGCCCAGAAAGCTTCGTCTGCACAAAGAGCTGTCCGACCTGGTGGCCATCGCCCGGATCGGCAGCCGCAGCTTCTACGCCCAGAGAGCCAGCCAGAGGCAGGCGCAGCAGCAGTCGCCCCCCAGCAGCCCATCCTCCCCCGGGACGCCAACGCCGCCAGAGCCAGCCTACTGGACACTGTGTTCACTGGGGGAAGGAGAAGCTGGGCGGCTGACCAGCGAGAGCCCGGAGGACCTGGTCATGTTCACCAAGCGCACCCTCACCAGGGTGCGGCCCAGCTCGGTGCGTCTGGACTCCAGCAACCCAAACCCACAGGGCTACTGGAAGGGAGGCGTCCAGCTGGTGGCCTTGAACCAGCAGACCCCCGGCGCCATGCTGGACCTCCACCGAGGTCGCTTCTCGCAGAATGGAGGGTGTGGTTATGTCCTCCGACCTGCTGTGATGAGGGACGAGGTGTCGTATTTCAGCGCCCACACTCAGGGCTGCGTACCGGGTGTCCCGCCTCAAACTCTACGCATCAAGGTCCGGTTCTGGTTCAAGAACTTTTCTGTGTTAATACTAAACTCATCGATGTCACTGTCATCATTCCTTCTTGTTCTTTTTATGCTTAAATCATGTAGAGATATCCTTTCAGGAACTAAAGATAAAAATCTGAAATGCTCACTGTTATTTCTCATCAAGTCATTGATTCTGAATCTGTAATATTGAACAAGTAGGTTAAAGATTCATTGATTAGGGGTGAGTTGAAATCTGAAAAGCAGGCATGAAAAGTCCATTTGTGAAAAATTAACAAAATAATAGATACTACAGACGTCAACTTGTGATATTTTCATAATCAATGTCATGATGAGAAATAACAGCAACAAAATACAGATTTTTATCTTTATTAGTTCTTGACTTATTGTCGTTCAAACAACCTAAAATTTCATTGTGAGAAAAAAACCTGTTAAAAGTGCAATTTAAAAAAAATACATGTATCTGAAAGTATTTGTTACAGCAAAAATCTTTATAAATGTCAATTTGGCTGAACTATAAAATACATTTTGCACAAAAATTTTTTAATTAGCAAAAAAGAGAGATCTGTCCTTTGTTTTAGGCTCAGTTTTTCAAAATAAAAGCACATTGTGACAAACAGTGGGATAAACTGAATCTTCTTTATGTTTTCAGGTCATCAGCGCCCACAACCTGCCGAAGCCTCAGGGTTCGGGGGCCAAAGGAGAGGTCATCGACCCCTACGTGGTTCTGGAGCTGCACGGCGTCCCGGCCGACTGCGCTGAGCAGCGAACACGAACCGCCGCTCAGAACCAGGACGACCCGCTGTTCGACGAGACCTTCGAGTTTCAGGTAAGAAGTTTCTGCTTCTGTAAATCTGACATGATTGCAGGCCCGACTATTTACGTGCTGCCACCTCATTTTAATAATAATAATAATAATAATAATAATATTTAAAGAATGATAACTTTATTTAGATGGCACGTTTCTAAAACTAGCTTGGTCTCAGAGGCCTCACAAAATTAAAGAAAAATATAATTAACAAATTTAACAGAGGCTTTGACCTCTGCTGCCAGACCTGTAGTCATTGATTAGCATAGCAGAGATATAATCAGGGGACTTAAAGGTAATCACTAACATTTATAGATCGATTCTAAAAGGTAACCAGAGTTTGAGGTTTCTGTAAATCTGACGTGTTTTAGCTGCCGGTCTGACTATTTACGGCAGTTTCCCCCCCTGATTTTAACAATTAGTATTAAAATAATGATAATTTTAGTGAGATAGCACCTTTTAAAAACTAGTTTTGTCTTTTAGGCTTGTACAGGTGGGAATTAGCATAAAGGAAGTTATAATAAGGGCGCTTAAAGGTTGTCAATAACATTTTAAGATCAATTCTATAAGGTAACTAGGATAATAAAATGGGTGCTTATGTGTCTTTTATTGGAGTAAAAGTGATCTGACCATTGATTTGTGACATATTGTGTTAATAAATCACTAAAATCAGTTGCTGCCGATCAGTTTTCTGCAAATCTTCTCATCATTGCTGCTCTAATATGAATCGTGAGCTCATAAAACCACCTGAGCTGCAGCCATTAGTCCATTTGTTGTCAATTAATTGTCAGTTTGAGTCATTTTCTGATTAGAAACGGTATAAATCCTCTGATCGCAGCCACTTAAATGTGAATATTTAGTGTTTTATTTCCTTCTCTGACATTAAACTGATTATCTTTGCATTTTTTAAAACTTTATTATCAGAAGTACGTCTAATATCACCAAAATATCCTTGAAACGCCGAATAAAATAATGTTTTTTGAGTAGAGCTGCAGCAACTAATCAATTAGCTGTCAACTGTTTAATTAATTCCCAACTGTTTGCCTAAGTTTTCTAATTGCAGTTTCTTTAATTTGAATATTTCTGGTTTCTTTCCTCCTCTGTGACAGTAAACTGAATAAACAAAACATCTGGGAAACACAGATCGACTTTTTTTTTTTACCATTTTCTGACATTTTGGTTCATTTATAGACAAAAAAGCTCATTTATTTACTGAGAAAATAATTGAAATGTTAATTAACAGTAAAAGTAGGCTGCAGTCTGACTGGAATCCTGCTCATGAAGTGTGTAAAATGAATCCGTTTGGTTGTGTCAGTTGTTTTATTTTGGTGATGTGTTCATGTGAGGCCCATACAGCGAACACATAAGCCATTTATATAACTGCATAATCCAAGATCGTCTTTTTTATTCTTCAGAGACTATTGTTTTTTTCTCTGGAGACCCCAAAGCTCTAAAAAAGTAGATTATTAGGAATTATGCGTTGATCTAAAACAACAAACTCCGCTTTCATTCCATAAAATATCAATTTAATGTGCATTTTTATAGTATGTGTGTAGATGAGACGTTCATAGGAAAGTGAAAACCTAAAAGAGGCTTATGTGGTTTTATGTCTGCTCTTCTTGCACCTGCATGGAAATCAAGCCAAGGCTGCTTAATTGAAGGAGAGAGGGGGGTCAATACCATCCAGATTCAAATGAGATGCTCCATGAATACACTTGGAGCGGTGGATTTATTATGGGAGACAACCTGCTGATTGGACGCCCTGATGGAGGCCTGCGTTAGTGTGTCTGAGCTGTAATGACAACCTGCTGATATGAGCTGCGCGGTGGCGTCATGTGTGTCGCCGTGCAGATCCACACAGAGTCAAACCTGTAATCAACACGCTGTAAACGCTCCGGCTGGTTGGCAGGAGACAGACATGAAGTGAGATGTGAATGGATGATTTGCTCCACTGATGCAACTGTTGTCAAGCACAACTACAGCTGAGCATTCTGCTGCACTGTGAGAAAAGAATCTGATAAAACATCGTTAAAATCTGGCAGCAAGAAGAATAATGTAACACATAAAAATACTGTAATGTTAAAAAAAAACTGTTAAAAAATAAAATTAAAAAATAACAACAAATATCTGTAAAATAATTGGATTTTAGCTGATTTAAATGCAGTAAAACAGTCATTTAATGGTCACACACTTCAAGTCAACATGTAAATTAATACTTTCTTCTACGATTTTACCACATGTTTTCTAAAATTTAACAAAACAGGACAATCTGCAAAATACAGCTTCAATAAATAATAATATTTCAATCCTGAATGTACATAAAATGTTTTTAAAAATGGCAAATATCTGTAAAATAATTATATTTTAATTAATTTACGTAATTTTATATTAACTGTAATTAATCTGTGATTTTACCAGACATTATCTGTAAATGTTAAAAAAAATGGAAAAAAAGAGAAAAGATTTACTGTTTTTCAATCCCTAATTTACATAGTTTGTCTTTAAATTAATGGCAAATATCTGTAAAGTAATGATTTTTTACCTGATTTAAATACAGTAAAACTGTAATTTCATGGTTACATACTTTGTTTATTTTAACGGTATAGTCAGCATGTAAATTAATAATTTTTCCTATGATTTTAATAGATATCTAAAATTTAACAACACAGGGGCAATCTACAAAATACAGGTAAAAAACACATTTTTAAAAATAACAGCAAATATCTGTAGAATAATTACACTTTTAGCTGATTTAAATGAAGTAGAAAATTGTGGCATTTATGGTCAAATGTTATCATTTGTAAAAATACAGATAAGAATATATTTTCATGATTTCACTAACTTTTATCTACAATTTCAAAGAATTTTTTTTTTTTTTTTCTGATTAAAAAGCAATTCCTGAAAACTTTTTTTTCTCTTGAGGAAGACACAGTTTAGTTTGTGTCGTCTTCAGGATGTTTTACTGGTTGGAGAACATTTGGTTTTGCTTCCTCTACTTTGTTTATCACAGCCATGTGGCCTGTACAGCCACCAAACAGCTTTGTTCTTTCATTCCAAAACAGTAAATGGAAAGTAAACCTAAGTCACATTTTATTTTATTAAAATGTTTCGTGGCATTTTAAAAGTTGGCCTCAGATTCACTTGACTATTACATGCAAAGGCAGCTCGTAAGAACAGCCAAACTTCTGTATCAATGTGTCTGACTTCAGGCATCATAACAGTGAGACAACACTGCCACCATCAGGTCAAACTGCAGGTTACAACATTGTCCTCTAAAATCATCTTACCGTACATGATGAAGCAGGTGGCTCGGTGGTTAGCAGTGTTGCCTGAGTTGACTGGGATAGGACCCCCCCCACCCCCGCATGACCCTAAAGAGGATTAATAGATAACGGTGTATAGATAATGGATGGATGGATGATGAAGCAGATAAAGGACTTAAAACAAGGTGTTTCAGGCAGGTAAAGAGGATAGTTTGGTGCTGACTTTATCAGTTTTCAGACCATTTAATTACACAAAAAAGCAGCTTTTATAAAACCCTGAAGGAAAAAAGCAGAATGTGGACTGCTGTTTTATCACTCGCCCATTTTTACAGTCATCAAACAAACAAACAGATCTCACTAAACGTTGTAATCCAGCTGGTTGCACAGGTTCTGCTCAGACTAAAGGACAATCCTGCTGCTCACCTCAACGCCTAATGCCTCCATTTTTCTTCTCGGCTGCTCACAAAGAAACCGTCAGAACATCTGTCATGGCCTCAGCTGGACCTCATCTGTCACAAATATTGACAGGCGTCTTGTACAATGGAGAAAATGGAGTGTGGTCACGACTGGTTTTGTTAACCGGAGAGACGCGAGCACAAAATGTCTTTTTGCACTCGGGGAAGAGCAGCAACAATCACAAGCAGACCTGTTTGATGACACCTCTTTTAAACGCGGAGTATATCTTAAGTTAGTTTCTCATGAATTGTGAACGTTGGAGACAAATTCAAAATGCCTTCTTATTGCAGCTGTTAAAAAACACTTTATTCACCTAAAATGTACCCAGAATCCCAAAGTGAACCAATTTAAACTTCAGAATAAGAGACTTTCAGTTTGTTACTACAAAAAACTCAAGTCTCTGAGCCAAACCTTAGCTTCATGCATTTTAGTAATTTATTGAACAGATATTAATTTATTCATTCATTAATTCTTTAATCCCATATCTTACAAAAAATGGAACAGAGAAAGTGCAGCATTCACAAGAAAAGCATCCATTTGTACATAATGTCATGGTTTACTTTTTAAACTGTGTTGTAAGATGGAGTAGTTTATTCAAAAACAAACTTCCGGAAGACAGACATTTTGTCAGGCTTCGCAATTTAATTCGATTTAATTACATTTCTCGTGAACTATTTTGCTCCATTACAGTTTAAGAGTCTCCTACAGAGACACAGCTTGGAGATAAATGTAATTTTCAGCTGCTTACTGATACATGTGAATAATGACGTGAATTGTGGATTGTAGGACATGGCCGACTGTATGACTAAAAATAAAAAAGACACACTTGATTAAATATGGCCGCCATCCCCATCAAAGTAGTCCTGTCGTGCAGCGAAACACTGCTCCCAGTGCTCCTGCGATGCTTGTCTAGTAGCATGTTCAAACAGTGACACTTCAACTTGAATTCCTGGGGGACAAATTAATCTCATACAATTATGTGAAGGTTAAGGCAAACGGCAAGCTTTCTTTTCTTGGTGGTAGCTGCAGACCTTACTCTGGTCACCATGACGATATCCTCCACATGAAGGTTGGATCATGTCGATGCTGATGTTTGCTTTCTGTAAGAAGTTTGAGCTCCATGGTGAAATCACAAATGGTCATGAAAACATGTGGTGTGATGTTGCATTAAACGTGACCATGACACCGTCCGTGGAGCTTATTGATTACACCACATATCCTGCATAGATGCTGAAATGACATAAATCCACGTGACGGCTGCCGTATGTTTCCTTCCGCACAAACTGATTTAAAGCAGTAAACACCAGCAACCTTATCTGTGTCTGTTTTCACCACGACAAGACCTTAACCTGTTACCTTCTTAGGGATAAGAGGCGATAAAAGGGCTTCAAACTGCTTCCAAACCTTGTTCTATTTCTCTCTCTTTGCGATAGATTTAATGAGAAGTCTGAGCAAGATAGTGTCAGTTTAAAGCTGCTGGTTTTAACCTCAAATGGTTTTAGAATGACTTTCTGTCAGGTGTTTCGATCTGATCTGTCTGTTGGTTGAGTAGTTTCTGATTTTCCACTTGGCTGCTGTCGGAATATTGGTCATAAAGTGCAGTGAACTAATTGTTTTATAATTTTCTTTCTAATATCAGCAGCATTTTACACGTTAACATTGCCTTTCCTCTCTGTCTCTGTCATCAAGGACTTTATTGGATTTGTTAGTGGACACATCAGACCAGAGGTTGTGCACTTAGAATGTAGAGGATTAATAAAGAGGCCCGGTGTTGGCGAGGAGCAGGTCTCTGGCTCTGCTCGTTTCATTAGCTGTAACCCAAGGCCGGCCGAACTGGGAACTGGAGGGCAGCGTGCCACATAACACACTTAGAAAAGGAAACACAAGCTGGCGTGCAAACACACATTCGGACACGCCGCCACAGTCGAGGTCGTGCTGTTTGGTTAAGTGAGCGTATCGACTCTCACACGTCTTAATCGTCTGTCCTCCAGACTCCGACACCACAGCCGAGCTAAGACACGCATCCTGAACATTAACAGAGCGGTGATGGAAACCGCTGCCTCGGCTCAGCAACCCAGAATCACAACACGTGCTTTTCACAAATGTACTAGAAATGAAAATGTCCAATCTTTCATCTACGAAAGTCCTCAGACTCTCTGTTGTGTTCAGCTGCTTCCAGGTGGGTTTGAAAGGCTGTTTTTATCAGAGGCAGAGACTGTACCACGAATGCATCACATGGGAAATGCACTTCAGTTGGGAGAATTAACCATATTTTGCTTAAAATCATGATATTTCATCAAAGGTGAGATACTGAAAATTCTGGTCTTAACTCAGTTGTGACCAAATGTGTAGTCGTTGTGTTTTGTCGAAGATTTTAAGCTCAATTTTATTGTAATTCTTGCAAAAAATGCACCTTGAGATTTGTAATTAAAGCCTCCTTAAGGCTTTTTACATTCAACTTGTTATCAAAGAACCAGACGTTTTTAGATTGGAGTTATTAGTGTACAAGGTGCAAGCAAAAATCAGAAACTAATTTAAACGTGGCCGCCATCCTCGTTGAAACAGTCCATTTGTGCAGTGGTTCTCCGCTCCCAGTGCTCCTGCAGCATTTGTAGCGCTCCCTGGAAGTCCAATTATGCAAGTTGACAGTTTGACTTTCAGAATCTGTCGTTTCACCCAGGCTTGTTAAGTAATCATCTGCAACCGCTGGAGCTTTAAGGTGTTCATATACTGCATACAGTATAAAATCACTTTATTTTACATGTCTAATTTAAAAAATAGCCGAAAAATAAGCAGTTTGCTCGAACTAGATTTAGAAATGTAGCGCTCTTTGGCATAACGGCGAGGCCATGACTGACTAATGACAAAAATTCAGAGAGTTTTCAGATTAACTGCAGGTTACAAAGAGCAGCTATAGAACCAATTAGAGAGGAAAAATAAAACATCTTTAAACAATTAAATCAATGTAGCATGGCCCAGAAATGGTAAACAGATAGTTTAATATTTATAGCTAGGGGTGGGAATCACAGGTTACCTCACGATACGATATGATACGATACGATACGATACGATACGATACGCGATACATGGCTCACAATACCAATACTATCACGATACTACGATAATCGATATATTGCAAGACAATCACAGAACAATACATCACAATATCTATAACTTGGGTATATTCATACCTTGGTTCCAGTGTGTGTAGCATTTTTCCAAACCATTCATTTTCCACCACACTGTACGGGTGGAGGTCCTTGCAAATGAACCCAATGATGGACGTTGTAATGCTGGCGGCCATCTTTGCTTTAAACATTGTGTTAATAGCTGCAGGCTGACTTGAAACGTTAGTTGCATCAGCCACTTTCTCTGAGAGGTGTTTAGGATGGTGGCGTTGCAGGTGGGTCTGCACGTTCATGATGTTGCCCGTGTGCTTTACTTTTGCGAGGCAGTTTTCGCACATGGCATAGTCTTCATCCAGCTTGCTTGTTCCCTCAATGTGGCCAAAGCCGAAATAGGTCCACACTTTGGACTTAAACGCGGATGGGATGTCTCTTACGATGGCGTTGCTGTCCTCCATTACACCTGTACAAACTCTTCTTCGGCCAATTCGTTTCCACTCAAGTCTCCCTCATTCATGTGATAAACGCCACCATGTGGAGTCGTCAAGTAGTGACGCTGGGGAAATGGCAGCTGGCAGGGGAATCTGGAGGGTTTAGAGCGCCTTATTAGAGCCCTTTATTATATTAATTAAAGTATCGATATTTGTCGGCAGCGTGTTGATACTCATATCACACGAGGAGGGATGACGATATATCGCTGTATCAATATTTTGTCCCTTCCCTATTTATAGCATGTGGAGTCATTGTCTTTTTTCCAGCATTAATAGCACCCAGGAACACTTGGAAGAATGTTGTACGTGTGAAATATATAATCAGAAAAATCGTAAAATGTGCAGAAAGTGAGCTGGTCTGAATACTGTGGCTCACAGAGGGCTCTGTTGCTCCGGTTTATTTACAGTACAGTGAAGTAAAACACTCATTAGACATGAAACTGTTTTCCCACATTAAACAAATGGAGGGTTTGGGGTAGAGAGACGTCTACAGGCTGCATTTACACAACACACCTGAAGCACATGACTGATCTGTTGAGTTGGATTGTGGGTAATGTAGTCACCAGGCTTTGACAAGAAAGAAGAATGTCTTTACATCCTGCAGCACCAATTTAAATCTTTTTTTCTTAAATCAGAGCTCTCCTCCTAATGTCAAATGGTTGCACTTAAATTACAAAACATGTTTTGAGCAGCATCTGACCAGAAATACATAAAGTCGGTATTTCTGCGGCCTGCAGACATTGGCTCCTTATCCTAATGGGGACAACCTCATCTAGATGTTTGTTTTGCTCAACACTGTATTATGTAAATCCACTTCCAAAAAAGCTTCTATTTAATTTAAGAGATTCTGTTATTTGCATTTTGCATAAAACATTAAGGGTCTGAAAACAAACTTTAATGCACTGGAAGAGCCTAGATTTTTCTTTTGCTGGGAGCTGTGAGAACGTTGTCATCTGTCAGGCCGGACTGCACATGTAACGATGAAGTAGGACCAGAGATAATGTCCTGGGCTTCGTCGTCTGTCTTAGCAGAGCGTTTGGGTTTGAAACTGACTGAATTAGGTGTCACCGACTCGCTGCTGAAAAATGGGGAAAGAGAGTCGAGACTGGAGTGATTGTAGTCGTCACACTGATGACTGTACGTCTGCTGGCCTGTCCATGCATGAAGCTTCAGCTTTTCTTCCCTCCACTGAGTCGCTGGCAGCTCACAGGAGATCAGGAACAATAAACCCAGCCTGGGCGCCAAGGGGAGTCATTCTCTCCCACAGAAAACAGTTCTTACCTGCCCAGGCATTTATTCTGCCGACGTCATCAAGTAACATATTTACATAACAGCGAGTTTGGCCCTCAAACAAAAATAATAGAATAGAGCAGAGTTTTATTGCCATTTACACAGGTACATTATAGTACAGGTACATTACAGTACAGGTACATTATAGTACAGGTACATTACAGTACAGGTACATTATAGCACAAGTACTTTACAGTACAAGTACATTACAGCACAGCTACGTTACAGCACAGGTACATTATAGTACAGGTACATTATAGTACAGGTACATTATAGTACAGGTACATTATAGTACAGGTACATTATAGTACAGGTACATTATAGCACAAGTACTTTACAGTACAGGTACATTACAGCACAGGTACATTATAGTACAGGTACATTACAGTACAGGTACATTATAGTACAGGTACATTATAGCACAAGTACTTTACAGTACAGGTACATTACAGCACAGGTACATTATAGTACAGGTACATTACAGTACAGGTACATTATAGTACAGGTACATTATAGCACAGGTACATTATAGTACAGGTACATTACAGTACAGGTACATTATAGTACAGGTACATTATAGCACAATTACTTTACAGTACAGGTACATTACAGCACAGGTACATTATAGTACAGGTACATTACAGTACAGGTACATTATAGTACAGGTACATTACAGTACAGGTACATTATAGTACAGGTACATTATAGCACAAGTACTTTACAGTACAGGTACATTACAGCACAGCTACGTTACAGCACAGGTACATTATAGTACAGGTACATTATAGCACAGGTACATTATAGCACAGGTACATTATAGTACCGGTACATTACAGTACAGGTACATTATAGTACAGGTACATTACAGTACAGGTACATTATAGTACAGGTACCGTACAGCACAGGTACGTTACAGCACAGGTACTTTACAGCACAGGTACTTTATAGCACAGGTACATTACAGCACAGGTATGTTACAGCAGTGGCGCAAAAACAGGGTATGCACTCGCTAGAGGGGGCGCCAAAGCAAAGGGGGGGAATTATTTCGAGTCGGCATCTTCTGTATTTACCAGTTGTTTGTGTGTATGTAAACGATATGATCAATAACAGAGTCGGCGTGACACTGATTACACACACAAGACACATGTTCATGTTGATGTCATTTAGGTGTGAGGATGGAAAGAAAGAAGAGATGAAGAGAGAGAAAGAAACAGGACGGACAGGGGAAGGCAACAGGTTGGTCTAATATTAGGTAAAAGTGTGGGAACAGCCACTTGATACCAAGTGATTAATTTTTAAAATATTATTTATATTGAAAAATGACTTGGTGGAGAAGAACACAGGCAAAGGGAGTCAGTGATGAGATCAGGTAGGAATAATTAAACTAGTGAGGCCACAAAAACCTAGATGTCCAGTATGGTTTGAATTAGAGAGGAAAAATAAAACATCTTTAAACAATAAAATCAATGCAGTATTGAATTTCAGTAAATCATATCTGATGAATGTAAAGCTTGACTGTAACATTTCATATTTCTTCATATGTGTATATATATATATATATATACATACATACATACATATAAAAACCAAGGCCTAAGGCTCAAACAGCCTGTGGAAGTTCAGTCCCAGAGTTTCCAAAGACGTCCTCTCGCTCAAAGCCTAGAAACGGTATTATTCCTCAGTGAGGTAGATGTAGAAGACACCCACGGACAGGATGTATGTTCTTTGCAAGTGTCCGAGTCGAGTCCCGGTGACATGTTTCTGCTCCTTCCTCCGGCAGCAGCCTCCCCCTCAAACCACGACACAGAATTATTCTCACCAGCGCTGCTCTGCATGTCATTAGATGTGTATGTTTGTGTGTTCACGCTCGTTTTACGGCCGACATTTCTACCTCAGAATCAGACCTTCAGTCCTCCCAATTATGAAGCTGCTTCCTTTGAAGTTTCAAGACCAAAAACATCATTACAGGTGGACGAGGCCGACTCCGAAGAGTCCTGGAAACATAGTGTTCTGTCTGAGGGGGATGTTGGGGCTCATTGTCTCGCTGCAGAAAGACGGAAAGACTGTAATGTTCAAAAACTGTTAACAAGAAAACTGTGAAAACAATAGAACATACCAGAAAATAATGATATTTTGTGCTTATTTAGAAGTCACACTACTACATATTGCCTGTATATATATATATATACACCGATCAGCCCCAGCACTATGACCACTGACAGATGAAGTGAATAACATTGATCATATTGGTACTATGTGCTGTTCTGATGGAAAACCTTAGATTTTGACATCCGTGTTGATGAGACTTAGACACCCAAATAAACATTGTCCCACAACAAGCACACTCCCTCATGCCAATGGAAATCCCTAATGTCACTGGCCAGCAGGAAAATGCACCCCACCACATGGAAACAACATCAACCAATCAGGAACATGTTGAGGAACATGACAATGGCCCAACATGTTGATTTGACCTCCAAACTTCCTACACCCTATTCTGATCAAACATCAACAGGATGCAGTGGAACAAGTTTGATTGACAGAGGCCCCACTGCACAAGCCAGAGTACCCAAAGGATTTGCTGCCAACGTCCTGGTTCCAGACCCCATAGGACACCCTGAGAGGTCCTCTTGTCCATGCCCAATGGTTCAGAGCATTTTTGAACACATAAGGGGGACCAACACCATATTAGGCAGGTGGTCACAATGTTATGCCTGATCAGTTTATCTATAAAGTCTGTTAAAAACAGAAAGATCATGTCTGTCTTCAGCTAAACTGCATCTCTTTGACGTCTTACGTAGGGATGCAAATTTTAGACAATTTTCTTAGCCAATAGTCAGCAGCATTATTAATCAATAATCAATTATTCATTAAAATGAACTCCACAAGGTGAATTTTTAACCACGGACACGTGGCATTTGATTCAAAGGTGGTTTGGTTATGTTAGCCTCTTGCCTCTATGCATGGTGGTCGTCTTTAGTACCTGAGCTCTGGTCGGAGGTCATTAACCGCCACAGGAGTCTTTGTCATGGTGCCACTTGCTAGCTAAACTCCCACAATGTCCACTACTTATTTCTTTAAAAGGTTATTCCACCCAAATACTGCTCTCTGTCCAAGTACTTATTGTTTCAAAGGGTTATTCCATCCAAAATACTGCTCTCTGTCCAAGTACTTACTGTTTTAAAGGGGTGTAGATCTCAGCCATCCAGATCTTGATAATCCTCAGAGCCTACATTAATTGGACCGACGCTATTATTTGGCGTATTGCAGCCGACGTATCAATGAACCACTCATTCTACAGTATTGCTGACACCCTTTCAGACGTTAAATGATTCATTAGTGTCAGCTGTTGCTCCTCTGAAGGCTGAATCTTTGTGTGATGTGACCTTCTGATGCAGCAGCCCCTGAACTGGGATAAAGCTTTCGAGGCTGATGAGTGTGAATCTGAGCCGGATGAATAACCGACCTGCTGATTTTGTTGTGGTGTGGAACAAAAGGGTATCGTTACTGCTGCACCTGAACCACATCCACAGCGACTGAGTTTTAAATCAGAGTAGATCTCAGTGTTCATGATGGAATCAGCGAGTCGGCTGTGCTGCTGAGGTTTGTTTACCTTCAGACGGTTTTATGGTTGTTCACTCTGTTCTCCTTCTCGATTGAAAATGATGGATCGATGCTGCTTCCTGCTACAAACATGACAGATAACATGACAGATAACATGACAGATAACATGGCAGATACCCGTCCAGGGTTTTGAGTGGTGTCAGGATGTGTCCCACTAAATAATCTTGTGGGGATATTTCGGGTGGCCTTCACAGCTTCAAAGGGCCGTTTGAGGTTTTTTAAGGTTAGAAGAAGGCGACTGTTGAGGTCAGAGGGTTTGGAAAAACAGACTCGGAGACGATTTTCACTGCTTTTTCAGATATTTCTTGCAAAGGTGCAGATAGCCAGTAATTATCTCTACTCTCCTCAACAGTTATTGTTTGTGATATAGCAGATAAATGACCTAAGACACCGTTTCATTCATTCATTATTTACACTGTATAAAATGAGCAAAGCATTTTTTATTTCAATAATTTAGTTCTAATAATAACTTAAGCGTAGCTGCATTTTTCTTATTTATTTATTTATTTGTTTAACTCTGAGAAATGCACAAGAATTCCAATATAGCTGTACTGTAATGTACCTGTGCAAATGGCAGTAAAAATTCTATTTTGTTCTATTCTATTTTAGTCCGTTCTATTCTATTCTATTCTATTCTGTTCTATTCTGTTTTATGTTCCATTTTATTCTGTTTTATTCTGTTCGTTCTGTTCTGTTCTATTCCAGTCTGTTCTGTTCTGTTCTGTTCTGTTCTATTCTATTCTATTCTATTCTATTCTATTCTATTCTATTCTATTCTATTCTATTCTATTCTATTCTATTCTGTTCTGTTCTGTTCTTATCTGTTCTACTCCAGTCTATTCTATTCTGTTCTATTCTAGTCTGTTCTATTCTACTCTGTTCTATTCTATTCTATTCTATTCTATTCTATTCTATTCTATTCTATTCTATTCTATTCTATTCTATTCTATTCTATTCTGTTCTGTTCTATTCTACTCTGTTCTATTCTATTCTGTTCTATTCTAGTCTGTTCTATTCTATTCTGTTCTGTTCTATTCTACTCTGTGCTATTCTATTCTGTTCTATTCTAGTCTGTTCTATTCTACTCTGTTATATTCTATTCTATTCTGTTGTATTCTACTCTGTTCGATTCTATTCTGTTCTATTCTATTCTATTCTATTCTATTATGTTCCATTTTATTCTATTCTATTCTGTTCTGTCCTATTCCAGTCTGTTCTATTCTATTCAATTCGATTCTATTCTGTTCTGTTCTACTCCAGTCTGTTCTATTCTATTCTGTTCGATTCTATTCTGTTCTATTCTATTCTATTCTATTATGTTCCATTTTATTCTATTCTATTCTGTTCTGTTCTACTCCAGTCTGTTCTATTCTATTCGATTCGATTCTATTCGATTCTATTCTGTTCTATTCTAGTCTGTTGTATTCTACTCTGTTCTATTCTATTCTATTCTGTTCTGTTCTATTCTGTTCTATTCTATTATGTTCTATTCTAGTCTGTTCTATTCTAGTCTGTTGTATTCTATTCTATTCTATTCTATTCTATTATGTTCCATTTTATTCTATTCTGTTCTGTTCTACTCCAGTCTACTCTATTCTGTTCTATTGTAGTCTGTTCTATTCTACTCTGTTCTATTCTATTCTATTCTGTTCTATTCTACTCTGTTCTATTCTATTCTGTTCTATTCTAGTCTGTTCTATTCTATTCTGTTCTGTTCTATTCTACTCTGTTCTATTCTATTCTATTCTGTTCTATTCTAGTCTGTTCTATTCTACTCTGTTATATTCTATTCTATTCTGTTGTATTCTACTCTGTTCGATTCTATTCTGTTCTATTCTATTCTATTCTATTCTATTCTATTCTATTCTATTCTATTATGTTCCATTTTATTCTATTCTATTCTGTTCTGTTCTATTCCAGTCTGTTCTATTCTATTCGATTCGATTATATTCTGTTCTGTTCTACTCCAGTCTGTTCTATTCTATTCTGTTCGATTCTATTCTATTCTATTATGTTCCATTTTATTCTATTCTATTCTGTTCTGTTCTACTCCAGTCTGTTCTATTCTATTCGATTCGATTTGATTCTATTCGATTCTATTCTGTTCTATTCTAGTCTGTTGTATTCTACTCTGTTCTATTCTATTCTATTCTATTCTATTCTGTTCTGTTCTATTCTGTTCTATTCTATTATGTTCTATTCTAGTCTGTTCTATTCTATTCTGTTCTATTCTAGTCTGTTGTATTCTATTCTATTCTATTCTATTCTATTATGTTCCATTTTATTCTATTCTGTTCTGTTCTACTCCAGTCTACTCTATTCTGTTTTATTCTAGTCTGTTGTATTCTACTCTGTTCTATTCTATTCTATTCTGTTCTATTCTACTCTGTTCTATTCTATTCTGTTCTATTCTAGTCTGTTCTATTCTATTCTGTTCTATTCTAGCCTGTTCTATTGTAGTCTGTTGTATTCTATTCTGTTGTATTCTACTCTGTTCTATTCTATTCTGTTCTATTCTAGCCTGTTCTATTGTAGTCTGTTGTATTCTATTCTGTTGTATTCTACTCTGTTCTATTCTATTCTGTTCTATTCTAGTCTGTTCTATTCTACTCTGTTCTATTCTATTCTGTTCTATTCTAGTCTGTTCTATTCTACTCTGTTCTATTCTATTCTGTTCTATTCTAGTCTGTTCTATTCTACTCTGTTCTATTCTATTCTGTTCTATTCTAGTCTGTTCTATTCTACTCTGTTCTATTCTATTCTGTTCTATTCTAGTCTGTTCTATTCTATTCTGTTCTATTCTAGTCTGTTGTATTCTATTCTTTTCTATTCTGCTGTGTTCTATTCTGTTCTATTCTATTCTGTTCTAGTCTATTCTGTTCTAGTCTATTCTATTCTATTATTTCTTGCTCTAATAAATGGTAGTTGTTTCTTTTTTAGGCATTTTCAAAAAAGGTAACCTGCCTTCTAAAGCCGTCTGCAGGTTTTGGGGTTCAGACGTTGTTGAGACCTGATCTAGAGTCACCTACAGATGGATCACTGTTGTTATTGGACCAAGTGTCCTCACAAACATAGAAGGAGTCTGTGTGTGAGCCGTCAGCTGATGGCGTCGTGTTGTGGATGAATGAGAACACGCTACCGGTTTAATTTGTCCGTTTGTGTTGAGATAATCTGCGCTTTGTCGGCGGCCTCGTCAGTGGAGATGAAGGTGAAGTCCTCCGAAGCTGTGAAATCTATTATTCCTCTCCTTGATGCTCCTTCCATTGTGTCGGCTAATTAACACTGATGCTGCTGTGAGTGACACTCGACAGAGAGTCTTCAGCTCTGATCGTGTTTCTCTATTGTAGACATCTAATGAATAACAACCCGAGTCACGTTTCCAACGCAGGAGCAGATAAACGATGATCAGTCTGATGAAACATTCAGCTTCTGGAGGCTCAGATGATCAACCTGAGATGTAGACAACATGCTTGATTTGAGGACAGAAATGAGCTGAGTTTATTTCCGAGCCCTTAATTAAACCTGCACTCAGTGATTTTTACATATATTCATAATTAAAGCAGAAAAAATATGTTTTTCCTTCGAATCAGGTGTCAGAATCCGAATACACCTCATTTAGAATATAGTCAAATAAAAGGAAAATACATAGAAACTCAGTTACATTAGTGAAATATTAAGAACATTAAGAATAACTAGAGCATTTAGAATTATACAACAAATAAACTAACTTAAACAAAAACAGCTGGAAGACCAAGATAAAGAGGGAATCCTCTAAATTCTAAAGTTTTCAGAAGAGTCAAGATTGAAGACCTTTATTGTCATTTTACAGCTGCAGACAACAATACAATTGAATTATGGAGGTGCTCCCTGAGTTAAAATAGAATAAAAGATTAGATAAAATAGAATAAAATAATAATAAAAGAAAATAATAAAATACAAATAATATCTATATATAAGAAATATTCTAGGAAATCTCTAGGAAAATCGAAAACCATGAAAAAAAATACAAATTAAATAAAATTTCAAGTTTAAACCTGGAGGCTCCACATCTGTGTTTATTATTTAGCTATTTTGTTAAATTACTAGAAAAATCCTGACAACATGTTTTAATTTACATGATAACTGTAAAAACAGAAAACAGTCAGGAGGACGTTTCTATTTAAATCAGGAAAAAAACCTAATTATTTCACAGATATTTGTTGTAATTTGAAAAAAAATCTGCAAATTAAAGATTAAAAAATAGTAAATTATATTTTTAAAGTGTTATTTTACAGAGTTTCAGTTTTGTTAAATCACAGCTAATAACTATTAAATTATAGAAATAATTATTAATTTAATGATTATTAATAACAGGCTAAAACTGTACAAAAATTTTTAAAAAAAGTCCACATTCAAAAATCTGTATTTTTACAAATAATAATGAACTATTTTGCTATATTAAAAAATATATATATTTATTTAAATATCTGCCATTGTTCAATAGGAGAATTATATGTATATCTGTTTTTAACTAGTATTTTATAAATTTATGGAAACTGTAAATAATTAGTTTTTTTAACATGTAGATTAATACTTTATTTATGAGATTTTACTGGTTATTTTCTGTAATTTATTAAAATAGGAAAAATCTGTAAAATCGCAGCTGATAAAATAATTTACCATTTGATCCTTGAAATATAGAATTTATTCTTTAAATAACAGCAAATATGTAAAAAAGAAGATATTTTTCTGATTTATTTTCAGCAAAAATGTTAGAAATTAATGAATTACTATTTGTAAAAATACAGATTTTTAATGTGGACATTATTTACAGTTTGGCCTGTTTTTATAAGATATTAATTAATTTTTTTCATGATTTTATAGATAATATCTGCAATTGAACAAAACATCTGTAAAATAATAGCTTAAAAAATATTTACCACTTTTCAGTCCTTTACATCTATATAACTATTCTTTAAAATAACAGCAGATTTTTAAATACAGATAAATTTGCTGATTTAACTGCAGTCAAACTGTGCAATTATCAATCACATGTTGTAACGGAATGTATTACTATTTGTTTACAGTTTTTCACCTGTATTTTTTTAACAGTTATCATGTAAATTAATACTTTATTTCTGAGATTTTACTGGTTTTTATCTATAATTTAACAAAACAGGAGAAATCTGTAAAATAACATTAAATAAATGAAATTGTTTACTAATTTTAATCTGTAATTTACACATTTTTTCTTTCAAATAGCAACAAATATCTGTGAAATCTGTAAAATAACAGCTAAAAAATGATTTACCACTCTTTAATTCTTTACATATATATTATTTCTATTACTATACAGTATTTGTGAGGTCAACTATGATGATTTGTTTTTCAGTTATCTCATTAAACTGACCTCATCTCTTGGTCGTCTGCAGGTCAACATGCCGGAGCTGGCCCTGCTGCGCTTCGTCGTGCTCGACGACGACTACATCGGAGACGACTTCATCGGCCAGTACAGCGTGGCCTTCGAGTGCCTTCAGCCCGGCTACCGCAACGTGCCCCTGCTGGGAATGACGGGGGAGCCCCTACCCCACACCAGCCTGTTCGTCCACGTGGCCATCACCAACCGGAGGGGCGGCGGGAAGGCCCACCGCAGAGGCCTGTCGGTGAGGAGGGTCGGCCGGCGGGGCAGGGAGTACGTCACGCTGAGGCACACCGGCATCAAGGTGCTGGATGAGACCTTCAAGGCCGCCAGCGGACCCCTGAAGGAGGCCACGGACCTGAGGGAGGACGCCCAGGTGAGAGGAAGCAATGACAGCAGGGTCAATCCACCAAACCATCTTCAATTTGAATTTATTTTTCTTAAAGTGGTGAATATTGATGAAGTTGACCATCTGGGAAATCTGGGAAATACGACTTTCAGAGTTAAAAGCCCTTTTCAGTGTTTTCTTTGCACCAATCTGTGGATCAACGTTTGAAGAGTCATAACTTGAGAAGTAAAGCAGCTGGAGTCCTGAAATTTTATAGGCTCATTGATATGTACATATGGTCTTCAGGGGTCCAACCCTGATTTGATAGAATAATACAAACCAGTTATACGATGGTGCAACATGGTCAAAAATGTCCGTGTTTCTTTCTGCTCTGGTATTCCACCAACCATAGAACCTTTATTTTTCATCCTAAGAGGCTGATTTGTCCAATAGGACCTTTAAGAATATAGAGTATAGAACCAGTCAGGGGAAAACTTTATGATAAAAACAATATTGAAGTATCCGAACACGCATTGAGCAGGTATGATAGCTGAAACCAACTCCTAGTGCTTCCAGTAATTTAATGAAAGGTGGTGCCGTGAGTAATTTCAACCAGATGTCCATGCATGTTCAAATATTGGCCATGAATGCAAAGAAATGCCTCTGACTGGCTCCAAACTGAACTCTAGCTCCTATTATCAGTCTCTTATAATTGGCAGACTATCAAAATAAAACAACATTTCATACCTGTTCAATGCATGGTCAAATATTTCAGTGTTTTTTACTCATAAAGTTCCTCTGACTGTCACTATAGAGTCGTTCCACTCCAGTTCTCCAAGGGCCTCCCAGTTGAGCTCATGGATTTTCTCGAAATAAATCAGGTAAAATCTTCTACCTAAACCAGGGAACCTTGTAAAACCCCACAGCTCTACTCCAGATACTTTTTGTTTTTTGAAAAACACCCTCTGTGTTAAATCTGATAACTCCAGTGATTCTTTTAAAGCATCTTTAAAGCCTCACCAGTCGATTATTTTTCATACGATGTGGCTGATTTTTTTACTGAATATCCAGAAAACCTCAAGAAACAGCTGAAACTTGTGATCATGTCAATAGATTATGATGATTTTTTAAAAATTTATCATCAAATATTTAGTTTTCTAAAATGAACATCTCCACTATTATTCCCTCAGTTCCATCTAAATCTGTTTGTGGGTAAAAAACAACTTAGTTCTGTCAGATCTATTACTTTCATATTCATTCTTCACTTATTGGTGTATTTTATTATATATTGTTAAATGTTTCTTTATAGTAGATTGTTTCTTTTCTTTTTTTCTGTGGAGGGTATATTGTGTGTTTTTCTGCTTTTTCTGCTGCTGCTATAACAAGGAAATTTCCCCGTTGTGGGATTAATAAAGTATAATCTAATCTGATTTAATCTAATCTAATCTTAATGTCATTTGGTGCCACATAAAAAACTGACTGCCACAGGTCTTCCTGAAATTAGCTTCAGAGCTGAAAATCCACTTTCTAGGACATTTTAACAGGATCTATTTCAGGAAGGATTGTTTTGATTTCTTTGAGACTTTCTGAAGGGAATGTCTTCATATCCATTGAAAACATATTAAAACATTGAAGATGTTGTATTACTTCTTCATTATGTAATCATTTTATGAAAATGACACATTCTTTGTAGTTTTAAGTGGCTTTAATTGTCAGGTAGATATTAGTATTATGAGGATTTCAAGATTTTATATGTCTGGATGGTTCCTGTTGAGCTGTTTTGTCATTAGTCCCCAACTGGGAGGCCCTAGGCGAGTTGGCATGGGATGACCCTATACTCTGCTTAATTAAGGATCCTATTGGTGTCAATCACAGGAAATAAAATCAGCCTCTTGGGGTGAAAAATAAAGGTGGAATATTATAGTAGACCGAAACACTGACATTTTAGATTATTGTATAGTTGGTGGACTATGGGAACAGAAAAAATTGTGGACATTTTTTTGACTGCATTTCCACCTTCTTATAACTGGTTGGTATTATTCTATCAAATCAGGGCAGCACCATTGAAGACTACGTGTACATACTAATGCAAAACTTCATTATTACTCAAGTTATGACTCTTCAAACACATGACCAAACCATCTCTAAGAATGTTTTAGTCTTTAACACCTGCAACCAAAAATTCTACACCTTTCACTTAATAACATGTGACACGCGTCAACAAGAATTGATAAAGAACCGAATCGTTAAGCGGAATCAAAAATGAAATCGTAATCGTAAAAATCTTATCAATTCCCATCCTTAGTGCAGACACATCAACCTGTGGTTTACCGTTCCACAACACAGCAGAAGAGCAGTAACACGTAAACGTCAGCTGATTCTAGTTATTGTCTGTGATTGCATTACCTCCATGCAGAACAGTTTAAATTTACTTTATTACAGAAACACAGTAGGACCTCAGTGCAACCAAACCAGATTAGTTCTATTTATCTCATCTACGTTTGTGCTCTATTGGATTAAAGCCTGGTTACATACTTACTGCTGTTATTTAGAGGTGATGCAGTTTGGATTTATTGAATATTTGCACTGGAGTGTACTCAAGTCTGATGTGTGCTGCACCTGTTTGGGCATTTTAATTAATGCATTTGAAGAAATGTGCACAACTGCCTGGTATTAATGAGGTGGATGGACAGGTTGTGGATCTACAAGACTAAAAAACACCCGTAAAAGATGGCAGAGCGCTCCATCGGTGGCTAACCTGCAGGTGACGTCTCTGCAGAGATGGTCGATGTGAGTTGGTCTGACCCTCGTGTCGATACGAAGTCTGGTTTTCAGTGGGAGTTTCTGACATGGTGGTGCTGAAATTAGACTCTACCTGAGACTCCTCTGTGGGCTGAATAAGAGCGAGGAGGAGGAGGAGGAGGAGGAGGAGGAGGAGGAGGAGGAAGGCAGCGACAACAGAAGAGTCAGTGAGAAGAGTGGAGGAGGATTATACAGCTTCTATAAATACCAGCTAAAATAGAACCTGGTCGAGCAGCACCCACCAGCTTATCACCGAACACGAACATGTAGGGGAGAAACGAGTCCTCTGCTGCTGTGTGTCTGATCTCATCACACAAACAAGAAGCATCGTCACAAACATGTGGACACGAGTAAAAGCCACAAATTCATGTTTAAAATGCAGAAGATGTCCAGTGAAAGTACAGAAAGGAACTGTCATTTGATTTATATTGGCAAGAATAAGTAATAATAATTCATTATTTCACTTTTGACCATAAAATTCCACCATTTTTTTACAAATCGGAAAAAAATTCCTTGTTTTACATGTTTGAAAGAAAATTTGTGTATTTTAAGGATTAAATAGTAATTATGTTTTAATTGATTTTTACAGATTTTCCCTATTTCCTTACATTTTTCAATTACTAGAAAAATCGTGACATCATGTATTAATTTAAATAAAACTAATAATAATAAAGTAACAAAAAAAGGCAGGTCAGTGTCAGGATACACGCTGTGTTTAAATCAGGTAAGAATCAGATTATTTTACAGATATTTGTTGTTATGTGAAAGAAAATGTGTGCAAATTAAATATTGAAAAATAGTAAATATTTTTTTTAAAAGTCTTGTTTTACAGATTTTCTCTGTTTTGTTAAATTACAGCTAATAACTAATAAAATCACAGAAACAAGAATTAATTTGCTGACTGTTGAAAAAACAGTCTAAAACTGTAAATAGTGTCCACATCTAAAATCTGTACTTTTACAAATAGTAATTAATTATTTTACAATGTTAGAAAACAAATTACACTATTACTTTAGCGTATTTAAATATTTGCTATTTTTGAAAGGAAAATTATTTATATTTTAAATGAGATTTTAATTAATTATATGTATAAGTCTTTTTTAACAAATATTTTACAGAATTACAGAAACCAACTGTAAATAATGGTAATTTATTCTTTTGTAATGTGTGACTAAAATGTTTTGACACGTAAATTAATGCTTTATTTCTAAGATTTTACTGGTTATTATCTATAACTTAACAAAATAGGAAAAACCTGTAAAGTCACAACTAAAAAATTATTTACCACTTTTCAATCCTTGACATATATATTTAAATAAATAGTGTATTTGTGAGGTTAAATCTTGGAACAAAAGCAAAAACTGATATTTTTTGCTGATTTAACGACAGTTAAACTGTGTAGTTATCCATCACATGTATTAACGGAACGTATTACTATTTGTTGACAGTTTTTCACCTGTATTTTGTTTTTTTCACATATATCATGTAAATTAACACTTTTTCTGAGTTACTATCTGTTATTTATCAAAATAGGAAAAGTCTGTGAGATCACAGGTAAAAAATGGTTTATTATTTAACCCTTAAAATATGCATTTTTTTTTCAAATAACAGCAAATATGTATGAAAAAATCTAATATAAATAACTTAAAAGTGGATTATTTTATGGTCAAATGTTATAAAATAATAATTTACTACTTCTGACAATAATGTTTTTTTTTTTGCAAATACAAATCAAATAGCAGCAAATATCCGTAGAAATAATAATAATAATAATATAGGTTTTCTATGTGGATATTTTCCAGTTTTGTCTTTTTTAATCATGTAAATTAATATTTTTGTCATTATCTGTTTTAGTTATTGTCTGCAATTTAACAAAACATGGAAAAACGACATGTTACTATTTAATCCTTAAAATGTGCAATTTTTCCTTCAAATAACAGCAAATATGTGTAAAACTAAGATTGTTTTATTAAGTTGAGTAAAAATTGGTAGAAGGTAATGCTCAAACATTGTAAAATAATGAACTACTGCTTGTAAAAACACAGATTTTTGCTGATACAAATCAAATAACAGCAAATATTTGTAGTAATTAAGATAAAAACTGTAAAAATGTTGTAAAAGAACAAATGATCATTTATCAAAATACAGTTTTTTCCACTTGTAGACTGTTTTTTTTAGGATTAATATGTAAATTAATACTTTTCATTATTAATTCATTATTATTATTATCTGTAATTTAACCAAACTAATCTGTAGAGCAATAGTATGCTGATAAAAATGTTCCTGTTTTTTTACAGTGTGGATTAAACATGGGACAGTGAATCTCTGGTTTTTGCGAATTCACCCGAAAAGTCGTCGTATTACAGACACCGATGTAGAAACCCAGTAAATCCCCGTCGTCTCGTGGATCAGCCAGTCCCACCGATCGAGCCGTCACTGCCCCCCACTCCCACTCAGTCCTACTCAATCACCCCACTCATTCACAAACAGCCTCTAATCCTGAGCTGCGGTCTCATTGTCATCTGTCTGAGTCCAGCTGTGGCCTCATCTGCCACAGTCGCTCATCGTCCATCACCCGTCCAGGTGACGATCAGACATTCAGGCTCTGCCAGCTGGAAAACTGCTTCTACATTCTCACATGTGCAAAAATAAACCTTTGTCATGAGCTGACCCAGAACGGCAGCCATGTGCTGTCAGATCTGCAGACAGACGCACCTGCAGCAGCTTAAAAACACTCAGTTCTGTGATTCAAACATTCATGCCATATTGTCTCCTCTGTCGCCAAATGCGCTTAAGCTCAGGCTGATTTCAGCGGATTAAACGCCGCAATGACTGCCATATTGATTTAATTCACAGGAGAGACGGCAGAGAGGGGAAGTGACTGTGAACGCAGCCTGTTTTGACCTTTCCCAGCTCAGTCTTGCAGCCGGAACTGTACATCTGATCTAATACTGCCCCCCACCCCCTCTTCTTCTTCCTCCTCTTCCTCCTCTCAGAGCACCACGGCCAGTTTCAAAGAGCAGTGTGGGCTCCCCACTGTGGCCAAGCTGAAGCAGTGCATCCAGAGCCTGGCCACCCGGCTGCAGAGCTCCGAGGGCGCCATGGGGGCCTCCATGGTGCTGAAGGAGGGATACCCCAGTCTGGAGCCGCTGGTCAGCCTGTCAGAGGCGACCAGGAAGTTGCTGGCGGCGTACGACACGGTGAGAAACTCAAAACATGGGAGGGAGATAAGAGTCGCTCCACCTCAGTCCACCAAGCTTTATGTAAAGTTGACCGTCTTTGATTTGTCTGGTTTGTTTTCTGTGCACGTCGTGAAGTAAAAGATGTAAAATGTGGGAAACACTGCCTGCAGTTCACCTGAAAACCTGAGAACTGAAAGCTTAAAGTTTTTTACAGGTTCTCTTGCAAACTTTTATTTATATAGATTTTTTTAAGTACCCATAGAATTAAGTGCTTTTGATGAAATATCGTATTAATATCATGATTTTAGCTTAGATTTGGTTCATTCTCCCAGTAAAAAATCATCCGATGTTCTTACGTGATGCATTCACGGGACTGTGGGAAGGTGGAACATCGGATGATTCTGTCTGTTCTTTCTGTTAGATCTAAACAATATTATCAATATCACTGTGATATTACGTCTTAATAGTTTGTGCAATATTAGTTTCTGCATCATTTTTATTCTCAGTTGTAATATTTCAGTTTCATGTCTCTGAATATGTGCAATATTTAATTAAATTAATTTCATTTTTTTCATTATCATGTGTGATATTGCCTCGTACCTCAGTATAATAGCCAGCATTACTTTATACTGTTGTATTCCAGCATTATTTCAGTAATATATCCTAATTATATCTCACTATATTTCCTGTTTAGGGACTGCATTATGTCATTTGTTTTCTATGAGCAATGTCGGACACAAGGATTTCCTTTGGGATTAATGAAGTTTTGTGTTAGCTTAGCTTTTTAAAGTTTCTTGCTCTGGTAAATGATGGAATTTTAGCATTTTTTTAAAGGTAACATGGCTTTCAAACCTAAAAGAAAGACCAGCAGCACATGTTTACACAGAGCCAGCTGGCCCATTAGGCAATATAGGCAAATGCTAAGGGCGCCGTGGCCTCCAGGGGGCACCACAAAATCGGGAAAACTTTCACCTTCAATATAATTATATTAAAGCTAGTTATTACTATTAACTCTTGAAATGGAAAAGCTTACATTGATTCAAATGTAAAGCCAATTAATATTACTACTAAACAGTGCTATTCGATTTCTTTTGTAAGCGTATGTAAATCACTGATGGAGGGGGGCGCCATATAAAATTTAGCCTAGGGCGCCACATTGGGCCATGTTTACATCATGGAAGCTAAAATATCCTCTTCTATTTGAACGTTTCTCATGCAGACTTTAAAAAAAACACAAACTGTCTCCTGTTTTTTCAGATGATCGGTGCCCAGAAGCAGCTGATCGAGAACGCAGACGGCGTTCAGGAGAGGATCGCTCAGGTGCAGAAAGAAGGTAAAGACGGGTGACGAGTTAAAAGCACTCCGTCTAACAGGCGACCCTGAATGATGATGAGAACAAAAAGCCAAAGATGCTCTGATTTCCACACCTTTTCATCTCTGCTTGCAGTAAATCTGTCTTCCACCAGGGATCAATAAAGTTATCTTATCATTAATGTTGGATTCTCTGAGCAGTGGGACAGCTGTGCAGCCAAACGGTGTATTTTTAGCTCTTCCAGCCGCCTTAGATAACCGCTGACCTTTAGCTGCCGATGTAAATGTCAGGAGGCGCTTTGCCTCTCCGTAAATATGTCAATCCAGGAAGTGACAGGTCCCATCAAGACACTCTGGTGACGCCCGCCTGCAGACATCTGGTGTCAGTCAACAGGAACAGTGGAGGCACATCATGACGGTTTTTCTTTTTACGATTCAGGCTCTTAAATTCATCTTATTTCACCTCCAGGTGTCCTTGAGTTCAATTTTAGCCTCTAACATTTCTATCATTTATTTGTGTTCCTGCATCTTCTGTTTGTATAAATGTAAACGTAGCTCCGAGGTTGAACGTAAGCTGGTGCTGTTTTGCAGGGATGGACTTCCACGAGGAGCTGTCTCGGCTCGGGGAGAAGGACGGACTGAAGGGACGCAAACTGAACAAGGCTGTGGAGAGCTTCACCTGGAACATCACAGTGCTGAAGGTATGAACGGACGAGCAGGAAGTGACAACAGGAACACAGGAAACTGGCTGTAAATCCACAGGAAGTGGACGAAGCTGGACGCAGTAACTCCCATAGTAACATCACAGAAGGTTCATTATTGTCTTCATTATTAAACCGGGTGTTTCTTGATTCTCCAGACTTTTCATACATGTACAGTATTTATAGCAGCTGGTTACAGATCAGACTGGAGCATCAGTTTTTGAAACTAATATTTTGAATTGGAATTTTTCAGCGGCAAGTTGAATTTATTAAACTGAAGTTGTGTTCCAATAATCTTGAAATTGAATCTAGTTTTTGGATTTTAAAGGTTTATACCACCCAAAATATTAGGTTCTAACTAACAAGCTAAAGGGTAAAGATGTATTTTTTCACATCTACCACTTTCTAACCATAAATTTATAGATTTAAAGGTTTATTCCACCCAGATAGTATTTTCTAACTGTCAGGTTGTGGTCATGAAGGTTTATTCCACACAAAATGCTACTTTCTAACTAACAAGTTAATAGTTTTGAGGGTTTATTTCACCCAAAATATTATTTTAAATAAACAAGTTGTGGTTTTAAAGGTTTATTTCACCCAAAATACTACTTTCAAAACAACAAGTTATAGATTTAAAGGTTTATTACACCAAAATACTATTTTCTAACTGACAAACGAATAGCTTTGAAGGTTTATTACACCCTAAATAATACTTTTTAACTATAAAGTTGTAGATTTTAAGGTTTATTACACCAAAATACTATTTTCTAACTATCAAACGGAGGTTCTCAAGGTTGATACCACCCAAAATACTACCCTGTAAGTAACAGGTTATTGGTTTTAAAGCTTTATTTTGCCAAAAATACAACTGTCTAACCTACAGGTTAATAGTTTTGAAGGATTATTCCACTAAAATATTTGTTTCTAACTAACAAACTAAAGGGTACAGATGTATTCCATCAAATTTACTACTCTCTAACTATAAAGTGAGATAAATTTAAAGGTTTATTCTACCAAAATACTACTTTCTAACTGTCAAGTTGTTGTCATAAAGGTTTATTTCACCCCAAACACTACTTTCTATCTAACAAGTTAATATTTTTGAATGTCGATTACACCAACATACTGCTTTGTAAGTAACAAAATATTGTTTTAAAAGTCTATTCGACCCAAAATACTAGCCTAAAACTAACAGGTTTGAGATTTAAAGGTTTAGTTCACCCAAAATACTACTTCTAAACAACAAGTTATGGTTTTAAAGGTTTATTCGACCAAAAGTACCACTTTTTGTTCTGTAGTTTAACGTGGTTGTTAAACAAATTCATTAATTAGCATAGCTTGGTGAAATAAAATAAATGCTGTCATATGCTTTGGCCTCTATATATATTTAAAAGGTTGGAACTCTCTTTGCAAAGCTGTCGATAACTTTGTTGTCCAACTTAAGACATCAGAATTGTGTTTAATGTTAAGCACTTCCTTCTTGTAAATGTCTTTTATCTTGGCCAGAAATGTGACCTGTTGCTCCATTTAGTTTAATTTAGTAGATGGCGCTGTTGCAGAAAAACAAGGGTTTTTGAAATATGTTTCTACACCTGCCTACGTTACCTGACTTTAAATCAAACTCTGGAGTTTTAATGCCAAACCTCCAGCTTTTCCTTTCAGTGCTTCATGCATGTATGTTTGTGCTGCAGGGTCAGAGTGATCTATTGCGAGGAGCTAAGATGGATTCCCTGGATGCTCTGAGGCAGCTGGCTCTGGCCTGCGAAGCCTGCGGACTCACCTCCTCCTCTTCCTCCAACTCCTCATCCTCCACCTTCTCCACCGCCGAGCTGCACTATTCCTCCCACCCTCTGTCCGGCCGCCGAAGCAGCACCCACGGCAATGGGCGCATCTGACAGCCGCCGCCGGGTCCAGACGGCCGCCGAAGAGGAAGAGGGAGCAGTTGGAGAGGAGGCGGAGGCGAGGAGGTGGAGGAGTTTGTCCCTTTATCCAGAGACTAGCCAACACCACAGTCTGTCTGTTCCAGCCTTACGGTGAGTTCATCCATTATCGCTGAAGGTCCGGCCTGCTGAGGCTCTTCATGAATGTCTGCGGTGGGGATGCAAACGGAGACGCGCCACGTGGGAAACTCTGACGGCTCCCGCTTTATTTTCTGAGACTCGGCTCTGTAACTCGGCTGGTTCTTTCCCTCATTAGCGAGGAAACCGAAGACAGCTTTGTGACAACGGGGCCGTCGTGATGTTTACGGCAACGTGGACGTGAATGTAGAGCCGCCTCAGCGTTTCAGCTGCTCCCCTGGGATGGAGACGCCTGTGTGTGTTTATGATGCTGCGAGTAGCCTTTTTAAAACTCACTAAAGTTTTATCCTGCTTTTATTTTTAGATACCTGCAGACGGCAACGTGTGTTTCACAGCCAATTAACCCTCTGAACTCCAAAACCCATCGGCTTAGGAAGGCGTCTTATCTTTGAAAAACGTAACAAAATTACACCATTAATTAGTCAGAAACCACAAAAGCAGAACAAATTGTCTCGTTTTAGGCTTCAGTTGGGAAAATGAGCTAAATCTGAGGTTAAAATTGGGATTTGTCATCGAAATTACTTTAAAAAATTCACCGAAAAAATGGTAGCACCATTCATACACAAGGCAACTCAAGGTGCTCTACAGAGGCATAGAGATGCATTTAGAAAGGGACATTGAAATTACATTGAAATCACAGAATACATGCAAGATATTAAGACATTAGAATTAAAGCATTACATTAACATAGGCATTAAAATCATAGAGATAAAACATGATTTAAAACCAATGAAAGCCTCTTTTAAAATACGAGAATGGATAATTAGGAACTAGGATTATTAATCAGAGAATGCTGTAATCAGTAATGATGTTTTCAGGTGTGATTTAAATGAGTTGACAGAAGTTTGTTCCACGGATGAGGTGCATAATAACTGAACGCTGCTTTACTTTGTTTGGTTCTGATTCTGGGGACTCACAGTAAACCTGTTCCTGATGGTCTGAGGGGTCTGGACACCTCATATGGAGCGAACCAGTCTAGGATGATCATTCAGCGCTTCGTAAACCAAGAGGGAGATTCTGACGTCAGTTCAGACACTCCTCGGATGAACTGCAGGCTGTGTGACAGGGAGGAGACAAGTATTGAAACAAATTAAAAACAAAAACATATCTAAAATAATAAAGATAAGAATATCTTAAATATCTATAGCATGTAGGGTTACCATTCTGTTCAGTGCTGGCAACACCTGTGGGAGCTGATTCCAGGCTTTATACTTTATATTGTTGTGAAATTTGAGTCCACAGTGAGTAAAAATTGTGACAGGAGCAAAAAAAAGATCACAGAAATTGCTTGGAGTTCAGAAGGACAGACTCTGAGGATGTCGTGATCGGTGGAATAGCTACAAGAGTTTTGAAAAGAAAAACAAAATGTGAATTTGATGTGTTTCCATCAACTCTTGCCATAGTCTCTATATGAGCAGAAGAAGCTAGAAACAAACCAAGCATAGAAAAAAGTAGCACGAAAAACTTCCATCCACCCGTGAAAATGCAGAGAAGTCTTCAGGAATCGTCTTAAATTGAAAATTTCTGATTATTCTTTCATGTCAACTGGTGTCGGCCATGTTTGTCCAGCTGATCAGTCATGTGACTTAAATGTTACAGACTCCCATGATACTCTGTTAAACCACATCAAGCAACCGTTTTGGGAAAATTGAGCACATTTTCCCAATTTTTTCCTTTTTCTTTTCCAATGCAGTGCTTTAAAATCCATCATGGAAACAAGGCTACTGATGTCAACATGAACCTTTTCTACACCTAAGTGATTGCTGTGGCCTTTTTTTGGTCTGCCAGCCAGAAAAACATGGCAGCAGATGTCAAATTTCTCCAAAGCTATTCAACAAAATGAGTTTGAGATGGGAAGAAAATCAACTTTATGTAGAATATCAGAAGTTATTAATGAGGTTTTGGAGTTTAGACGGACTGCAGGTCAAGTCTAGAGCACGTTTCTTCACCTGACTGCTGTATTCGTGGGAAACAAGCAGCATTTGTACGCTCACTCAGGTTCTGGTCATGTCCATCCGATGACCTGTGAATCTTCGTTCGGTGAAGGGGGGCGACTGAAACCCGAGAGACGAGGCGCAGTAATTGGAGAGGCTGTGGATGCGTGTTGATACTGTAGTACTACATGTCTGCTGTGTGTACTCTGATGTGTCTGTTTGCAGGAGGAGCAGATTCCTGCAGCATTGATGATGTAGCAATAATACTGAGGCTGCATAACTCAACGATCGAACTGACTTCAGAACTCATGTGTGAAAACAACTACAAACATGGCGTCCGGCAGGTGTAACTGATTCATGGCTCACATGCTGCCTTCACATGGGGTTCTGGTCTTTTCTTCATGCCTTCACATTTCCTACAGCAGCTCATTAGCTTGCTAAGCGTTTAGCCTCAGCGGCTACTACCGTCACATGACCTACTTGTAAAGCATTTGGCGTCCTCGACTTCCATCTGAAGGCAGCATCGGTCGTGTTTTCCTGTCAGCGACGCCGTTCTTCTCGGCCTTTGAGTGTAAACGTGTGCTTCTTCTTCTAACTCTGCTTTTTGTATTCTTGAAATGCTGTGTTTTGACCAAACAGGACCAAGCTAACCCGATTAGAAAATACCACCTCACTGTTCTTCTGGAGGATGAAATCGACAACTGCAGCTTTTTCTAACGAGTCGTAACGGTAACACGTTTGAGGCTTCTTAGTACCTTCGGAGGTTTTTGAGATAAATGGTTTTCATTGGATGATGTTATTTAAAAGACCAAAAAAACAGTTTGTAGTCCAGTGCTGCTGATTTGATCTCAGCTAACCATCGAACAAAGCAGGCGTGAGGCTAACCGGCACCATGAGGAAGCTTTTGAATTAAAGACGTTTTGAATGTTTATTCTGCCCTTTGATGGAGGCCGGCAGGTGGAACCACAGCAGCATGACAACCTGATCTGGACGTGGTCATGGCAGATCATTGTGGGAACCTCCTCCACCTCCTAGTAGCTCAGGAGGCATGTCATCGTCCATTTTGTTCTTTGATAAACAGACAGTGTCCAATCTCCATAACGAACAACATGGAGCTTTGTAACATGGGGTAAACATGGCAACATAGAACAGCAAAGAGCATATGTTAACCCAAACCACAATCTTTTTCTAAACTTGACCAAGAACTTGTGGCAGATTAGTTTTGATACTTATACCTAATCCAGATGTTTTGGTGGCTAAACTTAGCTAAGTGGTTTTGGTCTGAACTTATTCAAGTAGTTTTATGTGACCGAACTTAACCAAGAAGTTTTGGTGCTCTAACTTAATCATATAGTTTTGGTACCTTCACCTAACCAAGCAGGTTTGCTGCCAAAACTCAACCAAGACGTTTCGTTTTGACACCTAAACTTAACTAACTAGCTTTGGTATTTAAACCCATGAAAGTATTTTAGGGCCAAAACCTATCCTAACTAGTGAAAAATGGTACCGAAACTTAACCAAGTAGTTTTGGTACCTAAACCTGACTAAGTGGTTCCCAAATTTTACAATAGGTTTAGGAACTTGAACTTAATTAAAAAGTTTTGGTACCTAAACTTAATCTGATAGTTTGGGTACCTAAACTCAACCAAGTAGTTTTGCTGCCAAAACTAAGTGGTTCTGGCACCTAAACTTAACTAGTTTTGGTACCTAAGCCGATAAAAGTGGTCTTAGGGCCCAAACCTAATCAGGTAAATTTGGTACTTTAGCTTATCCAAGTAGTTTTGTTTCCTAAACCTAACGAAATGGTTTCGGTTCCCAAATTTAACCAAGTGGTTTAGGTACTTAAACTCAACCAAGTAGTTCTGGTACTTGAACTTAATCAAGAAGTTTTGGTACCTAAACTTAATCCGATAGTTTTGGTGCCTAAACTCAACCAAGTAGTTTTGGTACCTCATCTTATCAAGGTACTTCTGATGCCAAATTTACCGAAGTGGTTTCAAAACTCAACCAAGTAGTTTTGGTACCTCATCTTATCAAGGGACTTCTGATGTCAAATTTACCGAAGTGGTTTCAAAACTTAAACTTAACCAAGTAGTTTAGCTGCCAAAACTTGACCAAGAACTTTTGGCACCTAAACTTAACTAACTAGCTTTTGTACCTAAACCTATACAAATGGTCTTAGGGCCGAAACCTAGTCAGGTAGCTTTGGTATCTAAACTTAACCAAGTAGTATTGCTAAATTTAAGTTTTGTTCCTGTACTCAATCAAGTACTATAGTTCTGGTGCCTAAACCTAACCATAAGTAAACCCTGAGTCCCAAATCAAAAGTCAAAATGAGACTTGAGTGAAAAAATAAACTGTAAAAATGGTCAAGTCTCCTGGTGAAAGTCTGCTTCTACCAAAAGTCTGCTTCTACCAACCCATCCACTTAGTCTTTAGTTTAAAGGTGTGCCGTCTTCACCATTAAATGTGGTGATAGTTTGCCTACCAGGAGGTGAAGGAAGTTCCTATAGCTGTCTGTGATGTTAGCGGTCATTTAATGTTCTGATAATATGTGAAACAGGCTGAATGTTGTAACTGCTCTCCAGCTGGTGGCATCAACGGCGTTTACTCACATATCCAGCCGCTCTGCTGAAGTGCTGGTGTATTTTCTGAACCATCCCTTTGTAATGACCTCTTTATAAAGTCCCTCCACTCTCCTGTTGCTGCTGCCGGAGGCTCCAGGTGAGGAGAGACTGAGCTGATGCACTGCCACAGGAGGAAGACGACCTAATAACATTTTCCATGCGAGTGTTTTTTCATTCTAAGGCTGAGGGGGCTTCTAAAAGTAGAAAACAGATAATGGAGAGAGAAAGAGCAAAGGTTGAGGGATGGGAGACGAAGACGGGGCTCTTAACGGAGTCGGTTTTGGTTGTTGGTTGGGTGGGAAACACCTGCAGAGCTTCATAATTGGCTGAGTGCAGTCGACACAGTGACAGCACCTGCTGCTTCCGTCTATTAATAACTCCGACTCACCGGAGGCCTTCGGATGTGTGTTCATGTCTGTCATGATACCACGGTGCCCTGATTCCTGACCATGCAGCTCCGTGAGGATCTCCAGCGCCCCCTAGAGGCAGGTATCCCAGTGCTTTCATAGCATCACAGGAGATCTGCTTACCTGCAGGGAGTAGGAACTCTCTGCATTAATGATGCAGCCGTAAAACAAACCACAGTATTAGCTTTCTGGGTTCCGGTGGCTGCTGAAGGGGGGATACAACTGGGTCACAGAGCAAACACCTGATGGGATTTACTTTAAGATGGAGGTCAACGGGTTTACCTTTGAAAGGAGTCCGGTTTCAGTAATTAGGTCCTTACAGCCCAGAATAATTCATCAGGTGGCTGCTGTACTTACAGTAGATACAACACCTGATCCATCTGATCCAAAACACGCTCACTTACTTCAAGTTATTTACCTGCAACAAAGAATCAAACCATAGTACTAGTGGATTGAATGTGCTTTTATATCTTCCAGGCAGCTATTGCTTTCAGTTTATTATGGTGTGAAAGTCAGCAGGGACCAATTCATCCTGCTTGGGTTTATTTTTGTCAGTAATATCATTTATTTCCATGGGTGCAAATGTCAACACGGATACATCTGCAGCTATGTTTTTCTTTCCTGCCATCCTTTTTACTGTGTACGTTTGTTTCTTGTTTAAAATTCGAAAACTGTGCAACAACCAGCCCTCTAAATTTGCATCCCAGAGCTTTGATTTCCCCCAAAAATGCAGACTTTTGCAAAATTTAATTCATGCTTGTCATTGCATTGGTGCACAACAAGCATGGACCTTTGATAAGTTTCAGGAGACAAGTTACGTCGGTGAAGGTTTGCAGTAAACAGACTAAACAGCGGTACGATCCATCATAAAGCATCCTCTCAGCCTCTCTGCTTCTTCAACACTCCCGACCAGATGACATGTTCACGTTGCAGTATTGAAAAACAAGTGTTTACCTCTGCAGAAGGCACTGCAGTCAGTCGCTCACTACAGTGCTTTAATATGACGTTCAGTATCTCATCTGTAAGTCGCTGCTGCACCCTGATCCCTGACAGTGTGGCCTGCTTCCCTTTAAAACCTCAGCAGTAGGAAAGGCTCGCTCATCTTAAAGGAGAGTTCTAGTTTCTTCCAATTCATGTGTGCACTGTGTCTCTATGAGTTGTATTGTAGAGATCCAGAGAAACAAGGATACAACAGCGTACATCAGTGCAAAAAGTGCAAGTTTCCTGCAGTGTTTGACTCAGTGAAAACACATAAAATTAGGCACCTGAAACTGACAGGTATCCAACTATATTAGGGATGTAAGTGACCTAATTACCTGACTTTTCATCCACTGGTTTGTTACATGTGTTGTGGTGCTGCAGAGGTTGTACCAGATCAGATATCCAGCACAAAAATTACTTTCTCCTTGTTGTAGAGGCTTTTACTGAATGTATGGAGAGCTGAGCTTCTGGTTCTGTTCTTCCCGTTAATGTTGTGGAGGTAGAACATCATCTCAAGGTTGTTAGTCAAAGCTGTAGATTCAGTAGCTGTAGTTAGAGCCCTCTCATCCATAGACAAATTGAGGGTTTTTTTCAATCAACAAGTCCCAGATGCATCATTCTAATCACTGATAAACATAAAATTAATGGTAATAACATCTTCTTGCAGTCTTGTGAATAAATACATGTAAGTGGTGGAGTCGTCAGCATAGAAACATCCAAAATGGAGATTTGTATCATTTAAACCTAACTTAAACTTAACAAAGCAATTTGTACATTTGTGCTTAGTTGTAGTTGCAACAAAACAAGCAAAAAGCACAGTTTGGTATAAAATGATGACCTTTCTTCTGGCTAGAAAGGTCTACTAACCTACAACCTATAAATGTAGAGTTTTGGCTCCACCACCATTAAATGAGATAACCTCCTACTGAGTCGACTAAAGGTGGACGAGGTCCTTGCTGGCCCATATATTTAGGAATAAGACATTTAATGGGCAGATAGCATCCAAAATAGGTGAATGCAGGAACACCAGCACTTTCTGGAGGTTTGCTGTCTATTCTGCCTCTTTCCTTCTGTTGCAGCGTTACATTTAACTGCTGAAACAAACCAGTGGATGAACATGTGGAGGATCAGGTCTGACAGCAAGTATCCTGGATGTACTTGGCAGAACGTCCGTTCCAGGTCCCTAATTTCTGTGTTTAACTTCAGTCAGACTGGAAACAAAGCTGCAGCAATCTCTACAACATAAGTATGCAAAGTTAGCATGACCCATAGAGCCACAATGGACACATTAATGGGAAACGCATCTCCTTAAAGCGTTGGTGGACGGCAGCAGAAGATCAGGCTGCTGCAGTGAATCCGTTACCCACATGTCTTAACCCGGAGCTGCTCGGTGTGCTCTTCAGTCTGTGATGCTACCTAACTTTGCAGGCCGCTGGTCAAATAGCGCTTTAACATTCGTTTCGAGTAATCGGAGAGTTGTTTGTACCTGCCATAGTGATGTGGACAAACGTGTGTAAAACACTTGTTAAAGGTATTTTAGGCTGTGTGTTACCCGTGTTGGCCTGTGTCTCCACCGCTGACCTTTAATCCAGTGTTGTTGCCCCCAAAACGTCGACTGTATGTTTTTGTAAAACTGAAAGAAGAAAAAAAAGAAGAAAAATATTTATTGAAGTGTGTTTTACTTAAAAAACTATAAATAAATATAATTAATTAAATGGACCTTGCTTTTATTTTGAAAAGCTACTGTGTTTTCTATCTGACAAGTAATCGAATATAACAAGAATATGTATCCCAGACTAAATAAAGTTATCTTTTCCTGACCAAACCCTCCTGTTGGCTGGACTTTGTGTCTTTGCTGTTTGTCTTTGCTCCATTTGTTCTGTTATGATAAATAATGAGCAGGTCATGAATGGATGCTGGTCCAGATGTCCTGCTGTCCGTTCCAGACTCAGCCAAACAGGTAATTGCATGAATGAATGAATTAAAGAGCCAAAAAGACAAGCAAGGTGTTTCACAATCTGCCAGCCTAAAGGTTGTTCTCATGAAAGGCCTAAAAGTCATCGTTGAAGCATTAATAAATCTGTAAATTACAGCTTTAAGCCTATTTTGCTGCTACCTTTAGTTAGAAATCATTTGTCTTATAAACTGAGAGGCCAAAACAACTGAACTTTTTACTGGCCTTTTTCATCAAATGCATTTTGACGAGTCGAAGTAGAAAAAGCCTGAATGATGGCTGCATTAATGTTCTTTTCCTGCAGGTCCGAACAACATGCATGCACCTAATAACAATGGTAATAATAGAAACATATTTATTCCATGTCTATTCCGCACACAATGAAAGCAAATGCAGTCTAATGCGTTGTTTTGACTTTATGATCATTTTGTGTAATCTACAAGTTGTTCTTATCATTTGTGTCAGTAAATCTAAATAAGAGAAACTGTGTATAATTGCAGTTATTTAAAAGCTTATTTCAGAGGTGCAGGGGAATGCATGTATTCAGGATTGGAGAGAGCAATAAACAAATAACTAAAATTAGTCCAGATGATATTTGAAAAATGTGCAATAGATTATATTTACAAGGATTACCTGGTTGCATGTAGGTCTTTGGTCTTGTCTTCAATTTTAAGTGCAACTCTAATTTACATAAAAAGCAAAAATATTAGTCTGCTTGTTAACAAAAATTTAAATGACTTTATTAAAAAAGTATTCTATATGTTTTGTTTTGTATTATTCTCACATGCAGCCACATATGGTTACGAAAATATTACTAGTTGACTTCTGTGTTACCTTTTTTTTTAATGTGAACTCAAAGATGGGACTTTTCATGGCAACTTAATTTTTTTTCAAGTTTCAACTCACCCAGAATCAGAGAATATTTCATCTGTTTTTCCAGAATTGCAAATTCTCAATCTGCTGCAGAATAACAGTATAAAAATCAAGTTTTTAATCTTTTGTTATTCCTGAAAAATTGTTCAGACATACCCTGAAAAATCTTGGAAAGGACTTTATATATCAATGTACAATTTCACAGATACCCTTTTATTAAACTATAGTTATTGAAACTACACGGGATATGTGAGGTTAATTTATCTCACTTTGTAGACTGAGTCCATGTTATCAGCTGATAGTGGCTCATCAAAGGTGCTGTTCAGTAACAATGAACTGCAGTACAGGAAGGTTAAATGTAATTTGGAAAGGGACTAAAGCGCATAAATATAAATGAACTCACTCCACATTTGACCAATTTGTCTATAAGCAAGATGCAGACCCACGCAGGATGCCTTCTTAAACATGGCAGGTAGCCCTGTGACCTTGACCTTTTGACCCCAACATTAATGGTTGAACAGGGTAGGTCAAGATCAACATCTGTGCTGAGTTTGATTGTCCCATCTGTCTTTGTCATCGAGTTATGGTGCGGACATACATACCCACATACATACGGACATACAGACAGACAGATGGCAGTAAGTTCAAGATCAAAGGCCAAGTTCAAGGCCAAGAGGTGCAATGTGGTAGTCCTACCCTTAGATACACCAAAGTTCATCATTGTAAGCTTAACTTTGACCTTTTGACCCCAAAATCAATGGGTGACCAGGGTAGGTCAAGATCAATTATCCTATCTGTATTTGTTCTCAAGTTATGGTGCGGACATAGCCACCCACATACAGACAGACAGACGTTAGTGACCGCCCTACCTACGGCCGTCTCCGTCGGCGTGGGTAATTATATCTATTTGTTGTGATGGTGGGGGGTCCTCAGTGTCCTGATACTACTCTGTTCATCCAGCAGGGGGAGCCAGTGGACAAGCTATTTTCTCTTTGGGTCACACTCATCTTATAGTTCAACCGAAGAATCCTCTGCAAGTGTTCTATATTTTAAATACTAAATGGTAATCTGGCTTTGCAGTGTTCATTATTTAGCAGTATATTCAGTTTATACTGTATAATAGTGCTTTTTAACTATCAAGTTAAAGTTTAAAAGGTTTGTTCCACACAGAAACTACCTTTCTTTAGTTGAACTTGGTTACTAAGAGTTGCCGCCTTTGTAGTCTCTGGACTTGATGGAACGTGTCAAGATGAGCCTGGTTCTGCCGAAAGTTTTCTCTTTCCTCCCTGCTAAAAGGGAGTTTCCTGTACACTGTCGCCAAGTGCTTGCTTAAAGGGGGTTAAAAAGAAATCTCCTTTGAGTGTGTGCTTTATAAAATATGCTTCCAAGCATAGCAGTCAGGTAAACTGAAGGTCACTAGTTATGGCATGCTTCATGCAATCTACACTCTTAATGTAAATGAACCCTAGTGATATGTTGGGGGTTTGACCCATTTTAAAGTAAAAAATTCTGGAAAAAAAGTTAAATATTTTTTTGGTATTACATTTCTTCTGTTTGGCTTAATAAGTGTAATCAACATATGAAATGAAAACTGCAATTGTGAGACATATTTCACCCCAATCTCTCTCTCACACACACACCCTCTCCCTACTCTCTTGACTTCATCTGTAAAGTGCCAGAATGCAGGTGTTGTTATGACTTTTGACTGGCACCTTTTCTGTCCCAGTGGGCAAACTCCACCCATATTGAGTGGACACTCAGCAGGGGAGAGGCAAAACATATACAGATTCTCTTGCAAGGGAGTCCTACCAACGTTACACTCTGCAGCTACACATGCTACTCTCTCTGTCACAGCTTTACAAAATGAGCAGCAGAGGTAAACAGGTGACAGCCCTGGAGGCTCTGGAACTCATGTCTGACCATGACAGTGAAATCGAGGAGGATGTGTCTGAAGCCGTTTTATCACCTGAACTCAGTCTGTTCTGATGTAAACTGTAACTTTAGTGCTTGAATTAGGTGTAGGTCTATCAGTAAACGAAATGCACTGCCAAAGACCTACGTTGCTGACTGTTTCTTTCTCTTTTGTAGAGAACAACATGCAGGGTGTCAGTAGCAGAAATAGGTCTGGAGGTAAACCACAGACACCCATCAACACAGTGAAGTGGACTCTCAGCCCCATTGCCTTTAAGTCCAGTTCAAACCCAGAGGATCTGTCACGACGGATGACCAAGAGGAAGACCAGTGATGATGGTGAGGCTCCTTTGAAAACAATGGAGTGATGAGGTGCAGTTTGGAGTGACAGCAACAGCAGCTACTATACATTGAGCAAACCAGCATACACCATGAACCTCAGCTGCAACGTTTTCAGCAATGTCTCACCTGAAGAGAAGCAAATCTTTGAGATGTCCTCCTCAGCAAAGACAAGCACAAGTAAGCAGTCTGTGTGCTGTGATTCCTGTGTAGCTACATGAAGGATATCTAGCAATCTAATGGTGGGGAGATCTAAAGCAGCAGCTTTCATGGGTTTCAATGGGGACATCTTTTTATTCCAAAAAAATAAAAAGGAAAAATGACAAAATAAAGCACACTGCGGCATCGACACACAACAGCCAGACCTTTCCATGGTTTGAAACAACAACAAAGATGACAGAATATCGTTGTAAACCAGTTCAAGCTGAAGATAAAATAACATTAAATCCACTGTATCCATTTTTCTGTTCTCTCACCTTCCTCAGTTTTCTTTGCTTGTGAGAGTCATTTGTTTTTCTTTTTGGTTTAAAATTACAGTGAATTAGTCTTGCTTGTATAAACAAAACATATTCATGCAAAGTTACTTCCTCAAGTGATTTAAATGACTTGAAGCAGCAGCCACAGAAAATAACCTCAGCTTCAGCTACAGAGTCGTGACTTTGGAAAGAACCATCTACTTAATTTTTCTTTGCACTGCTGATACAGCTGAGATATAGAATGACACAATTTCTATCGCAAACACTTTCAACAAATGTCGTGTACACTTCAAAGCCTGGTTTCTAAACCTTTAAACCTACCGTGAATATGCTTTGTTTGTGTAAACAAGATAAAGCCATGCAAAGTCTTGTCCTCAAGTGATTTAAATGACCCTTGGTGAAGAAACAGCCACAGACAACATTCTCAGCTTCAGCTACAGACCAGTGACCATGGAAAGAATCATCGTCTTCGTTTGTCTTTGCACTGCTGTTGAGGGAGATATAGGAAAACACATTGTCATCAGGAGCCGAGCAAACTTTCCTGAAGCTCAGGCTTATTGCCGACAACATCACACTGATCTTTTTTATTTTAACAGCCAGAGTGAGATAGACAAGCTTCTAAAAGCTGAAGGTGGAAGGCTTCTCTCCGGATTCATCGGCCTTCAGCGAGATCCCAACAACCAGACTGCTTGGAAATGGTCAGGAGGGGGACACATCACATACCAGAACTGGGCTGATACACAACCAAATAATTATAACGGCATTGAAAACAATGGAGTGATCGATGGGAATGGAAAATGGTATGATCACACCGGCAACAGTCCCTTCTATTTTTACTGCATTGATGTGACCGTGGAGCAGGAGGAGATGTCCTGGGAGGACGCTCTGAGCCACTGCAGAGACAAACAAACTGACCTCCCCAGTCTGCTCTCTGAGACCGATCTGCTTCTGGCCCAGACTGAGATCAACCACAAACACATCACTGAGCGGGTGTGGATCGGACTGCGTTTCCTGGGTGACCGCTGGCTGTGGGTGAACGGTGACCCTCTGGAATTTGAGGCCTGGTCCCAAGAAGGAGGTCAGGACCACCTGTGTCCAATAAAGAAACGCTGTGGAGCTCTGACCAAAGGGGGACTGTGGGAGAACTGGGACTGCCAAGACAAACTCAACTTCATCTGTGTGTGACACATTCTGAAGAGATCACATATTAACTTATACATATACTGATACTTATACTATATGAATTAATCTAAACTGTCATTTGCTGTTTGCTTTTCTATGATGATACTATATTCATCTCTCATTATCCAGTTTGGTGGTTTGTACTTTTCAGGCAAAGGGTTTGTGTGTTTCATGACCTTGTCTTGTGATTGAAATTAGAATACATTGTCAGGACATTTGAATAGATCAGTGATTTTCAAAGTATCCTCTGGTGACGTTGTTGTAGAGCAAAGTTACAGAGACAGTTAACATGTTAACTTGTTCACAATTTGACCTTTTCGGGATGCTACGATCAATAAATAAATAAAAATATTCTCCCTCTGCACCTGTCATCTGTAATGAAAAGCTGGGCATCCCCTAAAAATAATGATTAATAATAATAATTCACGATGAGCTGATTATAAACTGTCCTGATCTGACATCAAGCCTCACATTTGTTGGGCCTTACTATCACTCTCTGAGCAAAGAGAGAGGCCTACAGGTAAAAGCAAAAGCCTGAGAAAGAAGAAGAAATCAAGTATCACACAAAGAGAGCCTTGGTGTCGGAGCTGCAAATTTCACTCCATGGAAGCAGGACTAAACAAACAATCCCCACTGAACATCTTGACTTTTATTGTGTGTTTGAGTCAAAGCTTAAGAGATAGGGGTCATGTTTAATAACCCTCTGTAAACCTGGGATTTAGGTCTTCTAAATTACAGTTAAATACATTTATCTTTATTAATTAAATTTAAGATTATTCTTACCAACCTGTGTAAGATTAACCAGCCTCACTGCATTTAGTAGCTAAAACTGACCAGTCTGGTATTTCCAAGACAAACCTTTATGTATGTATGGAAATAAAGTGTGATGATTTTACTTTGGCTAAAGCACACTGTGTTACATTTAATGTTAATTTAAATTAAAACATGCAGCAATTATCAGGTTAAAATCTAAAGATTTCTGGGCCCAACTAAAGCCCCCAGTGATCCGAACAACTTCTCCATAACAAATGTTCCAAAATGAAACACCAGATGTCAGTGTTTTACCAGTAACGAAGGGTTCTGTGTGAACGCAGCCATCCAGGGACACAACGCAAAGTGAACACAACTTTTAAAGAGGAGACATGTAACATATGTAGGCACATGCTGGGAATTAAATAACTTTTTATGAGTCTTTTGTTCAAACCTGTCATTTAGTCGTAGTTTTTTGTGTTTTTGTGGGTTTTTTTTTGTGTTTTTCACAGCTCTGTCTCCAGTAAAGCAGCTTCAGGGTGGTGTAGCCTTAAGTGTCTTTATAGGCAGCAAACAGACTATTTATGGAGGCAAACTTTAATCTTTATTTGACATTCTACTGAATTAAAGAGTGGATTTATCAATTTCTCAACAAATGTCTGAAAAGAACAGATAATATGTATTTAAACACGACTTAAAAAAAGCTGAATCAGTATTTGTAATTCGCAGCACTACATTTCCCACAATCCAACTTGACGTCCAGGCGGAAACGCACCTGTGCAGCTTTGGGATCGAACTCACTCGAACCAGAGAAACAAAACACACCAGGACGCGCATTTGTCTGGACGATGAGAGGAGGAAGCAGCAGATAGAACCCGGATATCCGGTCACAATTTAAATAGCTGCCGCCAACCTGAGCAACCTGCGGGAGCTTTGCTGTTCTTCACAAACGCAGTTCACTCGTTTCTGCTGCTAATCGCTTCATAACTTGTAGTTTTAACCTGATCAACAGTTTTTAAAGGCTTTTTTTCTCCCTGACGCATGCGCCTTGGTGTCGGAGCTGCAGGTAGGACAACACTTTTATTCCTCTACTACCTGTTAAATGCATAATCTTCATTTTATTAGTGTGTTTCAGTGAAAGCCTGAGAGATTGGAGCCATGTTTAATGTCCCTCTGTCAACCTGGGATTTATTATACAGTATTATATTGCACATCAGGAATGCAGGAAATTCTCTTGTATGTAAATGTGTAGTCTGTTTTGTTGTTGTTGTTGTTTTCTCATTCATTTATTAACTCACCGACAGGCCTTTTATTTGTTTGTTGTTTATTTAAATCATTTCTTGTTGTTATTGTCTGGACTGTATGAACAAATTACAACTATTGATTCTTGGTAGAGGACCAGCCTCTGTTTGATCAATTTTATGCAGCTTTTAATGTTGGAGATTTAATATTTTCTAATCCAACATCCACAGTTAGCATGGTGCTAGTATTTGTTAGTGTTATTTTTACCTTATTGTCGTGGGTTGTTAATCATTTTGTTATTTTAGAAAATTATAAGGGGATGGATGAAGCGATCTGGCAGCTTTAAGAGGATCCTCCAACTTTGTCTAAAGCACAGTACCTCATATGTTGTAATAATTTTACTCTGAAACATCTCCCAAATGGAGAAATGGAATATAAAGATTTCAGCGTTCTAAGAGTCAAACCACCTCTCCATAATAAATGTTCCAAAGCTACACCCTAGATCAGGGGTGTCAACATCCGGTCCTCGAGGGCCACAATCCAGCATGTTTTAGATGTCTCCCTCTTCCAACACACCTGATTCACATGATCAGCTCATCATCAAGCTCTGCAGAAGCCTGATAACGATCCTGATCATGTGAATCAGGCGTGTTGGAACAGGGAGACATCTAAAACATGCTGGATTGTGGCCCTCGAGGACCGCAGTTTGACACCCCTGCCCTAGATGTCAGTGTTTTACAAGTACTTAAGGGTTCTGGATGAATGCAGCCGTCCAAGGACACAACACAAAGTGAACACAACTTTTAAAGTGGAGACACTTAATATGTGTTACAGGGGGCTGCAGCATTCCGAGATCAATTTCAGAATAAGTCAGTAACAAGATAAAACTCAATTAATTTGCATTTAATGAAATTGCAACATAGTGAACAGCGCTTTAAAAAATATCCAGCTCGGAAATGGCTTTACATAAAGAGAAAGCAAAGTTTAACGAGAGGCCTGGAGGCAATAACTTTGTCTGCCAAAATATCAGTCTAAACATCCACTTACTAGACTACTTACTGTGATGCCAACTATACTGTACTTGAGAGGCTGTAAAAGAGAATTTTCTGCTATATGAGTCCTAAATCTTTAGCTCTACCACTTGTTAAATGCCTCATCAAGCTAAGCATGAATCTTTTAGTACCTTTCTACCTTAGATTCATTGCCAGTGTTTCTTCTATTGCCAGTATTTTTGTAAATTTTCAGTAATATATTGTACAACATCTGATTACTTTTCTGCATTTATTCTCATATGATTCTTTTTCTGGGAAATCTCTGTCACAAGAATGTCCCTCAGGACTAATAAAGCTCTATCTCGGTGTATCTAATATCAAAAAGAGTCGAGGGGCTCCTTCTGACCAGAACATGTTCCCATGATCCGTCCCTGTCGAGGGTTCACGCCCCGCCGTGCTCGAGCCCCCTCCAGCAGGCCGGCGGATCGACAAACAAGACCTGGGGTCCAGTCAATTTGTCTGGACAAATGTGGGGATTTGGGGCCGCGGTGAGATTTGCAGGGACGAGTGCTAATTGTTTGTGTGCCAAGTAACTCCCCTCAGTCCGCTGGTCTCTTAAGTCACTATTCACCCCCGGCTTTGTGTGGTTTGTCTTGAACCTGACACGTCGAAGCAGGGAAAGTGGAATTCAAGTCATTTCTGGCCTTCTTTAGCAATTAATTTCAGCCTTTTGAAGGATTTGCCCCTGTTCTCCTGGCATCATGTGTAATAATAAAATGTGAATTTTCTTTTTATAAATCATAAATCTCGCACCATGTTCCACCTCCAGGTCTCCTCTCCGTGGAAGAAGGGGTCATGGCTGGAGGATGGATGGACGGGGTCAGCTGGGGGAGGTGTGTGCGAGCCTCCCCTCCTCGTACCTCCACCTCCCTGGTCAACAATGAGCCGAGGTCGCGCTGCATCAGTACAAGTGGCTGAAACAATGTGAGAGAGTGGCTGCAGCCAGGCGTCACCTCAGGCCCCCTCAGTGCTCCGCTGGCATGCTGATCAGAGGATTATGCCTCCGAGGCAGCGTCGAGTCAAGAGCGCGCCGGAGAAAGGGAAAGGCATGCAGGGAACATGAGGTACACGCCAGTTTCACACGAACCCACACAAGCAGACATGCAGCATGAGGACCACACACTGGCTGCACTAGTGGCAGGCTGCCAGCAGAGGGCACCACAGAGCTGCAGTGTTTACACAGGGGACAATGTAAATAACAGATGTATTAAACTATTTGAGTAGATAAAGGAAGAAACTGTAAGATACATTATCTATACAATTAACTTCTCCGTTTCTCTTTAAGGAAAAATGGCTTTTTAGCAGCAAACAAAGTCCACACTGGAATAAGATGAGATAAAACTTTACTAATCCTAAAAAAGTTTGAATTAATTAAATATAATGTACACATGAACCAATTAAAAGCCATTGCAAACTAATTAGAGTGTTAAACTGTAGCTTTTTCCTTTATTTAATTACTATTTTTTTAGTTAAACAAAATAAATAAAATGCAAATCAGAAAAAATAAAACAGCATGAAGTACAGACGTTTTCTAGTGCGGCTTTTTGTTTTAGCACCTAAAGAAAATGTCCCTATTTAAAGTCCTATATTTTCATGCAGATGAATGTTAATTAAGTAATTTGCTCCCATACATTTAACGGGACAAGTGTCTTATTCAATACAAGACATTTAATGACGAGATGTCATGAAGTTTTAAATGCAGGTATGAAAAGTCACATGACACTGATCCAAAACAGCTGTTGACTGAACTTTTAAATACGAGGGATTTAAAAAACATTTTTCAATAATCTTTCTTGTAGATATAAACAAAACTGGTCCAGACCAGACTGTCTTCCTTCCTCCACAGGTTAAACAAATCCTTGTACAGTTTATAGAACTTTAATCTGAATAAACTGTCATCGGAATTTGGTTCTGTTCATTGTTTTCTGGGTCTCAGCTTGTAAAACTTAGCTTTTGTAGGGAAAAATGACCAATTTCTAAACCGTTCCATCCTGATCTCCCTGAAGAACAACAATCTTTGTTGCTTTTGACCATAAAACATCAATCTCTGGCTGTTACAACTTTCCTTCTGTCCAGGTGTGTTGAGCAAACACAAGGCTTTGTGAATGGATATTTCTTCATCGAATATCTTCTGATGTCTGACCTCCCTGAATTTGTTGGAACTGTTTTGCACACTAGCTGTGAACAGTTGCACAGGGAATGCTCATGAGTTTGAAGCAGGTCTTGTTGATAATTACATTTTAGGCGCCTCCTCATTAAGGTTCAACTTCAGGAGTGAGAAATACTCCTAAAATGACCAGTAAGACGCTTGGTTACACTGTTAGAATCACTCTTTTAGCCTGCACTCTCTGCACTCCAACCATTTGTCCCTGGCCTTTCCACTCGAAGTGAAAACTGTTGGCACGGTGCTGTGTGTGGCAGCCATCCAAACTGTTTGCCTCTCTGTGCATCCACCCACCATTTGGACCTCATTATGACATTAACACTGTTTGTTCGAGTGGCAGAAACACAGATCAGGAGGTGGAGACAACAGAAGGCTTCGGGTTTTTAGCAGCACAGTGCTTTTTGATACTGACATGTCGATGCTTCCAACGTCTCTGTTGGAGGAATCGATTCTTATAATTAAAGATTAATAACTAAAATATCACCGATCAACTATGCTACAGCTTACTTTTTAGTTCCTTTTTCCTGAACACATAAGGCTTCAGGACACAACAAGTGTCTTTACTGGTACTAGTATAGTGACAGCAGCACCTGAAAGGTTTTAGAATAAAGTGTATCACTCATCTCTAGTTTTTAGCCAACGTTGAACTGATCCAGAATTCTGTAGTAAGTGTCAAAGTAAAGCATCCTGGAATTTAGTTCTCTCCTTTTTTTTCAAGCTTAGTTTGCGTGAATTTGCATAAAGGATGCAGGAGTTTGGGGTAAAGTTAGCCTGCTTGGATGTAAATGCATGAAGAGGATGTTATGACCAGCTCATGAGGGCAAAGGGAAGTCACATAAAACCCTGATGTTGTGAGGTAAATTAAAGTTATTTCTGAGTAAATAAAGTAAAGATTTAACAATAAAAACAAAAGCGAGGCAGCTAAGGGCTAAATGAGTGCTGTGTAAAAGGTGAAAATGAGAACAAGAAGAGACTCTAACCTAGAGTTTAAAGATTACAAATGTATGTAAAAGGAAAAATAACAAAATGAAACTAACTGCTCTGATCCAATAAAACAAATACAGCACTAACAGCACTCAGTTGCTAGTGAGGCTGAGAGAAAAGTCTAAGGGTGTTAGCAATGTGTTCTCAACAAAATCTAGTGCCTCAGCAAGTTTACAGAATTACACAATCTCAAAAGACACTGGGGCTGGTTACAGCTTGATGATGAAAACTAGTCTGCTTGCTTCTTAAACCCTCTCAGGTGGATTGGCTGAAGCCTATCTCAGCCGACTCAGGCAGGGGACACCAGGTCGCCAACCCCCAGAGACAGACAAACAAGCACACTCACATTGGACAAATTAGAATCATCAGTTAACCTGAGCATGTTTTTGGACTGTGGGAGGAAGCCGGAGTACCTGAGGAAAACAGGGAGAACGTACAAACTCCACACAGAAAGATCCCAGGCGTCCTAACCGGGATTCGAACCAGGGATCTTCTAGCTGTGAGGCGATGCTGCTAACCACCGTGCTGCCCGAAGTCTAAACACTTTTGTAAAATGCTGTTGCTTTCTAAAACCTCACTTTTAAGATTCTCCTCCCTTCATCCAAGTGAACACAACTTTCTCCAACTCGTCACTGGGGTCATTAGGAAGTCTCCCTCCCACTAACTGCAGCCCATTCAGGCCTCTTGTGTTTTGTGCGTTTGGTTCTGCCCTCCGATCAGGAGGCAGGTGGTCGGCAGGATTTTCACTGAAAGATCCTGCTTCTGGATCTACCCGAGTCGTGACCCTGAATCTGGCCATCCTCACCCCATGAAACTCAGACACTCATCAGACACCTTGTTCCACTCAGGAAGGGGTCTCTGGCTCTTCTAGTGCTCGTCATGGGGGGGCTTCTGTGTGAGCAAAAAGGCCAACAATACCTAAAACAGACTCTGAGCTGCTGGCGTCTGCAAACTCGTGGAGGCAAATCAATGCCCACAGTAATGCAGAAACATTTGAAAACTCATTCTTTAGTTCATAAGAACCCAAAAACTTCACCAACCTGAATTTGAAAATGCCTGTGAAAAGTGAGCTTTCAGTCTTCACATATGTGGTCGAGTTCTTTCTTGTATCACCAGACTTTTCTATTGTCGCCTGAGATTTTCTCTGATTGCCCATATTTTACTCTGAGGAGGGTAACCATCTATCATTGATTTCCTTTATTTTGGTCTCATTCATGCCTCGTTCTTCCAGTTCTTGCTGGTTTTGTACATCAGATTTATGAGATATTCTTCACGGGTCTTCATATTTAAGGTGGTATTTAACTTTTAGCTCTACTGCAGCAACCTGACAACATGGAGGTTTGACATTTGCCTGTACATTTTTAACCCTCACGAGAATCAGTTTTTTTCCACTGCATTTTACAACCAAGCAGATTTTGCTTTTACATGAACGGACTTAACCGTCAACCGTGACTTGATGCCAGCTCTTACTATATGTGCTGTTTTTGGGTTAATATTACTGCAGCAATAATGTTTATGCTGCATTTTCCTGCTTATGTTACCTACTTTATATTCTGCTGTGTGGTTTAATCTACAGGGTCATCATATATATGACGTGTTACTGCCCTGTTAGAACCGCATTTCTCTCAAGAGTAACCTCAAGAAACACTGCCCAATTTTTCGAGCAAATCCTATTTTTTTTTTAAATTGTTTATTTAGCTTAAGAAGTAAGACAATTTTCTCAATCCCCTACTTTTAATCATTCAGTTTTGCGGAACCATTCAGAATTTAGAGATGCAGTTTTCAATGGGTAGGAAGTGTGTAAAAATTGTTATCTGAGAAGAAACATGTATCTGTAGCTGTCAGATAAAGGTAGTCCAGTAAAGGTATAAAGCTGCGTAAAGAAGAAGAACCTCAAATTTGTTCTAAAGTACAGTAAATTATTTGAGCAAATATACTTTAGTTACATTCCACCACCATCAGTCTTCTAAAAAGGGTTTACTTTCCTGCCATGTACCTGTTTGGATGAAAACAGAGCTGTAAAAAACTGACCAGAACCAACTGAAGATGGATAGAAACATCATAAGATAAGTAACATGTACTGTTAATTTACTGAACTTGTTTAAGCCAAACCTGTATGTGCTTCGACAGGGAAACGTTCCTCCAAAGGTTCCTAGTTTCAAGGGAAAGTTCCTGTGAAGCAAAACATAGCTAAGTAAGGCTACAACTAAAGATTACTATCATTGTCGGTTTTCCTGATTAGCTGTTTGGTCTATAAATTGTCAGATAATGATGAAACACGTCAATCAGCGTTTCCGAAAGCCTTCAATGACGTTCTTTCATTTCTTGTTTTGTCCACGACCCGAAGAGGTTCCACTTATGTCACTGAGGAAAAAAGAAATCAGAAAATATTCCAGTTTAAAAGCTGGTATCAGAGGATTGTAACTTTTGTTTACTCAACCTGAGTAAAGGATTATCAGTATAGATGCTGATTAATTTAATAGCTGACAACTAATCAATTAATCGTTGCAGCTCAAAGCTAAAATGACTTGATAATCCTGATTAAGCAGGTCGGGAGCCACAATCACTCAACTACACTATACTTCTGAAGTAGAAAGATTTGTTGTACACATCTTATGTGTGTCCACATAAGATGAGATAAACTTTATTGATCCCTCGTCAGGGGAATAGAAATACACAAGCACAATAAGGCTAAAAATAAAGATATAATAAAGGCTCTGTACACCTTTCACATGTACAGGTGTGACATAATGGATAAAGTACCAAACTGAGTATAATTGTAGTTACCTTTATAGAGAATAGCAGCGCTCTCTCAGTTATTGTACTCAAAGTAATCGAGAGAAAAGACTGGTTTTACATGATGTTGTTCATGAATAGCTGTAGGAGAACAGTGTTATGCTTTCCTGTTGATCTGGAAGAGCTATAAAGAGGAAAAACTGTTGCATTTTGACTCCCAGATACACAGATTTGTCACTTTTTATATGCGACTCCTTCACAAATAATCCTGCTAATGCACAACTTTTATTTCATGCCAACCCAAACAGGAGAAACAAGAGTCAGAATGACTGATTATTTAAGAAATTTTAGCGTTTCGGTGACAGAAACGCCACATTTGCGGCGGATTCCCCCCGAGATTTCTGTCCATTAGCGTGCACATGGCTCCAGACATGTGGAAGGTGGTCCAGCTGATTGTTTAGGACTGTTTTAGCCGTGCTCCTGCTTTGGGAGTGTCAGGTTGGACACGCACGGCACAATATGGGTTTTAATTCAGCCCAACAAGCCTCTCTGTCAGAAAGGAGGGGACGGAGCAATTAGCCCCGCGGAGGAGAGAGAAAGACGAACGAACGGAGGGAATTGTGAATTTGACACATTAAATGGTGGCCGTCATTAGCATGTGGCTGTGTGGAGTCGGGGCGTATTCACTGGATCCTTGAATGCATATTGCTTCAGTACCGCGGCTTTACCCCCACCTCAGTCCTCCTCAGTCTGTCCATCATCCCCATGGCCACCTTTCACTTGTAATCACCCTGTTTGGCCTCCTCTCTCCATTCACTTTCACAGCTTTTCTGTTGTCTTCGTGGTTTTTTTTATGCCTGGAAAAGAGTCCCTGGAATCCCTAAATCAAAACAAATTAAGCTGGATAATTAGATGTAGGAACAAATGAAATGTCACGTACTAGTTGGTAGGTTCAACACCAGTACCAGCATGAGTTTATCTCACCGGTGTCACAATATAAATTTGATACTGTTTAAAGAATGACTGGGCAAAAACGGTGGATGCTAGTCGGGAGTTTCTGCAGGGTTTTTTTCCTTACTCAGGACGCATTAAAAACTCATTTTGACTTGAATCAGTCTTTCATTTTGCTGACACAGCTTCTGTTCGCGCTGACTTTCACTCAGCCTGTTGTCTCTGCTTATATGAGCCTGGAAAAGAGCAAAGTAACAGGCCCAGTGTGGTGCCTTTTCCTCCATTGTGCAGAGATCACCTCATGCCAGCTTTCCCCTGTCACATTAGCGCTCATCAGCACAGTGAGAAACACACAACCCCGCGCAGAAAAGGAAGTTTGTCCTCCGGGTTTCTATTTACTCAGTCGAGACTTCGGTTGGGAGATTTGTATTTTAGGGGTGTAGAAAAGTCATTTTGCAGGTAATCCTTTGATTAAAAAGGGTTATTGATTAGATTCAAGTGGCTGAATTTATGAGCATTGGAAACTTGGAAGAATTTGTATTTTTTTTCCCCATAATGGCGACTTAATCATGGAAAATTGGAGCTCGATCCAGCAGTTTCATTGGTTAAAAACTGATGTGGCACAGTAACAATCTCTAAAGTTCTTGGTTTAAACCCGTCAATCGGATCAGATACTTTTATTGACATGAGTAAAAGCCTCAGTGACATGCAGCTGCTGAAACCGACATGATGCCATCAGCTACTGTATAGTCTGTACACAGTGGTCCCTTGTCTATCGCGGAGGTTAGGTTCCAGAACCCCACCGCAATAGATGAAATCCACAAAGTAGCAACCTTATATTTATTTTATTATTTATATATATTTTAAGGCTTTATAAACCCTCACCACACTGTTGTTATCATTTCCCACACTCTTATAAACACTTCCAATGCTCTTAAACACTTTCTACACTCTTAAACCTACGTCATTTTAACAACATATTAAATCATATATAGGTACTGCCGCGTAGCTTCTCCTTTCCTTTAGCATGTGGAGGAGTTTCACCTTTTCTGCGATAGTAAGCATCTTCCTCTGGCGCTTGGGTTCGGTGCCACAAGCCATAGAAGGCACAGAACATTTAATCGACATCATAGGGCTTTAAATAAATTCAATTTTTTACGAAAATTTCACAAAAACAAACAACACCTCAGAGCAACACTGTGCAGCGATCAGACGTTGATCAGACGTGAAATGAACAAGGATGCTGAACGCTATGGGAGGAGGAGACTGATGCTACGGTCGCTGAGCCAATCAGCGCCAAGGATACAGAACACAGTGCTCTGGTTGCTATAGTAACTATATACAATTTAAAACTCTGCGATACAGTGAGACTGTGAAAAGTGAACTGCGATATGGCGAGGGACGACTGTATTACTTTGTTAGTAAAGTTGTATCATAGTGTTACAGATGCTGAATGAAGCTTCTTATTTCGGCTTAGTTACGCTGGCTTGCAGAAAGGCACTGAATAAGATATTCACAGGACGGCCATTAATTCCTCCTGCCTGTTTGTAGGTCTCGGTTTTACCATCAGCACCCAGGATAGTAGCTTAGTGATGCTGCTGCTTTGATGTGATGCAGTTTGGTGATAGTGCTTGGAAGCCAAAACATTAGCATAGCTAGATGCTCAGACTGGTAATGCAAAATATGCAGATGTTAAGCAGATGTAGCACCAAGGACAACTGTGGTTGATGGGAATGCCATTTTTGTAGTTATTTGTAATTGTATTTGAATATTAACCTGATATTCTTGCTAAACAAGAAATTAATAGATCTCTAAAGATATTACCAGGTCTGTTTCTTGGACAAAATTACTTGGAGTGCATCTGAAATGAGTTTATGTATGTTTGCAGTTGCTTTTATCAGGACAAACAAACAATCATAACATGCAAATACACATAACTTTATGTCCAGTCATGACAACAGCAACAGTATGTATTTGACTTGGGAAACGCAACACATATTTTGACATTTGTGCAGCAAAATATGACTTTGTTTTGTAAAATTACTTCTCCTCATTGGAACCACGTGCTAAAAAATGCATGCCTTACCCTTCTGTCAAGATGAGTTGGCTGTTTATTTAGGTTCTCTTTCCCTGGTTCCTCTTTACTGAGGTTATCCGGCAATTGTTGAAGCTGTGAGCCAAGTGGTGGCAGCGAGTCAGGTGGTGAGAGCTGGTAGTAGACACTCAAATTGAGGCAGTGAGGCTAACTTTGGCTGGAGTGTTTACAACAACTTGGCTTCTGATAATTCTACTGTTTTCCTCATGATTTTCATTTGTGTCTGCAGCTGAGGTTGCTGTTGTTGGTGGTAGTGTTCGACTTCAGCCTAAACAGCCATTTTAGAAAATGTGTCTAAAGATATCTGCTTATTAAGCAAACACTAGTAGACTAAAGTTGTTCAGCTACAGTTACAGGCGCCTAAATGCAACCATACAGCCTGACATGAAGCAGCCAGCCTGCACAGTTTAGATTTCTGTTTCATACAATTTTGCATAATGGTTAGATTAAATATCACAATGTACTCAGCTGAAGCTCTCACCACACACAAGTAGGGAGGTCGAATTTTTTGCCTCCAATCCAAGTCATTGAAAATTTAGTGTCCACAAATACCGAGTCCCAATCTGATACCATTTTCCCAGATAACACCCACTTCAAGTACATTTAAATTCATTAAAATCAATCGAATGTAAATGCTTGACAATGATGCATTAAGAAAAAATGCATTCCTGTATCCAAGCTGTTCCTAAATGTTAGGCAGGTTTTCACAAACGTTGTAGAGCTGTATTCTCTACGTGCATGCCGGAACATGTATTGTACGTTGGTTGTAGTACCTGGTTGCACCACCAGGTGGAGTCTTGTGCTGTTTAAAACTGTACCAACCAGAGGGGACGGCGTTTGCAAGCAGAGAGCATTGTGAGAGTTTAGCTAGTAACGGGCACCATGACTTCCATGATGCTTAATGACTTCCAGCCAGAACTCATGTAATATGAGTAAATCTCAGACAAGCAGTGCTGTACTTTTCTGAGAGCTGCATGGCCGTGGATTATAGCTAAATGTCATGTTTTGATTGGTGCGTTTCATCACTTGAAAATGCCACCATCTGACCTGACTTCATTCTGAGACATTAACTCAGGACATCCCTACACACAAATGCACATTTTTTGTTTGTTTATAATTTTTCTGATGGTTCCGACATGTTTTCACCATCCAATTTGCTGCTGTAACGCTGTAAATTTCCCCAATGTGGGATCAATTACATCTGATCTTGTCCTGTCCATATTCAGTCTCAGTCTTTTTCAGTCTCAATCTCCAATTCAAGTTCAATCTCTGGTTCCAGATTCGTCACAAAAGTATAGTTTTATTTTTTTGGTCAACAACAAATCTGACTTATTCAAGAGAAATTGCTGCGTTTGTTGGAGACAGTTTTGAGCTGCAGATTGACACCAACAGGTTAGTCCATATAAACTTTATTATGTGTTATTGGATGGAGGAAAATGTCTCAGAGTGCAGCAGTGTCGCTCGCTGATGTGTTTTTAAACAAAGATTTCATGATTTGATGGATGAGTTAATCATTGTTTTGGGGCTTTTTGTGACAATTGTGAAAAATGGATAAGGCTGGCTCAACCAATTTCAGTTCTCTTCTTTCCCCTCTTCAGTTCTCTGTAAATCCCTCCTATCCAGTGTTGCCCTCAGTCCCCTTTTTCCTACTTGGCCTCCCTCTCGCCGTCCCCTCCCTCTCCTCAGCTCCTGTTATGGCCGAGCAGCCCGAGCTGTCAGAGCAGCAACAATCCCAGTCCATTAGTATGGTAATGAGGCTGCGGGCCGACAGGTGGCCTGGTAGACAGCTCAATTAAACCGCTCATTAAAGAGGAAAGTTAACGAAGCTGCAGCCCGGTGCCAGTGCGGCTTTAACACACAATGTGATGTCACAAGCAACAAATTGCTGGTGAGTAGGGAAGTGTGTCAGTCTGCCTGAGGGTGTGTGTGTGTGTGTGCGCATTTCCTGTATGGATGTATATCTGTGTGTGTGGCCGGAGATTGAAATAACAGGTCGGAGGAAGTTAGATGGACGTTACTAATAAGGTGGCGATGCGGCTCAGTGATCAGATAAGATGAGAGACGGGGAGGAGATGGGATGGAGGAAAAAATAAGTCACTCAAACTTGGCCTTTTACCATCCCATCAGGCTCGCAGCAGCCAAGTTCTCTGCATCATTAACTGGACAAGAACGTTGTAATGCTCTAATTACTATGAAAACATCCAAAAATGAGAAAAGACAAGTTATTTAAATACTGTCCACATACCCGCTAAGTGTGTTCGAGAGATGGTCAGTGTTTTTGTGTTGTAAACGGGTAACTTAAACACAATACTGCAACTCAACCTGGGATACGCAGTGGAAAATGGGTGTATAATACCAATAATAATGAAACAGGCCATTAAACTAACAGGATTTGTAGATGTACATCACTTTTTGGCTCATCCTAGATCAACTCTGGTGGTCATGTATGTTGATATCATAACATATTGTCATCCCATACAAAACAGTCCCATATGTTAAGGAGGAAAATGACATAAAAATTTGGGTCCAGGCACTTAAGATTGGCTTGAAATGGAAAAACACCTTTATTAGTGAGCTGAAGATTTTTTTTCAGTCTCTACACCCTGAAAAAGGCACAAGCTGACATTTTTGACTGCTTTTGAAATCCACATTGAATCCCTGGACTGGGATCCTTTGAATTTCTTCTGGTTTTACGTAAACAGAGCAACAAAGTCCACATTAGCAGCAGTTGTGGTGGCGTTAAACCACAAGACCTACACCCAGAATATTGGAGTTTGAGTCCTATGTTCAACAATATATATACAGAATTTTTTTGCATATAATTTTTATACTTTGCTGCTTTTTTTGTCTTTGCGTTTGTTTAGGTTACAGAATTGCTCAGTTAAGTTTAGGTGCCAAAGGTACTTGGTTAGGTTTAAGGAAAGATCCTGGTCAGGGTGAAAACGCACCCTTGCAAATGCTAAACACAATGCTTTGGATGTTTTCTAGGTTGCTATGGTGAAGAGCCCAACCACAAGAATAGTCCTTAAAAATGCAAGCTTCTCACACAAAGTTTGGTTGTTTGTTTTTTGATAAAGAAAATGGATGTAAAGTTGTGGACCAAAGAAGTCATGACATATTTTAATGCGAGGTTGGGCTGAACATACGCGTGCTCCTGTTAAAGTGACAGTGACTCGTGGCTGCAGTAATAATGTGAGGTGATGAAGGTGTACAAACACAAGCAGCATAGGGAGGAGGTTGGGGTGGACGAATAGGTCAGCAGAACATTGGACTTTAACATGTCAAAGGACGTGTTTGCTTGTCACCATCCTATGACCTTAAAGTACTTACTTGACCCCAAACTCTAATCTTTCTCTAAACTTAAAGTTGTTTTTATACCTTAACAGAACCAAACACTTTCTATAGCATTATCACATCACAGTTTACCTGGTGCCACCAGTTCAGTCTTATGGGTCGCATCAGAAGTTCAGGACAAAGTGTAGCATGAAGGATGCTTTATAGGTCATTATTTACAGATTTATCTTTATATTGTGTTATATAAAACTGCTACAGTGTGTTTACTTATGAAAACTATAAAGAAATGACCACATGCACCAGTATTTTTAGCTACTGTTGTACATTTAATGATTCATTATCATGTTAATGTAAAAACCTTTGATATAAAATTTCAATCTTTAATCACCTGAACCCCCCCCAAAATTCACTTAGATGGTCCAAATTGTTGTTTCAATGCAAAATGATGTACATTTTGAATCTGTTGAATATGAGAAACAGACTACTCTCCATTTTTAAAAATCTAATTTGTCTTTAGACAACACTTACCATGCCATATGTTGGAATAATTACTGTAATCACACCACATCCTTCATTTTTATGTATTTTGTCACAAATTTCCACTGTACTTTAGTGTTAAAAAAGGAATTCTACCATATCTTTTATCTCTAAATCCATATATAATAAGGTAGTTATTGACATATACTACATTATAAATATAAACACATTATAAAACTGCCCTGCATGCTTTATTAATTTGACTAAAAAGGCAGAGGTACCTTTTTGTGAATTTGTTTTTTATGACTTGCTCAGAGCCTAAATATAGGAAAACGATTACATTCATTAGTAATGACAGGAAATATAAGAAGCGGGAATTATAGTAATAATAATGATAGTAGTAATAGAGAAAACAAATAATATTTATGCTGATAACTTAAAAGAAATTATTTTTCAAAGGTTGCTATGCAGGAATATATGTGTCTTAGATTTTAGGTTTATTGTTTTTGCTGTCATTTAATTTTAAATCTTTGGTTTGAGGTGCTTATTAAGGAATAAATGACTTACTGATTTAAAAAAATTAAAGTAATTTCCACTAAGTTTTAAAACTGTTTCCCTATAGAAGCTTAACTGCAAATATTATCCTGACACAAATAATAATCTAAAGATACATTAAAGGACTCTTATCGACTTAAATTTGCTTCTTTAAGGAAATGCTAAACTTGTTGCAGCATGAGATTTGCAATTTTTTTCAGTTTTTATCTTAATGCTATTAGTCTGGCCGGGACGGAGGTGGGGGGTATTTAGTGCAACATGTTTTAATAGTCGCTCATTGTTTATTATGTATGAGAATAAAGATGTAACACGACATGGTAATCAGTTTGTAACCCGGACCAATTTAGCCTGTAATCCGGGGGGCGTGCTCTCTCAAGTGTGAAAACGGGGCCGAGTGTGTCTTGTCTTCCTCTCTCGCTCGCTCGCTCTCTCTCTCTCTCTCTTTTGCATTTCGATCTGTGTGTCTGCGACAGGGAGGATCATGGGAGTTAATGGGGTAGGACTGTGGTCAACAAACGGGGTTATGTATGGGCACAAACAAGAACACAGTGAGAAAACAGACCCGCCAGATTCGCTCAAAGCTGTCTGAAAGATGTCTGCCCTTATGAATATGCTAATCCCAGTTTAGCATGAACAAAAAAAATGCTCATTAATTAATCGGCAACAATGGCCTCCTTTTAATGACACACTAGCTGCCGTTGGAGATGGAGACTAGAGTATGAGACGGTCTAATATGAAACAATATTAATCCAAACCGTTCAGCAGTGCATTAAATATTTTACATGTGCTGTTATGAGCAGTGGCGTATGACAAAAGTGGGAAAATCAAGCATAAAACTTAACAAGCTTATTGAAAAGACTAGACATTTCACAGACACACAGTCAGAGGTGTGTTTTGTCTGAGTAAGCCGTTTCACTGCGTTGGTTATTAACCTACATTAAACAGATCTGCTCGGCTCACAGATGATGGGAACCAAACTAGATGCCATTTTTTAACAACAAACCCAAAAACAGTTGACAGCAACACCGAATCCTAATGAGTCGCGACGTTATAGGTTAGCGTGTTATTGACTGGGACAAATAAAGGCCAATCACATCCGCTCCTTTCATCCTTTGCAGAAACAGAACTTTCTGCCTTGATGAAGCACGGTTAGTTTTATCGACTAAAATGTTAATCAGAAACTAAATTAAAGGTAATTTATTAAACTGAGAAGTGCGACAAAGTGTTTCAAATCTTTTGTGAACTAACAAAAACCAAAATTCTCAAGTTCAAGACAATAGATTAATTACTATTTTGATGCCGATTGCATTGCGAGTTGACCGTTAACCCTGCAGTAGACTAAAGAATAACGCCCGTAACCATGGTAACCACACACAAACATGCAGACAGCTGTAATATAACAATTAAAAATGCAAAAACAAATGTCACTGATGGAAACCAGACTACAATCTATGTAATTTTTGTTGTGTAAAATAGATAAAAAATACAAAAAACTGACTGAAAGTAAAGATTTATACTCAGATTCAACTGCTCTGACTTCAAAATATGAGTAAAGAGCATCCTCCTGGAAAAATAAGAATAAATAATAATAAGAAGCAGAAATAAGGAAAACTATAATAAAGGAATATGATAGTATCACAATAAAAATGGCTTGATTAAATATGACTACCCTTAGACCACACAATGCTATCCTACTACTATCTGAACTTCTGAGAGAAACATGTAGGAGCAGTGAAACTTCAGATATTCACAAGAAAGGTTCTTTACCTGTCTGTTTATTTACATCGTTGCCCATAAAGTTGGAATAATTTAGTTTTCAGACACATTCCTCTTTTATTCTTATTTCTACACATCAGTATCCTTTTCCATCATCAGAACCTTTGTCAGGTTCAATGATTACATACTAAGTCCATGGCTGTGTTGTCCTTTTCCTGCTTAAAATCTGTATGCAGTAAGTCCATGTATTCAGAATTGGCTGCATAATTTTCAACCAAATTTGACACACAAGTTCCGTAGGCCATATGCCTTGTCCGGTCTGTAAAATCGTGAGACATCATTGAGAGGAGGGTCATTTGAGGCCACAAAAATCTCCAGGACTACCACGACTAACTGCCAGACGAGGTGATCGACAACCGTTTAATCTGTGCTGTAGAAATCAGAAAATGCCAGCGAGCTGCCTTCGTCGTTTGTGGAGAAGACAGAGAAGTGAAAATACTTTATTCCAACTTTATGGGCAACAGTGTGTAATTTACTGAAATCAGTTAAGTTGAAAACTTTGAAATAAGACGTGAATTTTCTATCATTACCTCAACCTGGGAGCTCGCTGAGTTAGGTAGAGGACCAGGTACAAATGTTGTCACTGATGCTGCCGGTCTAAAAACTGCCAAAAAGATTAAAAATAAGACAAGACAGAATGAGTAAGGTTTGCATTTAGTTTTTGGTTAAGTGCTATGATATAAGACCTAAGACATAAGAGACTTCATTGTCATTGCAATAAACAACAAAACGCCGTTGGTGACTGACAGTCAGAAAGCAGCAGTTAAATAGTAAATAACAGGATTCAAATATAAAAATGAAATAAAAATAAGTTTAAGATAAAAGATAAAAAGGTGCAAAAAACAACAGTAAACATCACACAGTATTTACAGCATTTGCAGTATTTATGTGGATCCAATATGCAGTAGTTTCCTCTGCGGTACACTCGGTCCATCCTCAGCCATGCCTCCACAAAATTACATTCATACACAACCAAACTGCATTCTTAAATACACTTTGAAGAAAATTAGATTTTGTTCTGAAGCAAATGGAATTCATGGCCAGTGAGGTGGTAGGAAAGGCAGCCAGTTTTGTAAAGGGAGGTTAGGAGGTGGGAGGGTGACTGGACTTTCACCCAGAAGACCAGAGTTCATGTCCTGTGATGGACCATCAGTCTCAGATTTAAGCTTTGTTTTCTGCTGTTGTTTACTTTTGTTTTTCACTCACTTTCTAGTTGAGTTTAGGCACAAAAACTACATGGTTGGGTTTATGAAAATAGCACACTTTGTCAGACACTTAGGGTAAGGTTAGACTCCAAAATAACTTGGTTAGAGTTTGGAAAATGTCACAGCTTGGATTAAAATAAGACCATTTGACAACGTGTTTGGTGCATCTCCTCCATTTTCTGGGTTACCAGGGTGAAACAACAAGACACCAACTGCAATAATAATAATAGTAATAATAATAATAATGGTGGTATAATTGCTTATATTGATTATTGAAAAGAAATTATTTTAAAGAGGTTGCTATGCAGGTATTAATGTGTCTTTAGGACTTCAGGCTTATTTGTTTTTAATCGTCACCCTGCACTTTAACAACATGCCTTGATGCTGCAACACTGTTAATGTTATTTACATCTGGTGAATTGTTGAAGCTCGTGGAAGCTGCTCTTCTGCTGCTGCTTCTCTTCATTGCTGCACTGACCACCTTAAAGCCTGTTGCTTCTATTTGTTTACCTTAGTTTTATGATCTGTGTTTCATTCTTATCTTGTCACGTGTTTGGAATGGCAATTAAAGTTGAGTCCGAGTCTCAGTCTTTTGCTGTCATTTAATATTAAATGTCTGGTTAGAGGTGTTGTCATCTGCTGAAAAAATCCTTATGAAAGGATTAAATGACCCCCACAGAATATTGACTAGGGTGTTTAGGGTTTGGAATATGTCACAGTTGGGTTTCAAATAAGAAAAACTGGACACGTCTCCTCCATTTTCTGGGTTAATGAGGTGACAAGTCCGTGTAATATATGACTGGTTGGAAGAAAAAGATGAAGCAGACAGTGAAGCAGTAAAATACATGGTGAAGACATGTTGATTAGAAATGCACTGTTGATGCATTACAAACAAACTGGCAGAAAAACTAACCCTTTAAAATTTACCTGAGAAAGCAGTTTAGTTGTATGGAAACGTAACTGGGATTGATCATTTTAATTACCTCATGGTTGCTGTGAGTGTTCACTTAAAACTTAAAGCTTTTACTGCATCAGTTGAACTATGGTTACCTTCCTTTCACACTAAACTTACAAGTTATGGAAAATTTTCTCAGAATTTTGGATTTTCCCCACTCAGGTAAATAATAATAATAATGTATTAGGAATATATCAAGGGCATTTGGGGTTTTGTGTTCCAGTCTGACCTCCAACACCTCGTAACACCTCTCTGTTGTCTTTACATCTGCCCTGTGGCCCTTCAGCAGCAGTGGATCTCTGTGGTCCGAGCAGCCGGCCGGCAGCAGCCTGCTGCTCTATTATGCTGCTAATTGGTGGCATGAGTGAGATGGCTACGATATCAAAAGGCAGGAAGCGAAGGCTGGAGGGACTGAGGGGGGGGCGAGGAGATGGAGAGAGTGAAGGAAGGAAAACTGAGAGACAGAGGACAGAAAGGCAGAGATTTGCTCTCATTAGAGGAGGGCGTGACCATTCTCCATGTTAGAGGCAAATTAAGTTGACAGGGCAAAGACAAGTTTTGTGTGTGTGTTTATGAGCATGTGAGTCCAAGTGGGTTCTGGTAAGAAGTTGTTGTGTACGAGATGGACAATGGAATTGCCAGGTTTGGCTTCCTGATAAGCTGCTCTTATTAAAATGGCTCTGTTGGTGGGAAACCGTCAGAAAATGGAGCTGTGGGAACTCGAAAGTAAAGCAGAGATGGAGAGAGAAAAGTTCAAACTGAATAGAGGTGAGATTTTGGAGTGCTGAACCGCAAGACTCCTGATGTTTTTTAGTTGATTGGTATTGGTCATATCTTGCCAACAATGCTGCATTCTCCTCCATTAAAGGGCCTCTCCATCAATTTTACACACGAGAATCAATTGACTTGACATGAAGAGTTCCACTCAGTCTGTAGAAACAGGTGTTCCATGAAAACCGGATTCATAGTCGATGTAAGGGGCATCTGGAGTCCCTTTGTAGAGCTTCATTTACTGTTGAATGTCATATTTCACCTCTGCTAGTCTGAGGGCATGTTTGATGTTTGTGATTAGTCTGAGTCCTGCTTTATATTCCAGACTAAACTGGGAGATGCCCACAGAAACCAACAGTAGTGAAGCTGCATCTCAGCAAGTTTTGTTTCAAATTCTTCTATTTAGATTGACAACTGTGACGAGCAGGAAGTTTGCTGCTTGCTGTTGGATGCTTGTAATTGCGAAGGAGACAGCTAGTAGTCTTTCCTTAATAAACTCAAGCAAATGAGCACAGCCGGACGCAGCTAACTAAACTGTAATTCTTCAGCTCACATGTCTGATGTGAAAACAAGCAGGCCTACACAGTGTGACCTGCCATCAGATCCTGGTCAGATGTTTTTGAGCAGTGTTGGTGCTAAAATGTGGAAAAGTCCCTCTCCAAGTACACTTGCTTGTGTGTGCCTGTTCATTCATATGACTGGATGCAGTTCACTGACTGACATCTTCTACTAAACAGCTTTTACATAAAATATGAGTAACCCGAGGCTGGCGCAAGCAACAATGAGGATGAACCCCAACTATGCACAGAAGAGAAGTTTTGTGAATTGCCATGTTGAAAGTGATATTTAAATGTTACATGCTGAAGGATAACTCCGTCTAATGGCTTCTTTAGATGTATTGATCCTCCTCCTGGGTTTTGCTGTCATCTGATTGTTACTGTTATACTCTGTGGTTGATTTGCTGAATTTAATTTACCACATTGAGAACAGATATGTCAGAACATTTAAACGCTATGAAGCCCTGTCTCCCAAAAATCACAGTCCTGTGTAGCTACATTGCATTCTTAATGACACTTTAGGGCAGGGGTCTCAAACTCCGGTCCTCGAGGGCCACTATCCAGCATGTTTTAGATGTTTCCTTCTTCTGACACACCTGATTCAAATGACCAGCTCATCATCAAGCTCTGCAGAAGCCTGATAACGATCCTGATCATTTGAATCAGGTGTGTCGGAAGAGGGAAACATCTAAAACATGCAGGATAGTGGCCCTCGAGGACCGGAGTTTGAGACCCATCTTTAGGGGAAACCTATTTGACCACTTTTGTGACGTATTACAAATGTCTTTCTAATCATCACATCTTTTCCCTTTATCGTGTTGCTTTCTTACCTGTTGCTCCTTTTTAAGCAACCAATCTCTTATTGCAGGACTCATCACCCTGGTAACCCAGAAAATGGAGGCAAAGCTTGACCGCAAAGTTTTTGTGCCTGAACCGAACCAAACAAAACTTAAGTGTAAAAATAATGGCTCTACATGGGACATAACAACACAAAGCGTCACTTGACATAGTCATGTTATCCATGTTATTCCAAGTCTGAACAGGGTTCATCAGGTGGTCATAAACATAATTTCAAATAAATTATTCTTATTTTGTTCCTGCTGGACGTGTGAATAAGCAACTGTTTGCTAAAGTTGCCATAGCGACTCAAAAGGTGTCAATGTTGTGTTCACAATTTGTCATGGTCGACTTTCTTCAGGGAACGACCGGTGGGCAAGTGCATCTAAATAAATAAATTAAATATATGTTAGGCAAGTGGTGGAAGAAGTTCTGACAACTTTCACAGAAGGAAAAGCAGCACAACCACAGTGTAGAAATACTCCGCTACAAGTAAAACTCATGCATTCATAGTTTTACTGCAGTTAAAGTGCAGAATTATTAGCATTGCATGGTATTTTAACCTAAAATAATGAATCACTGTGTTTTTATTGATATGTTTTATCATTATAATCTGAATCTTAAAAAGTATCTACAGCTATATAACAGATAGTACAGCATTAAATGTAAAATATTTTCCTCTGAGTTGAAAGCAGAACTAAAACAACACTATTCGAACTATTCAAATAAAATGCAAATACCTAAGAGCACAGTACTAAATGCGTAAAAGCACAGTAACTGGAGACTAAAAGAAAAAAAGTAATTGAGAAATCTGAAACAGCATGTAGGCAGTTTGGTTAAAGCACTGGTTGCAGTTTATATGGCTCCAGCTGTGATTAACACAAAACTTTTAATTCATCTTCCATAATGTGCTCTAGAAAAATTCAACAGTTACAATTCCAGCTATAAAACTGAAAAGCTGTGAGATGTCACCCTCTTTGTAAAATAGTCCCATTTTACTGATTTGTTACCTTTGAGACACTGTTTGGACTCGCGCTTTAACTCCAATCAAAACAAGTGACATAATTGCACGAGCTTCATTCTTTGTGTTGTGGGGAAACACGACACGAACACCAACGTGCCCAACATCCCCTCCTGCCCCGCTCTCCTTTGCCCCGGGGGCACCTTCTGCAGGCTCATGCGTCCTAATCGTCCCCCCTGTCCCCCGTCACTTCCACTGACCCCCTGTTGTGGAGGGAGAGAGCAACATTACATCTTAATCTCACTCGCTTGATGGAGAATGCAGGTCCCTGAAAGGCGGCATTTTCTGGTTACATGAACACATTGGGGGTGGATCAACCATATGCCAATTGACATGGCTGGGGCTGAATGGCCAATGTGGATTGTAACAGTGGTCCTCGGACAAAAAGCCCCCCGCGGGCTCCCACACCTCCACCAGAACTGAACAGACGTTCGGGCTGCCGCTGACACAAGGCCAGACCCCCCCTACAACCCGCCAACACTGACACACACAAACACACAATATCGATCCCCCACCGGTTGGCCTCTGTTTATGTTCTTGATATGATGCTGCAAATCCAAAAATGGCACACATTAATATCATGAATTTCAGTGGAGCAGTTGTTGTAATGTTGGTTTATTGATTGCAGTTGATCTGAAAACTAATTTTAAGCACTTATTTTTAAAAAATATTGTATCCTAAAAACTCAGTACCGGTTGGCATTGAGTCATTATATTTGTCTGTTTTACATTTTTATTATTATTACAGTGAAAAAAATTGTTTGAAAAGGGAATTAATGTTGGTTTCTTAAGACTGGATATTGGTAGAAATTATATCATTTCAAGTAATTATTTTGGATTTTGTGCAAAATAATTAATATATTATGAAGAAAATATTGATAGATGCACTTCCTAACTCATAAAATAGCATATTTGACCAAATATAAATATATTTTTCAATGTTTTTTTAATAAATAAATAATATCCAAAAATAAAATAAAGATGTAACTCATAAAATAGCATGTTTGACCAAATTTAAATAGATTATTTAATGCTTTTTTGTTCTAAATAGAAAAAAAAAACATGAAAGTTACCAGTGTTTTGAAAATAGAATAGAATAGAAATACTTTACTGGTCCTCAAGGGGAAATTCTGGTTAATATCTGCTAAAACATCAAGCAAGCAAGTTTTTGATGAGTTCAGAGTTGTGAAATATGCAAGGCATGCTTTGGGTCACCTTTTTTCTTTTCTTTGGAAAGCGAAACCAAAAAACAAAATCATAAAATGGTGATAAACTATTGTTAAAGTTGAATGCAAGCAAAAGTTTCCACAGTGTCTTTTCAGCGCAGCCTGTTTGCAACTTGCTTCAGTGGGATGTTTCCAAGTAGAAAACGGACATGTACACGTGTAATTAAATTGTAATCAGATAGTATTGAACCCTCCATCTCTGTGACAAACCCACAAAACAGCTCCGGTCTTTTCTACACCAGTGATCCCACATGAGAGCGTGAGACGGCCGAGCTTTAGTGAAATTGTGCCCTGATTGGAGAGGCAAGCTGTCCCCGCCACTCCACCGACTGTACCACTGGAGAGGCCAGTGCGTTCACCATATGGGACAGGGATGGTCAATAGGATTACGTCCCGCAAACTCTCCTTCTCCCTCTTCTCTTCGCCACACATAATCAACCAGGGGGATGAAGTCCTGGCCCACCAAGCCTCGGCTGAAGTATCCCAGATCCCCTTTCCCCTACTTGGGAAGGGAGAGTGGGGCAGTGGGGGTCTCGTGGGCAGAGAGAAAGAGCAGGGGGACCACCAGATGGATTAACATATTCAACGGAGGCAGAGATCAAGCCTTTATAGAGTGAGGACAGAGGGAGGCTTTCTCTCACACATACAGAGTCTGAGAGAAAACAGAAATGAGTGTAAGCTGGATTTGTTTTCATTGTCATGGAAAAACAGCGATGGGCCAAGTGATAACTGAGCCACTCAAATGTAGCCTGTTTCTTTCTGGCTAATGCAGGCAAGATGTGCACCAACGCTGGTGGTGGAGACTTAGTTAATACACTACAGTACTTAACAAAATGCACTAGCAAATACGCGTTATGTACTGCTTTATACTACTACATATTTATGGAGAAAATATTGTTTTTTTTGTCCCTTAAAATCAACCTGAAATGCAAATTTTATTTCATTATCCAGTTCAATGTTGAATTTATATTGGCGGTTTTCTGTTTTCTGGAGACACAAAAAGCTGCAGCAGCAATTGCTAAAATATATTTTAAAAATTCAAATTTAAATGGAACTTAATGATCGATCCATTAAATTACTGAGAGAAAGATCATTGCTTTGTCCAGCCTCTAAAATGTAAGGATTTGCTGCTTTTCGTTGAGTCCTTTAAATAATAAAAAGTAAAAGCAGTGCTCGGCCGAGCAGCAGGAAACATATTGAAGCTTGTTTTTTTAGATCTGGAATTATTAGTGGCTTAAAAGTAACCGACTGGATTCAAAGTGCTAATTCATTAACTCTCGTTTAATTTTTAACTTTTTTGCTGGTTTTTAATTTTGCTTTACAGAATTACAAGCCAATTCTGCTTTTTGCTGCTAAAGGGAAAATGACAGTTTTGCTTTGTACGGCCTCTAAAATATGAAGATGTCCTGCTTTTCAACAAGTCCTTCAGACTAAAAAACAAATAACTGCTTGGCCATGACAGAACAACATGTGGAAGCTCTTCTTTCTGATCTGAAATGATTAGTCCCTTTCAATGCTATAACAAGTACCTGCAGGAAAATAAATCTGTTTTATGATGAGGCTGAGGCTTTCCTTACCAACATGAATATGCTAAGTTTAGGGATCTGTTTAAAAGTTTAAAAGTGCTATACGTTAATGGTAGGGGGACTTTCATTGTCATAGTTTGGGTTAAAAGAAACCAAAATGAACTGTGATCTCTTGTGGCCAAATGTGATGTTTTGTCATTCGAACCTGTTGACAGTTTCACTATTAAGCTGCAGAAACAGCATCATGTTGAAGTCTGTAAGAATCTTTAACAGCCGCTGGATGAAATGATACCTGAGGCTCATCACTGGAGATGAGAGTTTGGTTTATGGCAACAGCCCAGAGACCTCTTTTGCTCCCAACATAATCACTAAAAATGTCATTTTGGACTGATGCAGTCATTCTTCTTGTGACGACATCACTCCTTTTCCATGTTTTATATAGTTAGAAATTCAATAGCTTTGGAATTCGTACCATTGTTTGAACAGGAAAACAACCATGAAAGATCTCAACACCAGATAACGCTTTATATTCATTTAAAATAACTCTTTTTCTGCCAGAGACCTTGGTTGCTTCAGAAATGATCCAAAATGACTCAGGGTTTGTCAAAAAAAATTACTCAAAAACAGTCCAAAAATAACAAACACCTGTCAAAAACGACTAAAAATTTGTCAAAAATGGCTCAAAATCTATCCAAACTGACACAAACCTGTACAAAAGGCCGTTGATTGAACAGAAAAACAACCACTTAAGAGCTCAACACCAGATAAAGCTTTATATTTACTGTAGGAAAAAGACACTTTTTATTTATGTCTTATTCATTTGACAGCTGTAGTTTTGAGATACTTCATAATTTTTATTTAATGTAAAGGAACAGCCTAGAACTTGTTATTCGGGATTCTACATTAATGCTAGAAAATTAAAGTTAAAAAAGTGCATTGAACTTACACATTGGTGCTTTAATAACACAGATCCACTAACATAGCAGTAAAGCATATGGATGTTAACACTACATTCTTTCAAAATAATCCTTTTTTTTACTTGTAATTATTGTAGTAATTTTAAAGTTTGGCATCACTACTTTTATTTGATCAAAGGATCTGAATACTTGTGGGCAAACACCACACACACACAGAACTAGCAGTGCTGTTAGCGAACTCGTGGCCTCGTCCCAGCATGGGCACCAGATTAGAGAGCCAGTTTTTTTTTATTTTTGGCTTGCTGGTTTGCTGTTCTCATGACATGTGAATGGCCCAGTGAGATAGTGGACCAACATTATCCGACACATTCATCTCCACATCAAAGATGAGCCCAACGGCCGGAGGAATACCACCCTGAAAGAGAGCAAGGACCCTGCTGCTAATGTTGGATTAGAGATCCAAAGGCAGAAAGTAGCGAGCGTAGTGTTTATGAGTGGCCGCTGATATCTGATCAGGCTAAATTCTCCTTTCTTTTAACCGACGCACTGTTTAGCCTGCAGTTTGTCTCTCTCTTACTGCCATAGTGAAGCATTCAAGCTTATCCTGGTCAGACAAAGGCAGACTGATGTGTGAATATCACATTAAATCTGTGTCTTTGTACTCATTAAACCTCTGCTGTGTCGCCTTCAGCCTTCAGTAATCACCTTAGTAATCATTTATTTTTGTTTCAGTTTATCTGAACGCACAACACAAGTCGTTGATATGCGGGCAGCCAAACATTATACCTGTAGAACAAGTCATTCTAAAACAACAGGCATTAAACTGGGCATTACTGAGTTCCAGCACTGAGGGTGGGTGATGATCAGACTCTATGGCTGCGTGCAGCATGGTTTATCACTTGTTCCTGTTCGGTGACTGAGTATGGGACAGGAGGTCAATCTGGTGAGAGAACTCATCATTTTAATGGCTCCAGGGCAGCTAGGTGGGCATGATCTCTGTGGTGTAGGATGGACTTTGTTGACATATGAATAACGGAGGTGGTGCTGTCCTCGCTCTGAGTCAGAGAAAGAAAAGCGCCTTTATTTTTGCAGCCTTGAAGAGCAAATCCTGTGAGAATGCTCCAACTCAGACACTCTTGGATGTGCAGAAGAGTTATAGTATTATTCAAACCAGAGCAACAGGTGGAAGCAGGTTGATTGAGTCGGATGTCATTTTAGGATTATTGTTTCTTGCCAACGCTTAGCTGCAGAGACCCTATAGCATTGTTGGTAAAAGATGAGGTGGTGCGCTTTCATTTGATACGTGCTGCAAAGAATACTTGGAGAGCAATTCACCTTTGGACACAAAGTGCATCAGTCGGCTCTAAGAGTTAACTGCAGCTCTACTGGAGTTGCCTCGCATAGATATTGTACAAGAGAGAGTCTGAAAAAGTTACTCTTGTGTGAAATTAACATGTTAAAACAGGAAAGGACTTTTCTCAACCTGCTAAAGCTAAGTTTTATACACGCTTTTGTCTGAAATATGATTATAATATGAAGACTTCTCTTCTCTCACTGGAACTATGAGGCCCAAACCAAAAATATATAAAAGTATCTGGTAGGAGTGTAACGGTACACAAAAATCACATTTCGGTACGTACCTTGGTACGGAAGTCACAGTTCGGTTGTGTTTAGTTCTGTACAGAACTCTCTGGAGTCGATGGACGCGCTGGTGTGTCAAAATGACATGACTGATTTAAGATAATGTAGCAGCAAGACGCCTCGCTGAGTCTCTTTCAACTTGGGTCGAAAGTGTGGACTTCAAACTATCTACCAGTTTTTGAATTGTGTTGATCGGCCAAGTAAAACCAGAGTTATGACAAATAATAAACGCCATACTTTTTCCCACGTCTGGAGCGTCTTACAGCTTTGGTCTTATCCACCTGTTTTACCCCTTTTTTATACTTTACCAAAGTGATCCCAAACGAGTGATTGTAACCACGGTGGAGCATCTTCAAGCTCCGGTTTCTTGCTGTTAGCATTAGCCATCCCATTCGCTAGCCATACGTCACAGAAGCACCAGCAGGAGAAAAAACAGTCTGTCACATCCTGTGTTCGACTGGAAACTACTTGTTTTTAGTTCCGCAACACTGTGCAACTGTGAGATGGAGAAGGTCCGACACAACTCTGGGCACTATAAGGTTTACAATTAAAACGGTTATGTACACTGGTCTTACAATTTTTAAACCTCCGGACACCTCTGTACCTGTACCAAACGATTTGGTTCAATTATTGTTACATCCCTAACTTTTGGTCAGGGAGATCCAAAGTAAGCTCTCTGCGTTGCTGCAAGAGACATTCTAGTTTCATGATTGTACCGTTGTTAAGCAGAACAGATAAACAGAGTTGTCAGAAACTTGTCTTCTAGATGTTGACAGCTCTAGAAGAAACTTTGCCAATTTCTGTGCAAGAATCCAGGAGAAAGGAATTGAAAGAAAAATGTTAAGGCTGCCAAAGAAGACAATGTGGAAGGAGTGTTGAACATGTGAATGCCAGGCAGACATAAAGGCCCTCCCGATCAATGATATTAATTTGTTCAGCAGCAACATTCAGGAGAACCGTGGGATTTGTCTGGTTTGACAATCGTACACTAATCAAAATCACAGTGAGCTCTGAGCGTGTGATGAGAGCAGAAGAAGCAACAAGAGAAAAGACAGTGTTATATCGATGCATAGAAGGAGACAGAAAGAAAACAATGCAGTAGCGGCCACAGAAAAGAGGGTGAACCTGCAGGCTGGCTGCTGGTGCTGTGATTGATGAGGTCACTGAGAGGGCTTCGCCAAAATGCAGGGTGTCTTCAGGGGGTCAGGCAGAGGTTGAGTGGAGGTCAAAGTGCACCCAAAGGGGAGACGAGGAGTCTGAAAGTTCAGCAACACATTAAGACTTCAGGTGGTTGATATGCAGGTAGCAGTCTGAAGCTACAGGGATGCAAGTATGTTTTCAATTTAAAACACATTACTTCATTACATCACCTTGTATCCACACTACTATGGAGTTTTTGGACTCCAGGGTTGTGTTTTAGTCTAGACAGGCAGGAACACAGACCTTTGGAAAAACAATGATGCAGGTAGACATGTTTGCTTTCTTTGGGCCTCACTGTCACCATGTTCAGTCCCTGATTGGTCTCGCACCTGTCACATGACCATTTTTAAGATTAACACAGACGTCATTCTTCAATACAGATATCACATTTACACCTCCAGCATCATTGCAGTGCAAGCAAACAGTCATGCAATGTGGCTTTTCTTCACGTGTGTTAGTATGCATAAAGATTATGTCGGCAATGAAGCCTAAATGAAAATGCATTAGAATAAATGTAGCATGAGTTGACGTCTGCAACAGAAATGATGCAACAGCGATGAAGCACAACAAAGGCTACACCAGTTTTAGACTTAGGCTTAGACAGACTTTATTCATCCACAAGGGAAATTTTGAGCATAGTACTACCAGATAGCCTCTTCCATGAACATGCCATGATTGGTAATCTTCAGGGGAAAATGTCACCTGTGTTTTTACAGCAAATACGATAGGTGGATTTTTTGTCTTCAAGCTTTACATCTGTCAAGCCAGAAGAAGAAAATTTAGTCTCTGCATTTATTTAATGATTTATTTTTGAGTTTTCTTGTCGTACATTGTGTTATACATGCTTTTCAGGTGACTACGACCATTATTGCATGGGTGTAATGTCTGTCGGACAGCTGGAGGTTAGACTTGACCCTCATCCCTTCAGGTGCATTCACATTTAATGAAAAGTAAATCCTTACTTCTTTAAAATTCCTGCCAATCTAAATTCTCAAGTGTTTTTACAAGGTGACGCAGCCAGTGATGTAGAAACATTAGCCCTAAACTGAAGCACTAGCAACAATTACAATTTGTCTAAATCCGATCTGCTTCGTTTCAAGCCCAGTTGTATCATATTGATTTGTGTTTTGCGCCACAAATAAAATCTGTTTGATCGAGTGCTGCATGATATTGGAAAAACCTGACATTGCAATATATTTTTCTGCTATATATAATGGATTATGATTAATATATTAGTAAATATAGGATGGGCATAATTTACTAACTGCTAGATGCACCCTGTGGCCAAAGTGCTACAGCCTGGTCCTCATGTTCAGAGCTGCAGCCTCCATGATGTTCACCACGTTTTCTGTTGTTATACTGACTTGACATTTCCCATTGAGGCTGCAATCAGCTTCTCTCATCATCACTGCAATGTTGTCATATGTATAGTGATCTAAGAAAAACACTGTTTGCAAACGACTTTACAGTTGGAAGTTGTTAATAAAGTGGATAGTAGGACTTGTGTAGAGTTCTGCTGTACGGCTGGACTACAACTTGGTTGTAGCTGAATCATATTCCAGCTTTGACCGCTCTGTTTTAACTTGTGCCATGAATTTTTGTACAGCTTTGGGATGGCATCTTTAGAAAAAGTCATTTTTATGGCATCTGATTTCTCTCTGCTGTTTGGAACCTTTGTCATTTGGTGCACAGTTAGCAAAAAACATCCAGAATATATATATATATATATATATTTTCTTTAGATGGCATTCAGATCTAGCTTTGCACTGAGCTTTGTGGTGCTGATTAGTTTTGTTGCCTCGGGTAGTGGCCACTATTGCAAGATACTGCCAGCGGAGCACCTGTTTTTGGTCAACATCATTTCTGTAGCTGAAATGTTTCCATACAACTTGCTTTTCGCAACCAACTCTTCCATTTTGGTGTGTTCCTCATTTTTCTGTTCATATGCAAAGCTGGTATGTCATCAAGATCTGTCTCAGTTAGTTAAAAAATTAAGTATTCTGGTCCTTAAATCTGTGTGAATTGCCGTAGTACTGTGCACAGTTTCTTTTTGTATCAAGCAGCAAAAAAAAGTTGCAACATAACGTGTTTGAGTTAATTTGACTTCGATTAAATCGTACATTTTCCATCGTGACTATGCAAGTATAAACTAGGATGCACATTTTTCAGTTTTCCAGATGCTAATTAAATATCATAAGCATGTCATGTTATAGGAACAGAAAATCACATCATGTTTCAGTTTTTCAGGAAGAGTGATGTAAAACAGAAAAAACCTTTTGTAATCAGACACTTTGACTTTAAAAGATAATGGAAGAAAAGGGAGGTCTTATGCGCCTTCAGTAAAAGTCAGTAAAACAGAGGTTGAAGAATACCAGCATCCCCTAAATATTTCCTCTGCCTTGACTGTTAGCACACATGCTAATTCTAACACACACAAAAAGCTCTCTCCAGTGCTGTCACTTAGTGTTCCTGGGTGGAAGGGCCGGTGGCGGAGGAGCGACGTGCGAAGGTAACCATTTTCAACCCAGTTGGAGCCACTTGGTAAACACACACTATAATTACTGCTTATTAGAGACTATAGGGGCCCATTAGCGGCAGTGGCCCTGCCCCTCACTGCCTGCCTCCTCATTATAGAAGCCAGCACAGCACAGTCTGCCTCATTACCACCTGCCTGTTAAACTCACACACATGCATCCATGCAGGGACACACACACACACACACACACACACACACACACACACACACACAAGTGAATGCACACATGCAGTCTGAAGCACACTGCAGGTGCTGCCAGGAGGAAGTCAGGTTTTGACTTGTTAACAGTTAAACGGTAGAAAATAGCAGTTTGTGTGCATTTCGTCGTGCGATATTAGTCCAAATTGATCAACAGACATTGTTTATGAGTATTTTCCTCATATTACAGGACAGACTCAGTATTTTTGTTACTGAATCTGAAGAAAAGGATTTGCATGTAACAGAAACTTGCTTTAGGTGGTCATTCTTTAGGGTTTGAGGAACAATTTGTTATTTTTGTCAATGTTTGTGTGACACAGGCATCGCTTTTAGTAAAAACAATTGAAGAATAAGAAAAATAGAGTGGAAATACTTTATTGATCCCAAAGGAGAAATTATGTTTTTACAGTCGCAAGCAGAGTAAAGTGGCCACCACCACAATAGAAAAATATAAAGTGTAAATATAGTAGAAAAATATATTGAGATAGAAAATGCTTAATAAAGTGTAAAATATACTATCTAAATGCAATCTAAAAATGCATCATAAAGTGTAAAAAGCTAACAATAAAAGATACAGTGAATGAGGAAATTAATATCCTGTAAACAGCAGAAGAAAAACATAACTGCAAAAACAACAAAGACACAACTGATAAATCATTTACCAGTTATTAACATAAGCACATGTTGTATTTTTAATAAACCAGTCTAACACTGTTTTCTTTATTTTGTTAATGGAATTTTCTCTAATTTTATCTACAAAATGCACACCACCACAATGCTATCACTATCATTGTAATTAACTTAAGTTAAATAAGCATGTTAGGTTATAGGAATAAAAAATCACATCATGTTTCAGTTTTTCAGGAAGACTGATGTAAAACAGAAAAAAAAACCTTTTGTAATTAGACACAAAGGTAAGAGGTGATGCAATTCAGCAAAGTCTGTGCAGCTCTAACGTAGAAATGCACACTGACTTTTTACTTTACTTTCTCCCGGCTGTAGGACTGTACCAGCTACAACTGGCACACATGCATTATATGTGCACAAAAACAAAAATCTCTCTCTTAATTGCCCCCTCAGTGCGCCCCATTTTGACCCAGTCTCTATTAATAAAAACAATAATGTCACATTCCAGACCATGCCACCCTATGCTGTTCACTGTGGCGCGAACAAAAGCCTCCTCTCTGTCAGCAGGCACTGAACTGGGTGCAGCTGCCACCGTCGTTTCTTCGCTTTACTGGCAAAGCCCCGACCTTCTCAACAGCCCTGATTTACTGGGGAATACAGACACTATTTTCTTCCCCTCTCCCATCCCTCGGTGCCCTCCCTGTGCCCCCTGTTAGGGTTACAATTTCTTAGTTGTGTCTGTTTGACTCTGCCATGGCAGCAGAGGCAGAGAGAAGCTGCCAGCACACTCTCCTTCTCTTTGATTCTTTTCTCCCCTCTCATTCTTTCACTCTCGGTCCCTTGTCGAGCTACAGCAGTTGAGTGAATGGCACCATGGCAGCACTGGCAGTTTCATACTTGTATCTGTCTCAGCTGCACACTCTCTCTGCGCTTTTCTTTGTCTTGGGTTCCTTTTTTTTCTGTTCCTCCAGGTGAATGTCGTGCAGGAAAGGGTGCCAGGGAAGCAGATGGCCCCAAGAAAGAAAAGGAAAGCAAAAGTGTGGGAGGAAAAAAGTGATGAAAACAATGAGTTGGAAGGAGATTTCCAGTTTAATATGGGCTGGAGCAACAGGTCCTATTTCTAAAAATACCAAAAGTGACCTAATGTGATTCAGTGACGTATTGCAAAACTGACTTTTAGGAATGTTTTATCATCTGCTGCTTCTGGTTAAAGTCTGGTTTACACTACTAAAGCTGGTTGACAGATAATTTATTTATTACTTGGGCCAATTTTTCATTCATTTTCTCCTCTTAATAAGTTTGTCTGCCTTAATGGTTTAAACCTGACTGCTTCTCTGACTCAAGACCGAAGCTGTAATAAAACTGTAATAATCATTTAAGATTGAAGAAAGGACTGTGGTGACAGTTTAGAAAAGTCTGGAGGACAGAATTGTGACTCCTATCCATCCACTCTGACCTCCTCCCATCAATACTTGCTGCACTTTAACATCAGTCCCAACCAAGTTATACTCCAGAACAGAAATAATGTAGAAAACACAGATTCAAAAATTAAAAAAACAAAACTCCAAAATATCCAGGTTAAATAATTAATTTTATCAGATTTAGATTTTTTGATAGTGTTTTATTGTAAACACAGCAGAGATACAGGAAGAGAGAGGAGAGTCCAAGAAGAAACAAAGGGACAGAACTGAGCTAGACATTGCAAATACTTGATGAACATCTTAACAACACGTGAGAATCATTTGAGTGAAACGGTGCATTTTGCATTGTGGTTTACTTTTTGCACTGAATAATTTTGACAAAAAACATGACAAAAAAATATACAGAATGTTTTTTTTAATTGACAAAACATGTCCTCCCCCAATAAACAACCTCATGGGTCATTTTCAAGCAGTGTATTATGACCTTTAGTTACATTTTAAAAGAAGCAACCTCAGTAGTTTGAACAGGTGCTAGTGTAAAATCACACTAGCTGGTGTCTTCAACTTTGGATGGATGGATGGTAAACATTGTGCATAGATAGTAGTTTTTCTGCCTAAACCTGACCAAGGATTGAGTAAAAACAAAACTTGTGGGCCGCCGTATAGCTCACTGAGTTAAGGCGTTACCATGTGGGCGCAGGTCGCCAGCAGCGTGAGTTCGAGTCCGGCTCACGACCCTTTGTGCATGTCTCTCTCCTCTCTACCCCGTTTCACTCTGTCTATCAATAAAAAAAGCTTCAAAAATCTCCCCCCCAAAAAATAATATTAAAAAAAAAACCAAAACTTGTGTGGAACCCAGACCACAAACTTTTAAAATCTTGCCGTCACCACCCATCAGACTCATCAAATGTCAACTTTGGTCGCTCTTTCAACATGGAAACACTCATATCGGTCCTTTCAGAAACACTTATATGGGTTATTTCAGATGGTTGAGACAAACAACCCATCAGTTGGACGTAAATTAAATAATCAGGCCACAAGTTGAACTGACATTGAAACAAATGCAGTCACAGTGCTGGAATGTGCATAACAACACTGCAGCTGATTTAAGAGAGTGCACTGACAAACATGTCTGCCTCCGACTCTCACCCAAAGTTAAGAATCATCAACCTGAAGCCCCTGTTAGTCTCGATTTAATTAGAAAAGAAAAGAGTTGGCTCTCTTCACCTGCTTCGAACAACAGGTTTCTCGCACAAGCATCCCTCAGACTCTACCCACGAGGGTTGCCGTTTCAGAGGTGGCTGATAAAAGGAGCATGTGTGGCATTCAACATATAAGCATATGTGTGTTTGTGTGTGTCCACTCCAGAGTGCTCCAAACTTTGAGGACAGCCCCTCCAGAAAACACAGGCCTGGCTCTCCAAACTCAAAGGACGAGCTCCATTCACCGCCTGGCAACGGCGCTGAGAAATGGAGAAGAGATGGGCAGAACGGAATGGGTGGGCAGTAAATTATCAGCTTTTAGAGGAGAAGACACGATATTTATTTATAGCATTCAGCCAGGGCACTCGGGGAGGGTTGAGATGGAATTGGGGGGGTGAGCATCTTTTGCAAGGGGCATCTTAGGTGGTCAGCATTGACCTGCACTAACCTCTTGTATCCTGTCTTATTCTCCCACCCTTCACACTTGTCTTGTACCCAAAGCTCCCGAGACCTCCCTGGCAATTAGGGAACGAGTCACACCCACTCCCTGCCCCCAAAGGCAGTAAATTTTCCTCCTTCTCCTGGCCTTGTGACACACACACTCACACATCCTCAGAATTGGAGGCTTCAAGACACCATTCAGCTCGATTCCCTACTTGCTTTATCCCCCACTCTACATTTTATCACCACCCCTTGTTTTGTTTTGCTGTCTCAATCCATCAATCTTCCCATTAGCCCTCCATATTACGGAAACCATGGGGAACGCCCCCTTTACACCGGCCCTTCAAATCTGTCTTCCTCCCTGCACCTCCCTCGGCCTCCTCCACTTGCTTTCCCTCCATCCTTCAGTCGGCAGCCTCATTAGTCCTACCTGTTGCTCTCAAATGATCCCACTCGCCTGAGACTCGTCGCCTTCACCCCCTGGCTTCGAGGTTAACATCACACTCTGCTGGAGTGAGGGCGGAAAAAGGTTGAGATGGACGGAGGGAGCGGAGGATTGGGGATCCTGTGGGTGGTGGGGGTAGCAGCACTTTGGGTGGTATGTTTCCTGCGAGGGTGGGACACAATGCCCCCAGTGTTCAGGCAGGCCCACAGGAGCTTGTTTTACAACAGGGGAGGGGCGGCCATCAATGGCCAGATGATGTGAACCACCCTGAGCCGATTCACAGTGACAAACAGCCCCCTCCAAGCGGACCCCCACCACCACCACCACCTCCTCTGCCTCCTCCTCCTCTTTTCTGCTTTCTCCCATCGCCTCCCTCCTTCCCTCCACACATTCTGTTCTGTTGGACCAAAACCAGGGCAGCGGAGAGCATGCAGCAGCACCGCGGCTCAATGGACTGGAAGTGAGGGGACACACGCCCACACATGCACACACACACTCAAAATTTCTCACATACATAATGGGCATACATGCATACACACTCACGTGCACAGACACACACACACACAGGAACAGGCCCTTTCTGTGCTGCTGCTTCTCATAATGACGCCTCAAGCATCTTGCTGAAGCATGAATTGGTATTAGTTTAATTAAACCAGCGTGGCCCTTATTTGTGTTCCTCTCGTCGTTCTCAAAAAGGCAAAATGGCTTGATGACAGCATAATTGCTGAAGAATTGAAGGAGAGCTAGTATGTTGAGCTGCCAAGTGGGCCCAAAATCCCCCCCTGTTTTGCAGCTCCATGGGCCCTGTGGCTCGCTGTGGAGACCTGTCCGTCCTCTGAGCCTCAAAGGTCATTAACGTCTGCTCAGTCTTTCAAGCGACCTTTCCTGGCTGTGCAACAACTATTTGTACCTGAAGATTCCGAAACGGTTTATCAGTTCCTAAAAAATCAGTAAAACTACTTGGTTATGCTTTTGGAAAGAACCCACGTTTACTGCCCCCTCTCCATGTGTCATAGGCTGCATTCCAAATTGTATACTCTATATGTACTACAGCTGCCTTTACAATGTACTGGTCTATGCAGCATGCATACAATTGTCACTCAAAACTTTGTCATAATATTGCGCCTTAACCGTCTAGCTCATGTATCTGTGCAAAATGGGCTGTCATCTGTCTGTATGCTTTTGGCAGCTCAAGCTTGTTCAAACTAGTGTGAGAAATAGTGACGTATATGAAAATATCTTCAGGTGTGCAGTTGATAGTGGGTCAGAAAAGCATGCAGGCTTGCAGTAGATGCAGTAAGACAGCCTGTTTTTTCTTTTTTTGGTTTATTTGATACGTATTTAGCCGTACACAATCTTTTTCTGGGATGCTATATAGTCTAGTAGTACTGTTATTGGAACCCACACTTATAAGTATATGTATAGTTATACATAGTAGCTAAACATTCATTTTCCTTCTGTCACCTGTTGCCCTTGTTTAAATGTACATGAGTTGTATTTTGTGTAAGTACATTGAAAGAAAAGAAAACACATACTTGCCTAATAAAGCGGATAGCCCTTCCATCTACCTTTATTTCCTTTCATTAGGTCACGCTTCGGCTGGAATGAGTCCTGTGTGGAAAAAGCATAGACTTCTCATTCATTTGAATTAGACCAGTATGCAGCAAATAATAATACTGAGGGTTGGATTGAAAAAAATGCAGGGTTGTCCGGCTGGAAAGTTAAAAACTGGCTTTATACCATTATCCAAGGGATGTGGTGGTTCTGTAAATATTAATGTACATTCCTGGGAGATTACTTCATACCATGTTGTGTATGTTTTGCAAAGGTGGAGATGCTGTCGTGTGTTGTCATGTCTAATGAGCCATTCATCTCAAAGATTTGTTACTTAAACCTTGAATTCCTGGATCATATGTTATGCCTAGCTCCTTCCCAAAGCATTGCACCTCCACCAATGCAGCCTCGTGTTTTAATGCACTTTGGTGACAAAAACAACACTGCCCAGACATCTTTACCTTCACCTGTCTGATCATGTTTCACCCAAAACCTACTACTGGATTTCATGTATGGGAAACACCAGTTGACCTCCTCATAGCCGCTGCAGACAAACACCTGCACCGTCTTCCAGACTCAACCCAAAAGGTGTTAAAACCCCCTTTTTGTATTTTTTCTTGGAGTGTCTGTGTGTGTCAATGTGAGTGTGTTGGGGGTGTGACAGCTGGTTAGCACTGAGGTGGTAATAAAGTAGTCCGCCCCCTTGTTAGGGATGATGAGCTTGTGCATGTGATGGGATCAGGAGGCTGGTAGTGAGAGTAAAGGAATGTAACCCATCCTCTCAGTGCCTCCATATGACGCTAATTGCAGCAGAACGGGGATGGCCTGGGCTGCTTGTGTACGCCATTGTTATTCCTCAGCCTATTGTCTCATGCCTTCTGACAATCGCCATCTGAATGAGAGCCTGTTAAGCCTGGCAGATCCCCATCATTAGACCCCTTTACAGCCATTGTGATGCAACGCTGAGGATACTGTAGGGCTATCAGCGTCTCTCTGCTGCATCCACAGAAACCAGATATATTTTCTTTTTGTTCAGGGCTGCTCGTCCACTTTTTCCCCATTGTTTTTCTGAAAATTAACTCTAGGGTGGATGAAGTTGAAGATGCCATTAAGGAATACAGACTATGTAATGAGATTTTTAACATTTTCATGATCCTCTCTTCTCTCCACAAGACACTACAAGCCAACTGCACAATTTAATAGTATTGTATCGTTATTAAAAGTTATTAGAAATAGACATTTATACATATTGAAAGAACACCCTGTCCTACAGTAATGCCCAGCGTGCCTACCATCTTTAAAGCCATCTAGTCCAACAATTTTAAAAAATCTTAAAGACTTTCAACCAAATTGAAATACCAGACAACTAAACAGATACAGCATGTCAGTGATGATGGTATATGACAAAAAAATTGCCATCAAGGTACAGCTGGAGGTGGCAAAACCTGCTGAGAAAAATGTAAAAATCCAACCCCAGTCGACCAGTTGGTGGCACTAAAGCAGTTTTGTTGTGTGCCAACTGGAATTCGAGGAAGAAGATAAAGAACAAAACAGAACTTAATATTAATACAGTGGGTTAGTTTGGACAGAGGGCTTTTAGAGCGGACTAGACATGCCAGTTTGGATGAAATCTTTCAATTTACCAGCATGAATGTTGATTAATTAGACATATAATCCTTTGTCAGTTTACTCAGCACATCTAACTAAAACTAATGCAAGAGTCCTGTAGTAAAATTATTGCTTCTTGAAGGTTATAATTTTCTGTTTTTTTTTGCTGAAACAGTTTGAGAAGCGATTATTCACTTTTATGGTCTTTTTGGAGGCTGCAGTTTGTGGCGTTTGCAGTATTGCTCATACAGGTTATTTCAGCTACTTATGCTACCATCATTGATGTAAACAGAGTGGGCAAAATAATAGAAATAAGTGTTAGTATAAAACTTGGCTCACAATCTTTCTTATATGTTATTTTATCTGCAGTATCTTTTATCTTTCTGCTCTGCTGCTTTCTTTGTTGTGATACAGATTTCCGCAATGTTCAACAACAACAGTATTGGTGCATTTATGTTGACGTATACTGTAGTTTCCATGCATCACCAGCTTAAAACTATAAGGTGGAGGAAAACAAACGCGTGTGCATAATTTTATATGAAGGTGCTTCTTTCAAAGCGCTCTACGCCTGTTTAAAAACTTTCAGCAGTCTTAGAATAAGCACCTTTTGCCATCTTTTCCACTGTCGACAACTGACGCTATCACTCCAGCAAACGTGACACTTTTTTGTCAACACGAGTTGGGTCGCGTACGTACTATGGACACAAATCGCCAGCTGGCCTGCTTTGGGCAGAGTGCGGCTCAGTCTAGCCTCCATCTCCCTAAAACAAGCATCTGGAGGCCTGGGCAGTGAATACAAGTGTGAATATATTCATCCCCATGCTGCTTTGTTAAATCTCTGGGCGTAAAGCTGTTGTACCCCCGTGCCCTCCTGGGTGACCCCAGAGGATCAGAGACCAGGTTGTCGAAACATTTGTAACATTTGGCCAAAGCAAATCTCAGGCTGCCTGTTGAATTGAAGCTCAGACCAAAGAGGAGGGAGAAAAAAAATCCCCCTGGAACCCTCAAAACACTCCCTTACGCCGGACCGGGACCCCCCTCTTGTTCCTTATCCCTCACGCACACACACTCACACACCGAGCACGGAGGCTCAACCCCTCACAACCTCCAGCAAATCCCCTTTATCTTTTCCCAGCCAGATGGGGCCGCTGGAATAATAGCTGAAGCCCAATGAGTTCCATTCAATTTGTCATGCCGTCTAAAGGAGCTTGTAAGCTTCCCATTTGCAGTTATGTTATAGTAACCATGGGAGGCTCTGCAGTGTTAGGACTTAATTACCTCCTAATAGCTGTTGTAGAGATAAAGCCCCCGGCCAGCATAACCCAACGCTGTCCAGCCCCGGAGACACACAGGCCTGAACACTCCCTCAGCAGCCAGCATCCACACGGTTCATTATGTGTTGGATGGCCTGCACCTGACTACGATAGTGACCTCTTCACCCCACATCTATCTGTACGGAGGCAGGGCAGCAGCTTAGTCACCGCATAGATCAGACTTTTGCAGTGAGCGACTTTGCAAGAACTCCCCTGAGGATCTGTAACTGTAAGAGTTTTTTTTAAACAAACTTTTATTTGTGCACACAATTTTGAGATTAAGTCGCTGATAGCATGGTAATGTCTGTCAGTCTACTAAACTGGTGCAGACTGAAACATCTTAACAGCTATCAGACATGACATGTACAGACGAAATATTTGTTATCCCTTTTTATACAAACACCCCCAATTTGAAGATGATGGGACACAAGCGTGCACATTTTCTCTTACAGCATTTGTTTGGCTGAAGAATCACACTATGTTCATATGAATGCATTTAAACTACATGGAAATCAAGCCATATAAAATGTTGAACTATGACAAACCAAATTCAAAGTTAATATTCTGGTCCTCAGACCATCATCAAAATACAACAGAGTGTTTCAGATTTTAAGATTATATTTGACATATTTCAGAATAATTTATAAGATTAACATTTTACTACCGTTGCAGGCAGAGTAACATCACATAGGCTGCAGATTCTGTACAGGTATATCTCAATAACTGTCACCCCTTCCTTCAGTTAATGGACAACTTTATGTCAATCCATTCTTTGTTTTGTCACTGTTTGACAGCTGTAATATTAGTAATTTTAGAATTGTTTTCCATCTTCTAAAACAACTACTGAGGTGTTTTTGTGTTTTGACTTGTGACTGCAGGACTTGAAGCTGCACAGTTTAAGCCCTTCTTGCTATGTTTTGGTATCATTTTTGTACATGAAACTTGAATGAAATGGAGAACAGGTAGTCCTATGTTGCATTTTTGGGGACATCAGTTATGCTAATCTCACAAATGCGGTGCCATTCATAGGGCTGAAATATGCGATTTATGACAAGTCTGTGCTGTTGAGAGTGTCTGCTGGATCTCACTTGGACTTGACCGACCAACTCAGGCACACGGTTTTCATGTAAATAATAATCTTTGTGTGAACGAAGGCAAAACCCTCTGAAACAAACTGGAAGTGAAGCCACCTGGCCTGACTGAGCATCACCAGGGAAAATAACAAGATTTTTGTAGGTCTGAGATTAAGATAAGTCATTAACAGTTTAAGATGTGGCACCAAATATTAACCCTTTAAGCTCTCATCTACATTTTGAAACTCCCACCTGTAAAAACATCCCTAAATTTAATCAGTAACAGCTGCAACACTGTGAGGCAAAAATAAATACGGATAAGATGCACTTTTTATTTTTATATAATCACCAGAACAGAGTCGGATTAGAATATAAATATCACATTTTTATTTCTGTCTAAATAAAACTGTAGATTAGATAGTAAATAACAGCATTATAACAATAAATCAGTGACACTGATATTATTGTTGCAACTCAATCAAATGCAGTGAATTTGGTGAGGAAAGCAGACAGTTATAAAAAGTATTTGAATTTTTCTACTTCAAACTTATTTTAGAGTTTTCTTGTTTTTTATCGTAATAAGCATAACATTTCAGATGCCCATGGCCATCTTCCTCTGACTGAATGACTGATTTTAATACTTCAATGACTACTTTTACACATTTTCTTTCTTTCTGATTGTCTTTGTGTGAACAGAACTGATGAAATCTCTTTGATTTTTTTTCTGTGGTTTCTTTGTCCTTTCCAGTTTTTGAACTTGAACTCCAAGAGCTGAATCTGTAGACTTCAGAAAAAAGCATTTTAAGGTTGGAACACCCAAATATTTCCACCCACGATGTATAGGCTCACTTGTGTAGTGTTAATTAGCAAAAGCTGTGTTTTGGAGGAAACATATTGCCTTCCATACGGTGTTGTTTCCTTCAAATGATCATAGACAACTTTCTGCAACTAACTTTAATTAATAAAAGCCACAATTATTCTGACTTGGATGCAAACTTAAGACACTGGTATTCCAACAGATTTTCAGATTTTCACTCCACCTTGTTTCCTGGCACTTAACTTCACCGTTACACGTACAGTAAACCGCTAGTGCAGGAGATCTGCATGTGAAACTAAGTGGGAGACAGAGTTGCGCTCACACACAGTAACAGCAGTGGTTGGTGGCAGGCGGCATCTCACGTTCCTCACTACAGAATTCAACAAAAGCGAGAATTTTGCTTCATTTCGTTCCAAGATTTCGCAGAGAAAGGGATCGAGGGGGAGAGCCAGGACATTATTCATGTCTTTCAGTTCATTTGGCTCAGCCGGTCAGCTCCCCAGACAGAAAGAGAAACCTTCTCTCATGTTCTTCCACCCTCCTCTCTTTTCTGCTTTTTTTTTGTTCCTTTTCTTTTTTTATTTTGGAGGCAGATTAGCAGGATTAAGTATGGCTCACATATGCTCCTCCTCACTATTGGTATTCACCACTGCACTGGGCCTACCGCCACCCAGACTGATGGACAGAGAGACGGAGATGATGGCGGTGAGGAGTGTAGATGTTGAGAGTCAAAGTTGGAAGGAAACGTTAGGAAATGTTAATAACGCCACTGTTCGCATACTTTTGTGTACTTTTTTTCCCCCTCCCAGTTTGGCTTTCAGTCATTTGAAACTACAGATTTCCAAAGTTGAGTGTTTCAGTGTAACACTGAAAGCTCATAAAGAAATGGTTTTCCCAGCTTGGTGTGGAAGAATTTAACTGGCCCGCACAAAGCCTTTTGGGGAAGTGAGTGAGATCTTATCGCTGCATCAGTGTCACCAAAGCTCTTGTGGCTGAATGGGAGAAAATCCCTGCAGCCAAGTTCAGAAATCTGGTGGAAAGCCTGAAACCAGAAGACTGGAGGCTGCTAAAGAAGCAGATTTATGCCAGTGAACTGGGAACTACATGAGTGTAATGTCATTATTTGTTTTTAAAATGATATAGAGACAAAAAAGAAGGAATTAAAAAAGAATTGCACCGTTTCAAATTCCACTTTTTTAAAAAAAAGATTTTGCTCTTTTAATTAATTTATATATCATGCGTCTAATGGTGTTATAATATCTTTGACCAAATGTGGTGTAACTTTATGGCAAACTGCTGGATAGAGGGATGAAATACACTTTTCTTGCTAGCCACATACAAAAACCAATGTATTCAGCTTTTGTCTGGCAGATTTATGCCTGTGAACCAGGGAATATGCAGGTGTAATGTCATTATTTGTTTTTAAAATGAGATATAGGGCAGGAAAAGTAGGATTAGTGTCATAGCACTGTTTCAGATTCCACTTATTTTCTTAGATTTTTATATTTTTATTAATTTCCATGTCATCTGTTTAACACTGTTGAATTATTTCCAATCGAATGTGGTGTAACCTTACTGCAAACTGCTGGATATGGGAGTGAAATGCACTTTACAAGCTAACCATATGCAAAAAATCTATTTTAATCAACTTGTTTGGACCCAGTTTAGCTCAACTGTTAGCATCATCAGTTAATTTACAGCTGTTATGAATTTTGGAAGTGAAATATGACATTTTTAGGAAATTTGAGAATATTCTTTTAAACTTAAAGGTACTAAAATTCTGTGTTTTAATGCAATAAGTAGCCTTGCATTTAATTATACAGCTTAATTTCACAGCCAAGAGATTCCCAATCTAGCTGAAATTTCTAAATCTGCTATATTCCTGCCTGCAGGGCTCAGGCTAATTCCTGGTAGATGTAACCTTTTTTTTTTTTTTAAATAAAGATGTTGAAGTTGTGAGAGGAACCCAGGCTAAGAGGGAAAAGCCTGCGTGTCATTGTGAGTCCACGGCAACACTGAGACTGTGGGAATGTCTAATGAAGCAAACGGTGGCGCAGACACCAACCTCCTGATTTAAAATGCCACTTCAGCCGCCTTCATTACCATAATCTTATTTAACGGGAGTAAACACGCGAGCGCAACGGACGGGACACAAAAACAAGGAAACGTAACGACGAGGGGCAAAAAAGGGGTCTGTGTGTGTGTGTGTGTGATTTGTAAGACTCACCGCCAATAAAAATCATGATTTTCTTTCACCTGAAGGACCGAAGTAACACCTGACTGATGCCGGAAATAAATCTTAGTTTCTGATTGGCTGTCAGGTGACCCTTAAATCGCACAAACATAGTTCCAGTCAGCAGTTTAACCAACGTTCTATATCACTGCGCAGGCCCTGTTAAACTGTGGGTAACTATGACAACAGCACAGCGGCTTCATTCAATGAAACTAAGTGGAACTAACTTACTACAAAACAAAAACAAACAAATAAATGATAAAGTCATTGTAAAAAAAAACTATATTAGCGTTTTCCAGATTAATTTAATTGAAAACTATGCAACGGTTAGGGTGGTTTTTGGCTTCATTCATTTATTCGCCTTGTTGTTTTTCTTGTTATTTATTAGCCTACACTGTAAAAAAAATAAAATCTGTAAAACAAGTGAAAATCTCTTAGCAAAGGTGCAATACAAAATATACTAAAAAATGTGTAATGCTGTAATGTTTAAAAAGTGAAAGTAATGATAAATATCTGTAAAATAATGATATTTTCAGCTGTTTTGAATACAGTAAAACTGTACTTTTGCTATCTAAAATGAAGATTTTTAATGTTAACATTACCGTTTAAGTAAGTCAGTACTTTTTTCTGTGTTTTTGCGAGATGTTGTCCTTATGTATATATTTTTAAGAAAGAGATAGTCTGTAGAATAACAGTATAAAAATGATTTGCCATTTTAAATCCTTAGCCTAATGTACACCATTCAGAATAACAGCAAATATCTATTTTTTTGCTTTTTAAAAAACAGTAAAAGTAGTGTACAGTTACAGTCAAATCTTTAAAGTTAAAACTGCCATTTATATTTTATGTTCATGTGCAATATTCTAATTTAATAGGCAATATTTCATTGTGTGATATTACTTTTTTAAATTCTAGCCTTATTTTTAGCCTATATATTTTTAGTTTCAGTCATCTTACTGCATTGTGTTTCTAGTAGGCACTGCATTTCTCATATTCTGAGCAGCGTCTGACAAAACAATTTCCTTAAGGATTGTTTAAGTTTTATCCTTTCAAAATACATGTTGACATGGACATTAAATACAATTTTGGTGTAATTTTTCTTCATAGTTAAAATGTAAATTAATATTTTTGTTTTGTTTCTGTAATTTAACAAAACCGTGAAAATAAATTTAAAAAATAACAATAAATTATTCAAAATATTAGTTTAAAAATGCTCAAAATGCACATTTTACAGTGTAGCCACCACAGAATCTGTCTTCTCCTTTCATTCCTGGGAAATACCACTGATATGTGCACTAATTATCGTTATAGTAATTTAGCTTCCTCCTGCTTATGTATATTTTGGTTTATTTTTATTTTTTATACTTCATTCCTTAAATCTTTGCTGCTGTAATGCTGCAAATGTCCCCACTGTGGGACTATAAAGGGTTATCTTATCTTAAAAACCACACCAAAAGCCACAAATTGTTATAAATTAGAAAATGTGCCATGTTAATTAGCCTGTTATAAATTAAAACCCCTCCTTTTGCAATCCATGGAGCTGTGATCTGTTCCTCAACGTGCATTTTGTCCCATCACCAGCCAGATCCAGAGAGCACAGCCTTATTCCCTCCTCAGTCTTATGAAAACAGATCAACATGTAGAGGCAATTAGCGCTGATTGCGTCCGACTGCACAATCCTTGTCATATTTGGGGACAAAGCATCTGTCAGCTCCGGTTAGGCCCGACGTGCCGGAGCAGACCAGCGGCCCGGGGCCCTTCTGTCAGGCCGTCTGAGCGCCGTGCAGCAGCAGCCGCAGCAGCAGCAGCAGCAGGCCACACCGCGGGGCTATCGCTCACCGCGCACTAATTGAAATATCACGGATCATAACCGTTAAAGACACATTTTGCACACTTCATTAATTGACGTTAAAGATGCACTTGGACGGCAGCTGCTGGCCGACAGCGGGTAAAAACGGAAAACACCGTATTAAGTCGCGGCGCTGCAAGCAGGAAACATATTGCGCGGTTTTTCACCAGGCTTCGACCGGTTGTTGCTGTTCATTTGGACGGGTGACGTGATTTTATGGTCCGATACGTTACAATGAAAATAAAAACATCGACCAGAAACGAATTTTAATCAAAATAGTGACTGAAATAAACTATCATGGGCTGTAAAAATCAAATCAAATAAAGATAAAATTCAAAATACTTAAAAACTTAAACATTTCTTTAATAAAAACAACTATTATGTGACTGTAATATATGCAAATCGATAAAATGAGCTCTGATCTATTTTATTATTCCCTACAGAAAATAGCTTTTTCACTTATGAAAGGTAAAATATGTCGGTTATTATAATAAAATCCATCCATACGCCGGACAACGTTTCCACAAGAAGGGGCCATATGTAGGAGGGAGTGTGTCTGATTTCACTTAATAGTGATGCTGTGTGTTGGTAATTACATCAGGATGGAGGACCCTCCGTCACCCTCCTCCTCCCCTCCCCTCCTCCCTCATCCACCCTCCCTGCCCTCAGCTGATTGGTCGCCGGGATCCAGCCCGGACAGAAGCTGCGTTGTCCTGGTGACCCGGCCTCTGCGCGCTCCAGCCCGCTATAAAAGCCCGCAGACGCACGCAGACGTGCCAAATGGGCTGTCAGATGCGATTTGGAGTAACAAGTGGATTTGACGTTTAAGGTTTTTTTTCTCCCTCAACATCGCGCTTGGAAACTCTCTCGGTAGGTGTTTTTCATGTTCTTTAGAATTTACGGCGATTAGTGGCAAATTACGCAGATTTAATGGGGAGGTTTCTTCTGTTTTGAGTCCAAGAAAGAACCAAGAAGGAAAAGCTGGAGTGCAGAGAGCTCAGTATTAAAGATTAGACACTTACTGATAACTTAAGCTGTCTGTAATGTGGTTTTAATATATCAGAAATGAAATAAGGATAAGATAAAAACCAAATTATAAAGTCGTTTCCTCAGTAAGTGATTGATGAAATCTGTTTGTTTTTGGACGAACTTTTGGATTAACTGAACTCTGTCTCCTCCAGCACCATGGACTCAGATACAAGCCGCGTATCGAGCAGACCGTCCTCCCCAGAGGTGGACGACATCTTCATGTCTACCCTCAAGAAGTCCGTCCACGGCTTCTCTGGCGCCGTGTCCTCCACGCAGAGCGACTCTCCGTCAGAGATCCCCGGCCTGCGCGGCCTCTCTGCCGCCGACGAGGAGGCGCTCGCCCTGCGGATGGCGTCCAAGAAGGACCGCAAACTGCTCTCGGAGAACGAGCTGCAGTCGATCCGCCTCAAGATCAACAGCCGCGAGAGGAAACGGATGCACGACCTGAACGTGGCCATGGACGGGCTGCGGGAGGTCATGCCCTACGCGCACGGACCGTCGGTGCGCAAACTCTCCAAAATCGCCACCCTGCTGCTGGCCAGAAACTACATCCTGATGCTGAGCAACTCTCTGGAGGAGATGAAGCGGCTGGTGAGCGAGATCTACGGCAGCAGCGGGCACCACGGCGGCTTCCACCCGTCGGCCTGTGGGACTATGACACACGCGGGGCCCGTGCCCGGACACCCGGCTGCTTCCCACGCGTCACACCCGGCGGTGCACCACCCGCTGCTCCCGCCGGCCGCCGTCTCCACCGCGTCCCTCTCCGCGCCCGGCATCTCCGCCGTCACCTCGGTCAGACCCCACCACGGACTTCTCAAAGCGCCCGCTGCCGGTGCGGGGCCTCTGGGCAGCAGCTTCCAGCACTGGGGCGTTGGCACCGGCATGCCGTGTCCGTGCAGCATGTGCCAAGTCCCGCCTCCGCATGTGTCCAGCATGAGCTCCGTGAGCATGCCGAGGCTGGCCAGCGACTCCAAGTGACTCCAAACTGCTCGGAACTTTGCTCTCAGACTGTCTCCCCACTTTATTCCGCTTTTATTTATCTCTGTTGCTGACTCTGTTGCGTCGACCACATTGGTTTTCCTCACTGGGACTCTTTTTATTTTGCAACTAACTTAGTGTTTTATGATGATTAACCTCTATTGTAACAGCTGTTTTCTTCACACAACTTCAGCTCATTCTGGAAAGTCTTTCTCACGGCCCAGACAGGTTATTTAAAGATCTGTGGATCTGCAGATTGGAAAAAGCTCCCAACTTGAAATATAGATTGTAAATATGTAGATGGATATTCTGTTTAAATAGTCGGAGATATTCTATATTAGAGTGTTGTTGATGTGCGGGAAGCCCTCACATGTTGCACCTGCTTTATTCTATCCGTCCTCTTCAACGCCTCCCTCCTTGTTTCTTCTCCCCAGTAGGTCGTCATTCTCTGCCCGACGCGAACAATGACCACTTCTTTATTTTTTTAATAAGAAAAAAAAAATGTGGAAATGATATTTATTTACTTATTTTGGACGGGAAATTTCAGATGAATCTCTGCTTCTGTTGGGGGTTTGAAATGTAAAATAAAGACGATTAATTTGAAATGGAAAGAAAGTCTTTGGGTGATGGTTTTCTTTTTTTTTGGAAGAAGAGATTTAAAGCAGCACTAGTTTTACACACATTACATTATTAAACAGAATAAACATTAGTGTGTACTCAGCAGCAGTTTTATATAGAAGGACTGAGAAAAACTTTACATAATAAGTAACAAATGAATGTATTTTAGGCTATAAAAGACAAACACCAACAGACACTGAATTATATCATCAGTACATGTAGGCTTTTTGTTGTTGTTGAAACAAACAAACCTTTAAAAGTTAAAAAGATTATAACTGCATTTATAATATGGAAAACTGAATTATGAGCATGAGTAAAAACTAAAAATTACTGTCATCATTCTTGGTTTTCAGAGGCTTTGGTTTGTTTAGTTTTTTGTGTTTTTTTCACATTTATTTTATTGTTTTTGGGTTTTTTTTTAACAAACTGTCTCCATAGAAAATCCCTCTTATAATGTCTGCAGCTGAGATTTAATCAGAACATTAAAACATATCAAGACATTTAAGAATATTTAGAGTTTTAATGATTTAAATCTTAACCAGCCCTTTAATCCTACATAGAATCTTTACTTTTAGATGAAAAAAATTAGAATTTCTTTGATAAAAACAAGAGTTTAGGAGGAGATTTGACATTTTTTCCTCATTTTAATGGACCAAATTAACCCATTTTAAATCATCCTAGCAATTTATAACAAACTACTGAATGTGCCAACATGAAATAAACATGTTTAAAGCTCGTCTGTCCTGCTGCTTCATATAAGAACACAGTCAGAGTCTGTGACGGTTCACATTTTCACACAGTTTTGTCACAAGACTCATCAGGTTGGAAGAAGCTGTGATATAAAAACCAGACAGTGGTGACTTTTGGTCCAACTAAACTTTTCTTCCTCAATAATCTATCTGTTTAAGTATCTTTTTAGAGACGCTGAGTGCTTGTCTGATTTCTAACCTGCATGATGAAACCTCTTTGCAAACTCTGCGTGTAAAGACTCTGCTGGCAGCCGTGACGAGTAAAGGCCGGTACACTTTAGGAAAACGAAGCAGCTGCAGAGCAGATTGAGCATGCTGTTGCAATATTTTCCAAAGGCTTTTGAAGCTGGAACGATATGAACTAAATCTCTGAATATTCATGCATGCATTTGTTTATTCATCTCATTACTGGAATTGAATTATTCAGAGTCCTTCAGCGTTTTTGTAGGACGTTTCAGAGAGGAAGAGGTCATTTGGTGCAATGCAACAACAAAAAAAATACAGTTTATTTACAAGTGAACTGGGAGAGGTCGGTCTGATCCAGGCTCAGTGAGTGGATTCAAACTAAATAGAAGAATTCCTTTGCTGCTGAGCTTTATGTGTGTTTCCTAAACTGGTTTTGCTTTCATAACAGCACATTAAACAGTGTTGTTACTGGCTGCTCCTTTTTGATTCATGGTAGATAATCACACTAAACTGGTCAACAACCACAAAAAGGATATTTACAGTTTGGCTCTTCCACAGCTGCACTTTTTTCCATTTGTGTTCAAGGTAAATGTGACTGTAACTGTGCAGCGTAGTTTTGTAACAGACTGTAAAAAGCTTTCAAATTAGACTAAAGGTTTAGTTTAGGTGACGGCAGCCTGTTAATTTAGCCAAAAGCTGAACAAATGGTTTTTCGGCCCACATTTGGTGGTTGAAGTTGAGTCCAACCATCTGCACTTTTCTTTAATTTTCAAAGCCGATCACCTTCCAGATAAGTAATGTTATCTTTCTTCTGTACCTTTGAACACTTATGTGGCAGAATTTCTGGATTATGTTCACAGGCGATGTTTTGTCAAGTGACTGCTGTGTGTAGTTTGTACAAACCGCCTGTGTGAGTGGATTGAGTGGATGTATAAGGACTCCACACCTCTGTATTGTACATCAGACTCAATCAGTTACCATTTGTCATCATCATCAAGCCACTGGTGCTGCGTTTTTCACAGCAGACATGAAAAGCAAAGGAGGTCCTGATGGCATTAATGACACTTTTGCTCTCTTTAGATGCCTCAGTGAGTCGTGACAGTGAACCAGCAGATATAATAACAGCAGGATCCTGAAAACTGAAGCAGGTAAATGTGATTCAATCATCACTGATGTCAGAGTTTGCTGTGCTTTTAATGTTGTGACATGTCAAAATGCCTCAGTGAAGACAAACCTACAGCATTAATCATTGGTTTCAGATTTAAATACAACTGTTATATGTAATGTATTTAATAATATTACAATTTTAATGTATTTTACAGTATTATTTTTATGCATTACACCACAATCTCTTAAATCTGAGACCAATAACCTGTTTTCTTGTTCAGCTCAGGTCAACTTCTAAGTCCTGTTCTATGGACATTTTAACTAATTGCAAAGTTTTCACTAACATGATTTATTCTTGCAGGATATTTTCTTTTGCAGTAGTTTGGTGATAAATTGTTGCCGTGTAAATTGATCGTCCTGCACAGCTGCAAAAGACTCTCATGTTAGCTTTCAGCTGTATGAAACATCACAATGGATTTCATTAGTAAAACATCAAAGATCCACAAGTGCCACCTTACAGAGGCCTAGACAGTACAAAATTGAGTGCAGCTGTGTTGAACAAATTCACTTTTCACAGCTTGAAAGTTCAATTCTCTTCAGGTTTGGACCGTCTTTGTGAACTTCCAGATGGATGCAACATGTCTGATTAACTCCTGTGAGGACCTTTGAAACCAGTTCTGGAAAACAGAACATAGTGAACTTTGAAGATTGATGATGTACAGAGTGAAAATGAATCCAAAAATACCCCAAAATCCGCTGAATAATGTAAAAGTCTTGTTTTTAAGTTCTGTATTAGCTCTATTTGTACAGTCAACATCGTGTTATCTCTGAGAGAATTAACAAAACATTTTAAAGGTGCATTAAACACAGGCTGTAGGATTACTTGTCTTGGAAGCATCTGCTTTTCCTCGGGTGTCTCAGCACCAGAGCCGTCCAGGCACCATTTGTCATTGCGAAATGCAGTTAACATGGATTACAAAGTATTGCGTTTCACAAATAATTAGGACCTCCCCCTCTCTCTCCCCCCCCCTCTCTCCCCCACGACTCTATTGCTTTAGTGTAAATTTCAACGATTCCTGCTCGTTCTGCTCTTAAAAACTCAGATGTTGGCACACAGAATTCCAAGCTTCGGGAAATCTCGATTACACAAGAAACTGCAATTTTTATCAGCCACAGATGGGTGACAAATTAAAGGAAAAGCAAAGTGACTGAGTGAGATGTTGTTTCAGGAGCCTCCAGAACAGGATCAATGCTTCTTGCCATAGATTCTGTAAGTTTCAGAGTTCAAAGCAGCTTAGCAGTGCTCCTAAACACAAGACAAGTTACATGGATGGACCAGGTAGTTTCTCCACAGTGCAATAAGCTTTGGCCTCTAGGTTTCATACAAGTGTGGTTGACAAGATGTAGAAGGTATGTGGTGATTTTCATACTTCAGGAAATAAAGTATGTCCAAGTTATTGTTGTTCAGATGGGATTTATTATCGAGGAGAACCAAAAAACTCCCCAGTACTTTGTGAGCCATCATGGAACTGACTGGTTGTGCTTTAGCCACATGTTAAACAGGAAACTAGAAGAGGTTACCTTTAAACTAGCGTCTCAATCTATCGTTTTAAGCCTAGTTCCTCTGCTAGAACGCATTTGCATTTTTGAGAAACACATTTTCTCCCTGAAAGCTGAGGCTGTGATGTCGCTCCATTTTGGAAAAGTCTTCATTAGGAGTTTCGAGTGGAGGTGGACGCTGCAGCAGCACTTTCACCCAGGAGACTGGGGTTAAACTCTCAGGTGGGGCAATTATTCTTAGACTTAAGTTTAATTTCCACTCACTGCTTGTTTTGATCGAGGGACCAATAGTTGGTTAGATTCAGGAAAATATCACAACATGTTTGAAGCTTCTCACTGAGACCTGGTATGTAGCTGGTTGGCTGAAAAGGAACAACAGTAAAGGAATAAAACAAAAGGCAAAGATGGATTAAATAGAAACATATTTGTGATAAAGTCACAAAGAAATCAGCTCTGGAAGAAAGTATGTTTCCCTGAAAACACAACTGAGGATGCAGTTTGTTTGAACATACGGTTCTAATCCAACACACTTTTGTAAAATTAAGCAAATATCTCCTCACCATCCACTGACTGTCTGTTCTGTGTGTTAGTGGGGAAACAATCTAAGTAGCTCGGAGAGGGATGGTAACTCTGGCATATTCTAACTAGCTGAATATTGATCTTTGTCCAAGTCGAAGCAAAAGTTGAATTGAAGTGACACAGCTTCACCTTGAGAGTGAATGGATGTATCTACAAAATCCTCAGAAGCTCACCAACAGTACATTTTGTCTGTTTCCCTACAATATCTGCTCATAACAACTGATGCATAAGAAGATTTATGGTTATGTTTAGATGCTCGCAGGCCTTGGTAAAAAGTTTTTGAGAGGTCATCATCTTGGCTAAATGTTCAAAAAGAGATCTTAACCTTCAGAAAAGGCATGTTTAGTTTTTAATACTGGACTCAAACTTTATTTCTGGCACTTTGCTCACTTTATCCACAGCTCCATCTCTGAGACCTGGCACCCTGGCAACACTTAGGTATCTTACAAAAACACTGAATTCAGTTACAAACTTAAGGGCTAATGACTGCAAAAGCCACAGCATATGATTCACACCATTTTCATACTCATCAGACCTTCCAGTAAATCCTGAAGCCCTGCAGAAAACAGCCGAGTTTGATACGTTGCTCAACTTATTTATTAACTAGACTCAACTTGTGTAGCAGTCATGTCTTTTGCATGACATTTTACAGCTTTAAAATAGCGTAAAATGGTTTGCCGAATGAAAAAATGTGAAGTGGCTTGTTTACATCTTTTAAAATCAGAATTCCACTCAGGATTTTTAAATTATTTTTCTTAATTCTGTTGGAAATGCATATTTAATTACCGGTGCTCACTGAAGTCGTGCTGTCTGATGTTGGGAAGTTTTTTTTAGGTAAAAGTTGAAGCTGCAACATCTGACATTCATGAGAGTGTTTTTCCACAACTATCTGGACAAACATGCCGCTGAAGTTAAAAGAGAAGCTGACTGAGTTGCATCTTTTCACTCTCTGGCCAATAGCAGCTGGGCTTCACATCCCTGTGACTGGATTTGAATAAACAGCTCCTCTTCCACTGTTGGTGGCAGCCTGACTTATCCACTGGTGCTGAGAGTCTGAGGCTGATTCTGTGACAGTTTAAATATTCATAACTTTGGACAGAAGGGGAGCCATCAGTCTTACACTGTTGTAACTGGGTTTAAACCCTCCTGAAAACACCGCACAGATGTACACCCTTTCAGCTCCGCGCATCATGTTGTGTTAGCCGAAAGGATTAAACATTGGTGGGATGCATCAAAGGTGGCGGAATAACAGAAAGAGAAACAGAGTCCATGATGGAGAAAAGGAGGAGTAAGGGAGAGAAGATAAACAAACAGAGAAGCTGTCAGAGACAAAGGCAGGATTTAGCACTTACAAGGGAGAAGATGGAGCTCTAAGGTGAACATGAGACCTCAGAGGTCACTCTTTCCCAGGGGACTGATGTTTACTCCAGCAGCCTCATCTGCTCGCTCTTTAGCAGCACTGATGGACTCTGGTGCACAAAGAAACACCGACTGTATGGGACGGATGAGCAACAAGTGGCTGCATAGCTGAGAATGTAGCTGGAGATGCCTTCATAATGTCAATGAGGAAGGTTTAGTTAGTGTTCGTAGTTACAAACAGTCATAAATCCTTGTGCAATAGTTAAACTTGACTTGTCATTACAAGTAAGACTCTCCTGATCTAACATATGTAGCTTGACACAAACACATCAATGGAAAACTTTTTGCTGTTCCAACTTGGATGTCTTCACACATCATTCTCAGATAATCACTTGTGCTAGATATTGTTGTTATTAAGTTTTATATTTGTGCTGGTTTCTTAATAATTACAGCTACGAACAAACTGAGCTCCCTTCTCATTAGTTGAGCCACTTTTAAATTCAAAATTTTACGTAAATGCCAATGATTTTTGTTTATTTACTGGAGCATGAGATCTTTCAACTTTATGTCCAACTTTTAATTAGAAGTATTAAAGTGAAATGGTTGATTTCAACAACTTAGCTCCTCACAACTAAAGTCAACACAGTTTGAGATGAATGTTGCATAAATGCCAGGTAAAAAAAGTCATCCAAGATTATTAAATTCACTAAATACATTCCTGCAGTGAGCATTAGTGGCATGAACCGCTCAGTTCAACAGCTTATCACAGTTTGAAGTCCATCTCTGGTCATTAAACGACAGACTGAACAGCTACACGATCTCCCGTCTTTAAAACTTTAACACAGTTTCACAAACAAACTCCCACAACATCCTCAGATGAACTGTGTTTTTATGTCTTTAACTGACAGGCTAGAATTTGCCGCCTCACTGTGTCCACACTGGTCTTATTCTGTTAAATTTAGTGGAGGCTGACGATACAGAAGAAGAGATAAGCCACACAGACCTGTACCTCTGGTTTGAATCCACATATATTTGCAACAAAGCCAAGCAGCCATCAAACTGCACCACCTACTCAACTCTTTAAAGTCGCTCGGGGCAAAACTGGACGAATGCAAACAGAACAGACATTTAAAATGTCTCTCCAGGCACCGATTTAACTCCTAAAAGCTCATGTCTGTTTCAAAGTTGCATATTTACAAGTTTTTCTTTTCTATTTGATATTAGGTTTGTGTTTGATGTTGTGTTTTGAGTCTCATTTGGAATCAAGTGAACAATCTTTTATTTTTAGTCTTTTTAGATCAACTTGCTGTCACTTTTTGTCCACTTTGGGGCTTCCTTTTGGATCAAAACAATAGAACAGGTGAAAGTAAGACAGTCTACAGTCCAGTAATGAGTAAAAGGCCGAAGTACAACATCAACACAATATCCTGAGTTGTCCGAAAACTCCAGGTTTATAAATGACACTCAGGTTCCTTGCATACTCAGTTGGCGCCATCATGGTGTTGTCAGTCCTGATAGAAAACACCTATTGAGGACATTTCCCCCTTAAAGAAACACAAGCTCAGCTTTTTCCAGGCTGTATATTAGGTAGTGCCTTGACATCCACTCTAAGGCATTTGCCAAATAATGCCGTGACTCCACCTGAGAGACTGGGAAGTGACTGGAAAAGCATGGAAGAAGTCATTTACGTGGATACCAGAACGTGTTTTGCTGACTTTATCAGATTCACTTTGCTGCAACAGCTCAGAAGCATTGTGTATAACATGTACAAGACTTTGAACGCCTCCAATAAGTTATAGTGTTTACACTGTATATACGGCCTCCTCCACCAGCAGTCAGGTGGAAGTCTGTTTGATTAATGGTACAAGTCTTACATTAAGAGGTTGGGTCAGGTCCGGAATTGATTAAGGGACAATTGTGACTAACAGATTGGACGTGTTTGCAATCTGGGCCAAGCAGAAGACCCACAGTGTGTCAGCACAGCAGCTGAATTTCACAACCATTAGTAAGTTTCTTTGACATCTCTGCCCCTGTTTTAGTTGAAACTCAGATATTTGTGCATACCAGAAGCAAAAACCAGAAGTGCTGGAACTCAGGAGCATCTGTAAATATATCATCCGATTCAAATCTGAACACTGAGAAACCCTCCGAGTGGTGCTTGTGTCTGCGTTTGTGTGCGCGTCTGATAATCTATGAAGAGCAGCAGATGAACTCTTCGATTGGACGGATCAATGTGTTTAGTAAAAGCCCAGAGGGACAAAGACAGAAGGGAGTGAAGGAAAACGAAAGAAACAAAGCGAGAGAGCAGAAGATCTATTGAGTGTGTTTTTTGTGGCTGAAGAATCGTCCCCAGTGGCTTTGAAAGGAGGGATAATCCTGTCAAGTAAGCAGACCTTTGGATATTCATGACTGGCCGAGCGGCTCGGCGGACTGAAGGAGGACACAGTCAGGATGGGATTAAACATCAAAGTGAATGTGAGGAGCGCCAGGACCGGGACATGAATCAGCCATCGCAGGAACACAGAGGTCTCAGAGGGGTGTGATGGGGGCCAGTGGGGACCAGTTGTCTGCTGGGTGGACACCAGTTTGAATGACTGCAGGACGAGGGGCTCCTAAATGCCATTCAGGGGAGTGATGCGACATGGTGTGCACACCTGCCCCCCAATCTGACAAATATATACAAGCATAAGCACCAGAATTAGTTGCAAAATTGGCTCTATTTAGCGTTCTCTTTCTGTCTGCCTTGCAAGCTGACAGGATTGGCTCTTAAGGTTCATTATGTATGAAACTAGAAGTTTAAATCTATGTTTATGAGACCAAATGGACACGCTAACAAGATATTAAACTTGATTTTTGTCTTTAAATTTTACTTTTTTTCCAATCAACATGAATAATGTGATGTTCAATAAGTCAGTAGGTCATATCACTGTTTATATACTGTGGTTTATGGATGACATTGTATTTTATTAGTGTTCACTGATGTCAAAATAGATCCTATTTGGAATCAAGTGAACAATCTTTTCAATTTTTAATCTTTTTAGATCAATTTTGTCTAATTTCTTGTCGACTTTTATCCGATCTGAGCAATATATACATGCATAAGCCTCAGAATTAGCCACAAAATTAGCTCTTCTTAGCTTCATCTTTCTGTCTGCCTTGCAAACTGACAGGATTGACTCTTAAGGTTTGTTATGTATGAAACTAGAAGTTTAAATCAGTGTTTTTGAGACTGTCATTGGTAAACTGCAGTTTCAAGGTAGAAATACTCATCCATGGAGTTTCCTGCTGAATTTACTCATAATGTATCTTCCAGAATATAAAAAACACCACATGGACATGTTAACAAGGTTACAAACTTGATTTTTGTCTTTATTCTTTACGTATTCCTAGTGAATAATGTGATGTTTAAAAAGTCAGTAGGTTGTATATTTATTGTTTGTATGCTTCAGTTTGTGGATGACATTGTGTTTTATGAGTGTTGATTGATGTCAAAACAGATTTCATTTGGTATCAAGTGACCAGTCTTTTAAATTTTTTATCTTTTTGGATCCACTTTGTTTAACTCCTTGTCGACTTTAATCCAGTCTGAGAAATATATGCATACATAAGCCTCAGAATTAGTCCCCAAATTAGCTCTCATTAGCGTCATCTATCTATCTGTTGAGCAACTTGGAAGGAAAGTTGAGGTAACAACGACATCGAGTGATTATGCGCCCTGTTAGCCCACTTATTTGATTGCAGCAAAGGAAATTTTAAACATGCACAAAGTCAAATCCATAAAGAAATAGTGCAGAGTACCAAGAAAAACAGTCTACAGCAGTTAGATGCACACTTTCTGCTTATATTGAAACCTTTGTAACTTGCAGAAATGCATCTTGTGTCTTTTTGTGACTGTGCAAAATCACTCCACCTCCAAACTTAAACTTTTTCTCTATTCTCACAGTGCCTTAAAAAAAACTACATTTTTGAGAATAAAGAAATAAACATACACCTATCTCGTGCAAATTTCCCGAATTTCACTCTCATATTCCGTGACTTTGAGCGTGTCTGCATCAGGGCGCTATGAGGTACGCTGTGAATTAAACCCCATATGGTTTGTTGACCATGTCACGCTCGTGTCACTTCCCTGGCGTTGGCCCTGCCAGCTCTGACTGCTGCTGGCAGCTGGGACATTTGGACAAAGACACTCACCCTGACAGGATTCAGGGAAACTAAAGTGCTGTTGGGAAGCACTCTCACCGGGTGTCCTGCAGTTTGACTGGAAAGGGCTGAATTGAGGTGGGGACCTTCCTCACTGCAGAAAAGACGTTCTAGAAAGTCATATCATCTTATTTTAGGATGGCTTGTTCTTATTTTTCCTCATAGAAGATAATTATTCTTGTCAAACGCTGAATACACTGTCTTGTTTTAAGGTGACTCTGGTTTTCAGGCTATTTTCAGGTTTGTTTGGTTTTTTTTTTACCTTAAAACTGAATCATTTCTATCTTAAACTCATCAAGTTGTTATATCTTACCCTATTTGCAGATTTTGATTTGATTGAAATGAACAAACTTTTGTAGTTATAGGAATATTTTGTGTTGTTTTTAATGTGTGCTTATTTTTACAGGGGGTAGCTGATATGAAACTCATGTCTTATTTCAATGAACTCCTGACCTGAGATAGTAGTTTAGATTAACCTCATTTTAAGATGTAGTGGCTTGTCAGTAACGTCATTTTTTAACACTAATCTTGTGATTGTGTAGATCATCTAGATCGGGGTGCCCATGGTCCTCGAGGGCCACTATCCAGCATGTTTTAGATGTTTTCCTCTTCCAACACACCTGATTCGAATTATCAGCTCATCGTCAAGCTCTGCAGAAGCCTGATAACAATCCTGATCATTTGAATCAGGTGTGTTGAAAGAGGGAAACATCTAAACCATGCAGGGTAATGGCCCTCGAGGACCAGGATTGGACACCCCTGTTCAAGATGGTCTATGCTGCTTGGATGAAATTTGATTGACACATCTGTGTTTTACAATTTGAAGTTTAATTGCAGCACGTTTAAATAATCATCATATTTCAAGATCTAAAGAACATTTTTATGGCTCTGTTTCAAGATACAAACTTAGTTGCTCAGTAGCTGAATGGTTTAAAAAGTTAGGTTGGTGCCAATCTACTGGCCTCAGCTCATCTTAAACACAAGGTTTCCCTACTTGCAGGCCTGCAGGTCACTGTAGTGGCAATCTCTATCGTTATTCACCTGCTTATCCGGTGACACCAGTGTTTTACTGTCTGCATCTGCAAGAGCATTAGGGTCTGTGCATGCACAGACTACACTGATACGACCTACTGTGCAAGTATGCAATGGAGTCCTCCAAGTGGGCTATTGTGGACTACACTGCAAAAACTCAACGTCTTACCAAGTTTATTCATCTTATTTTTAGTCAAAATGTCTCAACCCACTTGATTTAAGATAAATTCACTGTAAGATAAAAGTAGCATTTCAGCAAGATGGAGGGACTTGTTTTAAGACAATTTTCACTTGTTCTATTGGCAGATTTTTTTCACTTATTTTGAGGTAAAAGTGCCTTCAAATAAGTTTTTTTTTCTTGTTTTGGGAGGGGCATTTTTTCCAGTGTAGAGAGCAGCACTATGAGTGTCCATGGTTGTCCATTTGCACATTTGCCACAGAGTAAAATGAAATCTTCAGTTTCTTATCTGCATGCCGACTCCAGCTCCCTTGTGTTGGACTGCACCTGGCGACAGAACTCACCTATCGTATCACAGGCAGACTCTATAGCGCCCTTGTTCTAAAGCTTGGTGTAATGGCATCTGGACTCTTTTTCTTGCAGGTTCTGGTTGGAGTGGCTCTTTAGCTTATAACTGATCTAATGGAGAGCAGAAAAGGCATTGCTGTCACTAGGTGCAGTCCACAGAGATGGAATTAGCCCCATTTGTGGGATGAGAGCCTTATTGTGGAGACAGTTGTTTAAAACTTGTCTTCTCTGGGCCATTGATGTCATAGGCCAAAACACAAAAGATGGATTGGTTCGGCAAAAGAACTGCTGAGTTTGAACTTATCCATGGAGGAAAAAAAAAAGAGACAACACCAATCAAAACTATTCAGATCTAAAGGTTGAAGTTGGAAACAAGATATGATGTTGCGGCATTTCTTTATCATATTTAATATCCAAACATTTCCATCCTTTGCATGTAAAGAAGTAGATCTAAACATTAGACATAAATACATATCTAATGGTTTGATACATGTCAGTTGTTTTCCTGATCTGACTGCATTGTCATGGCAGGGTGCACCTTGGTTTGGTTAGATTTAAGCAAAAACTGCTTGATTATATAAAGGGAAGCTCATGGTTTGGTTTAAAGGGTTAGATACTTAAGTATAAAGTGATGTCAGATGTAACAGGAACCAGTGTTGATGAACTTTGGAAAACAAACATTTTCTCACATTTTGTTCAAACCGCCGCCGACAAACAAATGATCTGGAAAATAACGTTCCTTGTTTCGGAGGTTTGTGTAATTATTTCTGGCTTCACAGCAGTCTTGCCACCATGAGATGTTTTAATAACGACAACCCCAATTTGTCAAGTTACTGAAGCCTGCTATCGTGTTGCACTGCAACATATGTCAGCTCTCTGAGTTGTTGCTTCCCTGGGGTCCACCGCTTCATAAATCAAATTAGCACCACACTCAGGATGGCTGTCATCAGATCCACAAGTAAACTGAAAAGAGATAAGCAAAAATGAACAAAGGTTTAAGCATTTAATTTGTAAAATAGTGAAAAAAAATGATGCCTCAGTCGCCTCCTGTCTCACTCTCAGTGTCTCAGCGGGAGGCCAGTCCTGAGTTTGGTCAACATCTGTGACAAACCTGCTGCAGTTTGATCAGAGAGGGGGCTGAATAGAAAGGGAAAGTGGCTGCTTCAGTGTGATCTCTCAGGTCCTAGTGGGGATTTTAATGTGCTGAGAGTCTGAGAGGAGCAGCAGCACAGTAGGAGGTGAATGAGCTGAGGAGGAGGAGGAGGCCCTGTGTCTATGTGGGGAGGGGGAGACCACTGTGTGCGTTTGTGTGTGTGTGTGATTGTGTGTGTGTGTTTGTGTGATACTGTGTGTAGGCTGACAGATGTGTCCATCAATGCCTCAAAGAATCATCTTACATCCACTGCATCCATCTGCCAGCCAGACATGGCAAGATTTAGCGAAGTCAGAACAATGTGTTGAAATTTCTTCCACCGTGAACAAATCACTTGAAAATTTCAAATTCTATTGTGTTCGATGCGTCTTCTAAGTGTCTGTTTAAAACTCCAGCCATTATAGAGACATTCAGAAACTTCCAAATCAACTGATTCTTTCTATTTTTACAGCGTCTGGCTCTGATAAAAGGTTTCATTTTGGAAAATTTTGTTTGGATAACAAAATGAAAGATACCTTTCAAACTTGCCAACAGGTTTTGGGTTTCAATGGTTAAAAAGTTAAAGAGACAGAGATTTAGTTCAATATTAAAAATCTGTTTTGCAGTGAGTCATGTGGTCAGCTGGTGGATGGAAGAAAACATCAAACTCTGACAAGCCTTAAACTGTTAGAATATTTCTTTGAACTATTGATCTAATGGTTTATTCCTTCCTCCATCTTGACTCCTCAGGTCATGGCGTAGTAAACAGGGGCAACCAAAGACACCGTTTCCCCCCCTCCCAGCTCCTTTCTCCAGTTCTTCCTGGTAGATTCCTCTCCAGTCAGCTGGAAGATGTGATCCTGCACCGTGTCCTGGTCCTTCCTCATGGAGTCCCAGCTGGCCGAGCGCGAAACGCGTCCAAAGGGAAGCAGCCTGGGACCATCACATCCATGGACCAAGCCAGCAAAGGGCCATCCCAACCAGGAACCATCCCAACTGGTCCATGTCCACATGAACATAGGTAAACTTAAACATACTACTAAACGCTGTCTTTTTAATAGTTGCTCAAACTAAAAAGTTTTGTCCATCAAGGCTACAAATTATCAAAGTATTCTAAATATAGAAACAATCTAAAACACTTTGTTTGGATGTAAAACTGCAAATGAGTGCTTTGAAATCTTGTAATAAGAGGAAGTGAACTTTAAACTGTGATGAATCTTTACAGCAGTTAGTTTAGTTAATATCATACTACTTAGTTAACATTTTTTCTTTTAAAGCTTGGATAACTTAGAAGTTTGTTTTCAACTTATAAGAGCTTAGCTTATAGCTTGTAGATGCAATGTCATTTATAAAGAAACTGAACTAAATAAGCCCCAAATTTGAGTTAAACCATATTTATCCATTAAAATGGAAAACAAAACCTTTAGTTAGAGTTAGAAATAAACTTTTTAGAACTTGATTAAACATTGAATTTAAGTCTATCCAATGTTAGAATGTGCAATGCCAAATTAAATTACCATCAATGGCTCCCAAACACCAACATTTCAACCCAGCAGCTCGCCTTTGGTGCAGCTACTATCTTTTGTTTTGGTGAAGATGCATTCAGGGCCTTCACCCCTTCAGGAAGTCTAATTTCATGGACGTGCATCCTCATCCATCATACTGCTATCAGCTTTCACTTTAACAGTGACTTTGGTCTCACTGCACCGCCCTCCATACAGACGGATAACCCCTGAAAACCCACCCTTGGCCTTGTACCGCTAATAAAACCTTAAAAGAAACATCTCAGCCCGCCCCCACCCTGCAACAAGAAGAGGAAGAAGAAGAAGAAGCAGCTCTGTGTTTGCCTTTGGACAAGGATTCCTGTGCAACGTTTTAGTATCTGTGAATCCATCATTGTCACAGTTAAATAGGATCGGGGGGGGGGGTTTAAGGCTACTTTGCTGCGGGGGGGACGGGTTAACTAACACTCTCCTATTAGCAAACACCCTACAAATCCCCGGTGGCATTGTTTCAGAGAGGAACATCTGCTAGAACAATGAACAATCGCTGAGTAAGGTTGCGTTTGGGGTGATTTTAAATGACCACGGTGGGAGGTTAAAACACGTTGGTGCAAACAAATCAATGCAAACCTTAAGAAGACATTCAAAAATATACTGAGAAGTTACTTAAATGAACAAAATGTCAAGATATTGCAGGATCAGAGTTATCGGACAGAAAAAGGCAAATGTAGAAATAGCTGAAAGTGTCAGTGGAGCAGTTAGCAACATGAAATATGAATGTGGCAAATGTCCATCTGTATTTAAACAACCGTGACCAACTGAGCGTGTGCAGCCATTGAAAGTGAAGCATTTAGGCTCTCTTTCACAAAGGGCCCAGGGGCTAAAACCTTACACCCCTCCCACCGTCATTATCCCTGCCACACTATGATCAGCACCAAATGCCGACTATCCCAGGCCAGCGCTCACAAAGCATGCTGGGAAGGACAAAAGCAGACCTTCAGCCGATTGGTTCCACCTTATTAACAGCTTGTAATCTTCTCATGTCTTTGGCTAGGCCTCACAGAGCAGGAGTTAGGGCGAATAGACGAGGGTGTCCTCCGTCTCCGCTTTGATGCAGAGCAGCCTTTTTCCCCCTCAAAAGTCCTGCTCTGTTATATTTCCATTGTTGCTGCCGCTGCACCTGTTTGTCCGCAGGAACACATGGAGGAAATCAGTCACTGGCAACTGTTAATTTCTCATTAGACTCTCTTTGCACATTGTACACAGACGACAGTTTAGGCATATAGCAGGTGCACCTCATTTAACGGTTTGACTTGCTGCTTTTTCAGAAAGTTCAAAAACAAACATGAACTTTTCTTGTTGACAGAAGCTTCAAATATGGCAGAGAATAATCAAAATCGTGGGTAATTTATGAGACTGCAAATTTGAGGAAATAGGAATAAATGACTCTTAAGCTTATTGGTTGTTCAGTTTATTAAAACTGAGTTAAGAATCGTGTGTCATAACAAAGTCAAATTTCTTCAAAATCCCTCAACGTCTTGAGTATTATATCAAATTAAGTCTTTAATTTGGTTTCTTTTAACCCTCTGAACATCAGCAAGCTTGAAAGGCATGTCATTTTTTAAAAAATTGTCAAAATGACACCATTTATCAGAGCCAGGAACTGTAAAAACAGAAAGAAGCATCAGATTTTCTACAGTCTGTCAGTCCATAAATGTATCATTTATGGTATTTCATTGGGAAAATGAACCAAATCCCAAAATTGTGAGTATCTAATTTTAAAATGTGCCAAAAATCAAGAGTTGGCTTTAACCAGATTCTGTAAAAAAACAAATAATTCTGTGCTCCTCTCCACAACTGAGAAGCCAGGACTGACTCAGCAGTGGCCAACAGCCACATTACAAAAAAAAAAAATTGGACAGAGAGATATGTACGGAAAGAAATTAATCAATGTAAGTAGCAAAAACATCTGTAACATTTGAAAACACCCATATTTTTCCTAGTATTGCTAACACCTGTTGGCACCTGGAAAAAACAAAAGTCAGACAGTAGAGTGAGTTTTCCACAAACTGCAGGTTTGGCGGTTCGACCCTCAGCCCTTTCACACATCCTTGGCCAAGAAATTGGTAGCGTCTACCAGTGAAAGAACCTTTGGGCAAAAATGAGCTGCTGGCCCCTCTTTCTGCTTCAGTACCCATAACGTACAGTGCACACAGCAGCCCACACAATTATATTATGATGACATACTGTATATTTCTGACGGTGGGGGCTTTGGGGCAGTTGGCCAACTTTGCCAGCTGGTAATTCAGCCTGATACATGAACATAAAGAGGGAAATTGAGGCGACTGCGCTGGTCAATTCCTTTGATCTGCCATTATTTTCTATACTGGGACCTAAGGGTACATTGGCACTCTTACACCTCAGTTACATAACAAAGAATAAAGTTGTTTTTTTCTAGTTGATGTTAACTATCTGGTATCTTGTGTTGTGTTCTCATAAAGCTCATTACTTCTCAAGCCATTCAGCTCTATGATTTACTGCTGAACTGGATAAACTGGGTATAGGTGATGGATGGATGGACATTAAACCACCCATGGTTAAAGGTGGAGTATGTGATTCTGGATCGTTGATAATTGGGTAGTTAGTATATTTACATGCTGGAATAGTGTTGTGTGGGTTGATCAGAGGCATTTTTTTGGTATGCTTTCTATTCACAAGGCCATCATGGACATTATCAGCCCATTAAATGTCTGTTATCATCAAACATCAATCTTCCTCCACCTTCTAGTAGGCCAGTAGGTGTGTTATCATCCATTCTGATTATTGATAAATGGAAAGTAGCCCCAATAACTGAGGCAAACTCTTGCGTTTATGTGAATAGATGCAGGTAAAATCTCTGGGGAAGTCTTCACCCTGCAAAAGTACAAAATGGAGCTTTGTATACTGGGGCAACAGGTTGTATCTGAACCCAAACCATGATCCTTTTCTAAACCTAACCAAGTGTTTTTAGTGCCTAAACTTAACCAGCCACCAATTGAAAACGCAAGTAAACACCAAGTCAACATCTATGTCATATCTGAATATCTAATACAATGATAATGGTGCAGGACTAAAGTCTCCTGGCTGAAAGACCGATGACTTAACAGCACCGCCAACCTGTCCAACCTCCACATGTAGAAGTTTGTAGTTGCAAAATCATGACTTCACCACTTTTTCATTTTATGCTAGAAGGTGGAGGAGGTCCCTATACTGGCCCATATGTATGGAAATGATGTACAATATTGTGCAATAGCTCATTGTGGTTTTGCATGTTGCTCCACGCGTGCTCTTACATCTAGAAACTGCATTTATTTACCGCTGAGAGATCTGTAAATAGATTAAAGTGTCAGTATTATTGTTATGATTATGCACTTACTTCTTCTACTTCTGCAATCACCTAAAACTGTTAATCAGACCTGTGATTTAGGAGCTATATTTATTTAATAATTTAAATAACTTCTTCTCATTAGGCAGCGTTTTTTTTTCACCACGAGCAGGACAGTCAGTGATGAACAGATGAGGACACACAAAATAGCTGTGTAATCGTGCCAATTTGGGGAATTGGAAAGCCTCCTTCAGACATTAACGGGCTGATGAATCCTCCCACCGAGGCCGCAAACACATCGACGCACCAACAAGTGACACACAAAAGAGCTCAATCAGACACCTGATGTAAATTGACTCCATTAAGTCAAGATTGTGTCCGGAGCAGCAGCAGCGACTGTGGCTCGACTTAATTTGTGAATGTGTCTCTTTATATCCAGCGAGGTGGGTTTGTAATTATGCCAATTTGTACTCAATTAAGGAGCCGGTAGAGGTTGTTTTGTGTGTGTTTCAGCGAGGAGATATCTGCCGGGTGGTCCAAACTGAAAATTCATTCAAAATTATTATATTTAGTATTATTTCCTTTGAATTTTCCTTTTAAAATTCACATATTATTAATGATTTTATGTGTGAAGAAAACAATAATACAAAATCTGGTTTGCATATTTTACGTTAGATTTAAAATAAAATACTATTTGGAGTACAGACAATATGTAGGTTATCGGTGTATTGTTTTATTTTGAGTTTTTTTTTTGTTTAGTTTGAATAAATCTAGTGATTTATTAGAAGTTATTTTCTTCAAATATTGCTTCTGTTCCTATTACTCAAATAAAATGCTAGCATGTAAGTTACTGAAGTTGCAAAACCGTATAAACCTTCAAACAAGGGAGTGAATTGTCAACAATCTGTTTTTTGTTTTCCTAAATTTTGCTTCAATTCTAATCACCAGAATCAAATGCGAGCTACTGAAGTTGCAAAACCTTATAAACTACCAATTAGTTATTTTCTGGATTTTTTCACATCAAAATAATTTGTGAATTTATTGGTGATTAGTTATCAACATTAGAAGATCACACTAAAAACCAGTAACACAAAATCTGGTTTGTTTATTTTAAATTCAATTTTAAAAGAATGCTACTTAGAGTGAAACCAGTACGTCAGTGAAAGGTTTATTGTTTTGTTTTGTTTTTGAATAAGTCTAGTCTACTTGAATCTATTTTCCATTTTCCCAGATTTTGCTCACCAGAATGGCTCAAATCGAATGTTAGCATTGAAGTTACTGAAGTTGGAAAACCTTATAAACCCTCATTACTGTAAACTTTTAAAGTTGCAGAAGTCAAATCTGCTTAAAACCAGTTAAAATGATGCACAATTGAATGAATATCCTAGTACTGCTTGGTTAAAATCTATAAAAGCAAACAAGCTAGTGAATTATGAAAAAATCCATTTTTCATTTTCCAAAATGTTGCTTTAGTTCCTACCACTGCAATTAAAGATGCAAAACCTTATAAACCTCCATGATGGTAAAAGTTTAAACTTGCGGGCCGCCCTGATAGCTTAATGGTTACGTGGCGTAACCCAAGTGTGGAGACATAGCGGCTGACCTGGGTTCAACTCCGACCTTGGGGGATTACCGCATGTCCTTCCCCTCTCTCTCTCCCATTTCCGATTCTATCCACTGTCCTATCTAATAAAGGCATAAAAGGCCAAAAATATATCTTAAAAAAAAAGTTTGAACTCGCAGGAGGCAAATCTGCTGAAAATCTGTTAAAACTTGTAAAAACTCTGACTAATTTTGTCACAATCTATTAAAAACAAACAAGCAAACACACTAGAATGAGGAATTTTATTCATTCTGGTGATTTGTAGTTTCAAAATTGTGAAAAAACACAAAAGCAACACAAACCACAAGAAAATGAAAGCAAGAAAAAAATATCAACCATGTGGTTTTAGTCCTTTAGTACTTTAGTTTCCTTCATTTTAGCATCTTTTTCGCTAGTGTCTGCGTTCTTGCAGAAGCACATTGAGCTGCAAAGAAAGGATTTCATAACCTTTTTTTTCAGTGGTGTCAGTCTGGGTGTATTTTTCATCCTGTACTGGGGGATAAATTGACCCGGGAGTTTGGCCGAGGTGTCTTCCTGTCTGTCAGCCGCAGGAAATGGCTCCACACAGACGAGGCATTTAGCTCCCAGGTGCAGACCCCCCATTGGACGGCCTTGCCCAGATGGATAGTGCTCTTTCCACCATAAAGACACTAGTCTTCCCCCTGCCCTGAAGCCACCGGTGCTCCTGCCCTGGTCCAGCCTCATCAAAAGGAGCCTGGAAGCTGGGAGGGAGGCGGATATGCTGGGCTGCAGCCCCAAATCAAGCTCACTTTTCTTTCCCTTGTAAGTGGTGGAGAAAAAGCCGTGGGGGGAGGTGCAGTGTTCTAGCAGACACCAGCTTCTTTCTTTCTCCTCTATTCTGACTTCTGTATGTGTGGCTCCTTGCAGGTGTCCTTTTTTTTTTCCTCCCGACACAGAAACGATCCCAAAATACGGTCAAAACCATCGCGGCTGGTTTTCTTTCACTACCCGGTTTATTACCTCTCATTGTGAGTCGGGCACTAGAAATCAAATTGAGCTCGCCGGCATGCACACAAACACACACACACACATTCATCCTGGCTGCCTGCACTCTGTTCTCCTGCAGGTGCGAGGCCCATCCGCCTGGCCCTTTTCATGAAGCCCTCTCTTTCCTGTCCGTCTGCAGCCGTCCATTCAGCTTCAATCACAGCACCAGCCGGACGCCACCGGACCACTGGTGGGGAAGGGAAGCGCATCTTTCACCGCCCGAAACGACAAGAGAGGAGCCGGCTGGGGAGAAAGAAAGGGTCTTCCTCCTCCGCGTCTCCTTCTGCTTTCATCGTAAACAACTTGCTTTCTGTTTGTGACGCTGCTGTCCTTCTCCCCTTTTCCCCCTGCCTTCCTTTTCTCCCCCTCAGATGGCACTTTACAAGGAGGATAAGGAGGGAGGAGGAGGGGGGGAGGCAGTGCAAAGAGAGGACGGCCAGGCTCCACTGTGCCACGGAGTGATGCTGAGGTCTTTTTTTTGTGGCTCATGAATGGCACATTTGAAGGTTTCCAGCCTTGCTCGGTGCCCCAAGCCAGCTTCACCTGTGGTCGGAGTCAATTGGCCTGTTGTGTTGCCGTCTGGAACGGTGCCCAGCTCTCCGCCAGCCAATTTGGTTAGCGTGGCCGCTCAACAATAACCTCCACCTCAAAACCATCAATTAACTTCCCGCACACAATGATGTATCCATTCACCGTTTGCCAAAACTGTTCTCCGACACGATTAATACCCGCGCTAATAGTGCTAATACCTGCTCTCTGTCACTTGACAAAGTACTGTTGATTTTAATGGCTTCCAAGTTGCTAAAAGGGCCACAGTGGCGCATTCCATTAAGCTCATAATGTTGTGTGTGTTTTGTTTGCGACTTCAATTAAATACACAGAAAGAAAAAGTAAAAACAACACAATGACAGTTCTAATATGCTCATGTTTAGCAGGTCATGCTAACCACATTTACCATGCTGTTGTAGTGTTTAACCTTTAGCCTCTGGGCCACTGTTTTATTTTTCTTGGGTCTCAAATAATTCATCAACAACTATCATTTAATCTAGCACCATCTGAATATATGTTTGGCTGTGATGCCACATGATGCTATAAACAGTTTACAAGTTTGAACTTATGCCATTTTTCTCAGAGCATCAGCAGAATCAGTAGATTTGTGGATCATGAATGCCTGCTCAAACTAGATGGATTCAATTTCTGACCAAAGTGATGAAATTAGTCACTTAGTGCAGAATTTAAAAGGTATTTTGTCCTGAAATCAACTTATTCATGACGTTGTTGCGCTGTACTAAGACTCTAAAAGGACCTTCTCCAGTGAAAATCAAGATTTTTAGCACGTCCATATGGTGTCTTTTATACAGTGGAAGGCATACCGTTAGAGAAATAAGCAGTCATTAAGTATTTCTGAGTATTTCCACCTTAAAACTGCAGCGGACAAATGACAAAAACACAGATTCAGACTTTTTGGGTTTCATATGTAAGAAACTTAAGGAACCAATCTTGTCAGCTTGTCAGATGAGACTTTCTATATCAGTATTCTTCTTCAGAATCAGTTTATGGTGCAGGCATATGTCGCTGAATTACTCCAATATAACAACTTTCCATTGTGTAGCATCAAGTAGTTTTACAGTGTTTGAGCAGAGTGGTAGGTGAGCTGGTGTGCTCAGCTGCAGCGAGTAGACTTCATAGATCTGATCATTCATGTGTGAAGTGACATTAAAGTCATTTTAAGGCATGAAAAGATTATTTTCATGTAAAAAAAAACTTTAAAATATGCGATTTTGATGAACAGGGATGAGTTTTCTGTGTATTTGTCCAGTTTTGTTTGGTTGAATCTGCAGAGAATAGATCCTCCCTTTGTACTTGAAAAACTGCTATTCTTTAACCACCAAATGTTTCTATAAATATATTGATTGTCTTTGAATTCAGCCTGTTTGACTAATTTTATATACACTGAATGTACAGTATATTTTTGGCAAATTTATTTAGTGAGGGCAGAGCCTCATTGTGGAACAGCAAGTTACTTTTGTCGTCATATGACAACACAGTAAATATCAAGAGTTTCAGCATAAGTTGTCTTCATGTTTAACTTGACCCTGGAAAACCCACTAATGATGTTGAGTATTTTGTTTTAAATTGTACTGTTACTTAACTTCTGCGGGTGCTTTGTGTGTCACCGTCAGCCAATTGTTTCCTATTTAACTGTCAAAAATCCCAAAGTCGGACGTCCATCTGTGTGTTTCTAAAGAGCCCATCATGTGTCGGGGAGGAGTTGAGCTGAGGTGGGGGTATCTGAGGGGAGCATTTAGCTCACTTCTCCACTGTGTGAGCTGTCATTCTCGCCTCACGCAGCTGTGGAATTGAGATAAAACCGAGCCGCCACTTTGGGAAGCTCTCGGTTACTCACTTGTGGAGCCAGAAACCCCCGAAGCCAAAAGTAGAATCGACATTGTGCTGGATGGCAGCTGGAGGTTTTCTGCAGGCAAAGGGGAGATCAACAGGTGGAGGGAAGGAAGATTTTGCAGTTTGTGGATTTTTGCTTTGACTGCTAGAGTATTTTTTGGTTGGTTACTTAGACTTTATCTTTAGCTGAACCAACTGCAACTGTGACGACCAGCTCCTAGACTATGAATGTGCTGTCAAACCCAGTGATCAGGGCCCAGGAGCCTCTCTGTGGCCCCGGCTCTGTCCAGGACTTACCCCACTGCCCTCCAGGCTTCAACCTCAGCTCCCGCCTCAATCCTGCACCGATGCTCAGCCTCCAGAGTGGCCAAAGATCAACCAAACCGCAGAGGGAGCTGAGCCCGGAGGAGCAGCAGGAGCTGAGGAGGAAGATCAACAGCAGGGAGAGGAAGCGGATGCAGGACTTGAACATCGCCATGGATGCCCTGAGGGAGGTGATGGTGCCGTACGCCTCCTCACCTTCCTCTGCCTCCTCTCAGTCCCACCAGCCTGGAGCTCCTCCAGGTCGGAGGCTCTCCAAGATCTCCACCCTGGTTCTGGCCAGGAACTACATCCTCCTGCTGGGCTCCTCACTGCAGGAGATGCGGCGGCTGCTGGGGGAGGTGAGCGTCGGGATGGGGGTAAACACAGGACCGGTCCCCCGGCTGCTGCTGGCTGGAGGTTGGCCCCTCATCTCGGGCCCCGGTCAGCTCCTCCTCACCCAGGAGTCCCTCCTCTCCTCAGCAGCCTCCTCCTCCTCCTCTTCCTCCACTTCGTCGTCCTCTGCAGCAGCTAAATGTCCCCTGCTGTCTCCGGGCCCCATGGAGGCCTCGCTGGCCCCAGTGCAGTGGAGCTCTGCAGGGGCCTCAGGAGGGCCCCTGTGCCCCTGTGGGGTCTGCAGACTGCCCAGATTCAACCACTCGACTCCAGCGCCCAGATTCCCAAAGTGACACCTGAAGATGAAGAAGATTTGTGCAGAACAGACTTGATGACTGTTACATGTATGCAACGTTTTGATATGAATAGCTATTTTTCTAACATTTTAACATGTCAATAATATAATATTTTACTACACTACTCACACTTAAACTTTGATTTTTTAAAAATCTAATAATATCCTTTTGGTTATGAGCATTTATTACGTTTCTTATGTTACAGAAAAACAGTTAACTACTTTGATAATTCCAGTTTCAGTTTTTTGCATGTTAAGTGTGAGTGGTGCATTTGACTGCAGTGTGCTGCTGCAGCTTGATGAATGAAGAGTGATGAGATCAGAGTCCCTGAATGAAGGGCTCTTATAAAATACACGTTTTGCTAGTTAAAGGCTGTAAAAACATATTTTTGCAACCTGCTTTCATCTACGAGCAATAGAGTCGAATATGAACTCAGTTTTTCCGTAAAGCTTGAAAATGTGTCTCGTTGTAATTTCTGTATTTATGCATTTTGTCTGTGGGCGGAGCTTCACATCGCTGTCAATCAAAACTGATCAAACCAAACCCATGCAGTCGCTGAGTTTTTCATTTTTTTAAAACCTGAAAAGTGAACATTTAATGCTATGGAAACTTTAAAAGTGACAAGAAAAAAACAAAATATCTTTGAGCAAATCCAGAATTTCTTTTAGCAACATTCTTGTTTGAATGTTCACATTAGAAAGGAATAGAAGCATCCAGGAGGGAAGTGATGCGGAAATGATGTTGCACAAAGGAAAAGTGACAAAATTAAGTATGCATATTAAAAAAACAAGGGATTTTTGAGTGTCTCACAATGTGTTGCTCATAGGGAATAAATGAGATGCCCACGGCTTTGAATTATCACAGAAAATAAAGAAAACTACGACTGAATTTATTGCATTAAAACACTTTTGCAGTGAGTTTGAAGATGTTCACAACTGTCACAAAAGCACAGGAAAGCGATCAGGTGTGAAATGAATCAATTATAGTGTAAATATCCCAACAAGAAATACACAAAAATAGCAGAATTTCTCAGAAATAAACTGGAAAAAGAGTCTACTGTGAAAATTCTATATATTATACTGCATCTACTTAGTATGTTGTATGCAGTTCAGAGAGAGATGTAAACTCACACTCGTCTTTTGCTCCAATGTGACTTGTGCAGACCACACGCCATTTTTTAATGCACTTTTAATCTTAGGGCTCAAAGTAATGAAGTTATGATCTATACTTTTGCAGCAGGTCGAGGTTGGATATTGTAGGCAGCATAATGTTTACTTTTTAGTTACTTAAAATTAGTTCAATGAAAGCACATATATCCCAACAATAAATACACAAATATAACAGAATTTGTCGGAAACAAACTGAAAAAAAAGTTTGCTGAGAAAATACATATATTATACTGTATATACGTAGTAAGTTGTGTGGATTTGAGACTCAGTTTAAGAGAGAGAGATGTCAACTCACACTTGTCTTTTGCTCCAATGTGACTTATGCAGACCGCACGTCATTTTTTAATGCACTTTTAATCTTAGAGGTCAGAAAAACAAAATTATGATCTTCAAAATCTGAGATTTTTTTTATCGGCACCATAATATTTTCTTTTTCAGGTTGCTTAAAAGTCCCCACAAACGAACCCCCACAATGACTGTAACATTGTGCTTGTCATTGTTATGCCAGCTTGGGTTTGATTGACCCCTTATTTCTGTGTAGTTCAGATTTCTCTTCTGGTTTTTGTTTTGTGTTGATTCTCACCCCCAGGAAGCTGATGCTTGTTATCTGTGTGTCAGTTTGTAACTGATTGGATGCAGGTTCGTTTGTGGGGACTCCCTATTTAAGATGACCTGCCCTTTTCACAGCCTGATGAAGGTCTACGACCGAAACGTTGCGCTAATTAAATAACCTTTATTTGCAAGTGAGACAGTGTGCGGGAGCTCATTCTTCAACGTCATGCGTTTTCTTCTCCTACGCACCTGTTGTTAGTGGATGTGTGAAGGTTTTTCTTCTTTTTGATCTTAGAAGTCAGAAAGATAAAGTTATGATCTTCAGAATTTGACATTTTTTCGCAGCAGGTGAAGACTAAACATTGAAGGCAGCTTGATATTAACTTTTGCGGTTACTTGACCACACTTTTGGGGGGATTTTTCAGGTATTTTTCTCCCTTATTTACTGAAAATTTCCACAGTTTTTCTCCTGTCACTGTCTACTCCTACATGTCCTGCCATCCCATGATGCCTTCTGCAGAGATTCACTCGTGGAAAACGCAAAGGAGCAAACTTCTCATCGAATCTTCGTCGCTATAATTTCTGATATACTTCAGATTCGGACGAAGATGCTGAGCTGAAAAGGCGTCATCGAACCCTCCAACCACCAGCTCCCCCCCCGCAAAAATAGTGAAACAGTCCTCATCTCTCTCTTCCCCCCCCATTCATGGCTCCAACAAGCGAAAGATCAAAACCCGCCCGTGTAATTACTGCTCCACAGAAAAGAAGGGCCTTTTGATTATTAGCCCCCTCTCGCCTCCTCCGTCCTCAAAATTCTTGATGTTTCTCTGTGTCGAGGAGCCGGGACGGGGTGATTTGGCGCTACTCATTACACTCACTCCACAATATGTTCAAACGCCCAGAAAATGTGTCGCGCTGAATGGGGCTTCACTCCTGCAAACTCGCCACCCCTCTGGAAGAAAGCAGGCAGCCTCCTTCTGAGAGAGAACAAGAGGCTGGAGATTCTCAGCCGCAACCTGGCCCTTAGCCCGGCCTGCATGAATAATAATAATGAGAATAATCATAATCATAATGCTGATAAAATACTCAAAATAATTGCCACCCCGGAATAAGAGGATTATGGAGGGGAGATATGTGAATGGTGGCGGGTGAAAGGAAAGGGAATCTGTTAGCATCAGGGAGGACAAAAGAGGAGCTGGATGCCATTAAGTGAGATTAAGCTAAATAAGGCTTGATTTTCTTACAAGGAAAAATGAGGAAGGAGAAGAGGGTGAGAGTGAAGGAGGTGAGGAGGGGAGGGGGGAGAGAGCCTGATTCATAGATCAAAGTACGATGGCCAAACTTCACGTCTTTCATTTACATATAGCTGCTTTATGTCTCCGGAGGGATTAGCTACCTTGCTATTTTCTCCGGGGCTTGCTCTCCATTCTGCTACCTTTGCACCACCATCCATTTCCTCCTGCTCTCAGGACGGTTCGGCCTCTTCTTCTCTTTCTCTTTCTTTTTCTTTTTTTTTTTCTTCCTCTAAGTCGGCCTCCTTAATTTCTCCCCCCTCTCATTCTCTGCTCTTTCTCTCTGTTTCTCCAAGAGGCTCTCACTTTCTTGTGTTTGGTGGTTTCATTGTTGCGGCGACGCAGGGGTCTGGTCAGTCTTTGTGTTGGCACTTTAACTCATCTCCATTTCATCACTGTTGTTCAATGGGGCGAGGAGAGCGCGTAAGACAATGCACACGCACACACACCAACACACACACACACACTAATTTCACAGTGAACAACCAGAAAAACTCCCTTTTCACTCTTTTTAAAAGCACAGCACATCCAAAACCGGACATTATTTCCTAGAAACATTTTTTTTTTTTGGATAAACGTAAGTTTAATCTAAACACACACACATGATGCACACATTAACAAGTCAAGACAGTGAAAATGCCACTAAAAAGTATCAGTGAAGTGCATTTAAGGTTCACGAACAAGTCTGAGGATAAAGGTTAAAACATATTACAGGTGAAACTTAATGCAACAACAGATTAAAGTGACTCCAAATAAGTTTAAAAACTAAAGAATTTAAAGTCAGATTTAGCTTTTAGCCTGAGGTCAAACCTTCTAGTCTCTTAGAAAACACATTTATATGTTAATATATGGTTTCCTTAATTATATTGAGCTGGCAAATGTAATGTAATTGCTGCTTTAATTATTCTCCAAGGCAAAAACTACATTTATGTAACACACTAAAGTCAGAAGAAGGAGGTTGAGTTGGACGGCAGTACTTTGATAACAGATTGTAGAGTTTAAAACCAGTCTGTGTTTAGGTTTAAGAACAAAAAAAGTCAGGATAAGGTTAAGGAAAGCTTGTTGTTTCAGTTATATGTGGCATTTTCTGCTTTATTTCACTGCAAATCTTAACAAAGAACTGTTAGTACAACAGCATGAGCATAAAACTGTTTAATAAAAAACTTGTCCTGTGAAAGGGAGAGGGTGAAACGCAAGATATTTAGGCAGAAAACACTTTATTATATACAGTTTTGGTGAGATATGTTAATCAGCATTTCCTTATTAAGAGAAACTCTAAAGTTTACGGCCTTCACTGTCTGTCAGAGCGTATATGCAGTTGCAGTTAATCATAAATAAATGTAATATCAAGGAGACAAGGTTGCTGTGGTTAGCAGCTAGAAATTAGTGTAGATGTTAATGTTCACCTTTTTGTGAAGTGTATCGGCACTCCATAGCTTTCTTTAACCAAGTATTGTTCCGTATGTAGACATGGATTTAGCAGAATTATCTAATATTCTCATCTGTGATTGGTAGTTGGTGGCAAAATACAACACTGTGCCCAGATATTGACATATAAACTCCACTTAGTGCTGCTGCCTTCATTGTCTCTACCTCCTTTGTTCTTTTTGTACATCAGGACACTTTGTTGTGTACTTTTTTGCTCACATACAAACTGAAATTGATGTAGTTTCCTCTCAGATGTAGGTTCTTGCATAAACATGTCAGGAAAAGGAAGATTTCTACCCGTCACTAAATAACCAGCTGTACAGAACCAGCAGGCGTGAAGCTTTCTTCAGTTCCCAAGGTGCCGTCGCTGAATTAAGGTTTTTAATGCTACAGATGCTTCCAAGCGTCCATGTTGCTAAGGTGCAAAGGCTGCTACACGTTTGACTTGAACAGCCCTGTTTCATGCTTGTTGACTGCAGCTGAAGTCTGCCGTCGCTGCACCCAAGCAGCCACTTTCTGCTCCAGCATGTGTCTCTAATGTGGACATTGTCTTCCACTGTCTCCTCTCCTGCTGCCTCTCATCTCAGAGTGCTGTTTGCCTGCAGGCCTTTGTCGCCCCGTTTCACAGCACTTAACCAGTCAACGTGGGGAGTCCTTGGCTTAGGAAGTCCTGAGCCATAAATTTCGTCTCCACAATGAGAGGAGCGTAGGGGCTGGTCAGGACCCCCATTTACTTTCGAACCCAGCTTTTATTCATCCCCTGCCTAAATAACATCAGGCCCTCCTGTGCTGTCCCACCCCGAAATTCCCGATCCCCTCTGTCACCCCTTCTTTCTCAGACCGGGCCGATACAACGGGGTTACCGCTGAGCTTGCCGGCCCGCTCATTAAGCATCGTGTTCTCTCCCACCCATTCCAGCCCTCTGTCCCATTCACGCCGCAACCCTCATTACAACTTTACAGGCCGCCATCAACCGTCACCTCATTACCCCAATCGGCCTCCTAAAAGCAGGCTGAGATGGTGTGTGGTCACAGGACACGTATTGTCTTTACAACATCTGAAATCATCTCTAAGGGTTTGCAAATTATTTCATTAGTACAAGGCCAAATATACGTTGAAGTACGAAGAATAATTAGACTTTACTGAACTTAAATAGCAGGTGGTGAAGGTGAAATAATCAATAAATCCCGAACAGCAAATCACAATGACACACACAGGTCTGATTTCCCTCCTCCACCATCACTCTTGAATGTGTGTGCAGACAAGGAAGAATCTGGGTTCCCAATGAAATCACACTGTGAGGGATAAACTCCTTAAACAGAATTCATTTTGGACAGTTTGGTCAATACCTTTAGCAATACCTCTGTGTCCCATCTCAATAGAGTAGCTGTAGTCTGAACTGTCACTGACATAGGAAATGCTCTTTTAAGATGCATTTTCACATTGGATTTTTGCGCAAAGTTACTTTTGTAATGTTGATTACAATCGTTTTTAAAAGAAAAAATGTCCATCTTGATACCTAAAAAAGATAAACATTTAAAAATATATATATAATGAAGTGAGAATTACTCTTAAGTCATTGATGAACAGATAACAAGAAGAAATATTAACAGAAGAGAAGGGTTTATGTTATTAAACGACTATAAAATGTACTCTTTACACAGTTGCAGCTAAAATGAAAAACTCCTTCTTTGTTTAGGATTCAGTGAAATCTTTTTAGGGTCCCAGGAAACACCCAGATTTCACCATCCTTGGAGGACTCAGGGCTTAATCCACATCCTCAAATTGGGATTGCAACTCCAGAATGTGTTACTTTACTTGATAACTCCCCAGATTTTCTGAATAATTACAAATAATCGAAAGTCGTACTTGCTATTGAGCACCATAGCTGCTGGCTGTGTGTCTTAATGTAGATAATATTGCAATCCTGACTTAGGTGCTAAAAGAGGTTTTAGGTCACGATGAAAATCCGGTCTGCTCTTGTTTTTTGAAAACTTATATAATATCGTAGCTCAGTAACGATGCACAGGTAATGCATAGTGTCATCACAGTCTGATATGAAACAACTGCACTGTGCATTATTATTTAGCTGCTTAGGGAACTGGAGCCTTTTCCAACATGTCTTGGACAGAAGAGAGTTTCAAGAATACATGAGACAATCAATCCTTCAGTTACATACATCTTAATGATCCACTGCACCTCTACACGGCAACAAATACCAGTTGTTTGAATGGGTCTTTAAATCTGATGCCTTTTTTAAATCAGATGCCACATCAGAATACAGGTATTACTGAACCTTTGCGCTACAAATGTGATTTTTCTAAGGAACTAAATCATCTATTTAAGGCATTTCTGGGGCACTGAGGGATCAAAAGGGTAGGTTGGCATTCAGATAGTGTGGTTCATAGCACTTATTCTGATGCATGTGTACTTTATAATTCGTATGTAAATTTCAGAAAGAGGATATCAGGAATAAATCTCATGATATGCAACTAAACATAGCATGTGACAGGTGCTAGTAGGTAACAGTTGCATGTTGTGTGCAAATAAAACTGCATTTCACACAATCAAAACTTGGCCAAGTAGGATGCTGCACTTTTTGAATGATCACATAATTTATATCTCATAGATATATTCCAGACATTGTGTACAAAAATTTAGATCTTTTATTCACAAATATATGAAGGCATGTCGTTCTAACCCCATAGACACGTGGTACTCCGTATGTTGTCTTGTTTGTAGCCGTTAATCTACTGTTTGCATCCCAGCCTGCACGAGTATTTTATAGCACTTCTGTGCTGCTGGATTAAAACTGAAAAAAAAGAAACTGTAAAAATGCAGTTAATTTAGTGCTTTTCAGTCAGTTTTGAAAGACTTGACTTCCATCTCAGTGTATTTAAGCTTTATGGAATGCATAGGTTTTGTCTAAATTTACATTATTAATTGAAGAATAGATCAACTTGATTACAATTGAGCAAACTTTGAGCATCAAAGACTTCATTTTCTGCATTCTGTTGAATTTTTAGGCGCACATTTTCCTTTTTTGCATCATTTTATGGTGGAAATGTCTTTATTATGGTCGAGGAAAAGACACAATTCCAGCACAGTAAGTGAACATTTTGTAACTTTTCAAATTAAAAGCGGGTCGTATTCCTTGAATCCTCCCTGACATCTACACCCATGTCATCACAGTCATGCAAGCTGTAAGTCCCTACAGTTAATTTTAACTCTGTACAGAAATGAATAGAATTTAGAAGACACCCAAAAACTGTGAAGGAGTATTCGGAAATCTTAAACATGTCTTTGTAAAATGGACAGGCCTTGTGTGAAGCCACATTTGCAGTGTGAAAACAGGTTGAAACTTGTTGTGAAAAAAACACAACTTTGGTGTTTTAAATGCCTGCGTGTGAGTGTCATTGTGGTAATGAACCCCTTGGCCCTCGGTTTGCCCTCTGAACCCTCGGTGGCCTTGGAAGCAGGAATTCCAGTTAACACATCACAGATCAGTTTTCTTTTCTTCTCGTTTTGTGTTTCTGTCGCTTCCTCGCCAAACGTCGGCTGGGCGTCGACGGGGCCTGACAGCCACCGGCCCTCTCCCTCCTCTGTTTTCCTGTTCCTCTTTCTTCCCCTCCTTTCTCTCGCTCCTCTGTTTGGGCTTCTCTTTTTTGCCTCCTTTTCTGCTTAATTGAGTTGTTTGGCAGGCGGGCTTGTCAGACAGCGCCGTCTATGTGGGGAGTCTGAGGGGCAGGGGGGCAGCGGCCATTGTGCTCCCAGAGACGGGTTAGTTTTTCACTGTTACTCCTGCATGAGTGAACATGGCCCAGATTAGGACCGAGGGGGGGATCTGGAGTTAAATATGTGAAATATCAAGAAGGCTGTTTCTCCAGTATCTGATTACATAACAGAAAATCACTTCTTGTTGCAAATTTTTGCAGCTTCTCATTAAAAAAAAAGCTAATTTTGCACAAATTTGCATCACCTTTTCAAACCTGTTCAGTCCTTTTGGAAGCATAATGTACAAATAAATGCCACAGGACCGTAAATAAATCCATCACATATTTCCAAATGTTGTAGCAATAGTCATCATTCTAAGATATTATTCAAATACAGTTTAAATTTCCATTTATTTGAAATTATTATACATAATCAGCTCGTATCCATCACTGAGCTGTTAAGAAATAAGAGCGTCTCCTTCAGCCTCAAGAGCTCAGCAAACTCGTAAATATCTTCCCCATACGAGAGCGTCGAGTAATCTGAAGAAGGCAAACACTGACTGAGTGTGCAGTCATCAATCATGAGGACAGAGCGACGGCAGAGGAACGCAGAGGAGGTTCTCTTTTCACGTCTTTTACGCTGATCAGCCTGTCGAGTGATGCTGCGACCAGCTTTGGCAGGAAAGTGAACCCACAGAGGATTTAAAAATATTGTGCTGAACCTGCATATTTAGGATAAAACCTTTTATTTAAACAAATCATTTTACATTCTTGTAGTCTGTTGAGTTAACGCTGTGATTAAACTTTTACTAGTGAATAAAAGCTGTTAGATGTGCACTGCATCGCTCTACAGATAGTTTTTCATGCTGCATGCTTTAAGTGTTGTAGTTTTTAATGCATATTTCTTTTAAGCGTCTGTTTGCAGAATTAGTTTGCAGAACTTTTTTGTCCCAAGTCTAATTTAGGTTTAATATCAAACTAAAAAATAAATCAGAACTAACTCATCTTTTTTTCTTTTTCGCTTCTGCAAGACAAGATTAAAAAATAATTTTACAAAAGTTCTCCAAAGTCTGCAGTTCAAAGATCAAAACTTCAAGAACAACAACAAACCTGCAGCTGCTGAATATTCGCCTGATAATTTTTATTTTTTTTAAATATACCTTATATATGCCATATATATATTATAATGTTGGTTCAAAGCATTTCCTGCAAGCCTGCAATAAAAAAAACACAGTTACTGCGTAATTAAAAGCACTTAATTGAATCTTTATTTAAAAATTGCATGTCTAAAAAAGGTCTAAAACCACATGATAATAACAATAGAATAGAATATTTTTATTGTCATTGTGATTTGCAAAGAACTTAGTCAATCTTTTAGTGCATGATAAATAAATATAAAGTGCAAAGATAATTAGTCAGTACAAATCCACAAAATACAGAGCAAAAACTGCACATACGTCACTATTATCTCTTCAAATCAGATTTTTGTTAACTTGATGTAGTTCAGCGACGCAACACTCAAAAAACAATCACTTCCAGTAAGACTCTGATACAAAACACACCAAACTTGCCGCTTCGACTGTTATTCTGTCTTGAATCTTCTCGTTGTGTTTGTATTTTGTGACCGTAGCAGGAATCATCTCTTCCCTCTGGGTCCATGAACCTGTCCATCTGCTCACACACACACCCAAACAGACAGTCAAGGGCAAAGGGGAGAGTCTTTGTTTGTGTGTGTGTGTGTGTGTGTGTGTGTGTGTGTGTGTGTGCATGTTATAAATATGAGATTTTTTTTAGTGTGTGTGTGTGTGTAGTCAGTTTACATGGTACAAGGTCTGGACCGGAGCCACTAGACTTCAGCCTCCTCCCAAAGGCTGCCCCACCTCTCCTTTACTTTTAAAATCGCACACATGCAAACGCACACAGACACACACTCTGACAGCTACAACCCCCCAAACACACACACTGAGACACTTATGCCATCACACAGCCGTTCTCTTTCTGCTGACCAGCAGAAACTCTGGACACCTCAACCCAAGGACAGCGTGTGTGTGTTGTGTGTGTGTGTTGTGTGTGTGTTGCTGCTCACTCCTCCTCTCCTCCAGCCTGCTGGAATGCCAAAACCAGCCGGCAGGGTCAGCTCAAGAGTCAAAACACTTCAGAGGAACGAGGAGAGGCCAAGCAGCGTTGTGCATTTTTATCACACAGGTACATGATTTTGACCCACTGAACAATAAATCAAACTGACTTTAGCTTGAAGCCCGGAGAGAGAGCTGCACCATAAGTTAAAAGGTGGACCGGGCGTGTTGGCTGTGTTGCCGTAGAGGTCAGTAATAAGGGAAAAACTCAACTGAATGCAACTGAACACTAATAAACAGTGTGTTTGTCTTCTAAAGGGAGATTAGCTGAAATGTCTCAGTGATGTGAAACAATCATACAAGCACACATCCATCCAACACCTTGTTCATACGTCCCTTTAGTTTTTTGTATGCTTGAGGACCTATCATGAGCAAAATTAGTAGTCACTGCCATGTCTGAGCATCTCCACTTTGAAATTGCAGGGTACTGATGCAACCCAGTCCCACAAAATTATGCTCCCGTACAACTAAACTACTTTCTCAACTATGTTTTGAAGGAAACCTATTTTCTGACAGATTACAATTGTTTGTAACGTACCACAAATACGTTTTTTAATCAACATATCTTTACATATATTTATTTGAAAGCTTCACTGTTTCTCCTTATAAGCCTTTCAATCATATATTCAATGGGGTGGAACTCATGACCCTGGAAACCTAGAAAATACAGTGAAAGAGTCATATTTTAACCCAAACCGTGATATTCTTCCTAATTCTAACCAAGTAACTTTGGTGCCTGACCTGAACCAAGATTCTAACATGTAAAAGTGTCTAACAAGGTGGTATATTTTCCTAAACCGAACTAGATAATCGAAAACAAAAGCTTCTTTCTAAGACTGATGACTGTCATCCATCACAAAACATAAACTCTCGTCTTCTGAATAAAAGTCCAGCTGCTAGTTTGCGCCTTCAACTAGGCATCGGAATTGATAAGATTTTTACGATTCCAATTCCATTTTCGATTCTGCTTAACAATTCGGTTCTTTATCAATTAACTTATCGATTGTCATTGATGTGCTAATGCTGCTGCTGCTGCTGCTGGGTTGAGATTCACTCCGGAGCGGATCAAAAATGCCACATTCATTCAGAGTCATCTCATGCTGTGTGTGCAAATGTTTCTGCATATCGGCAGTATTTCCTCCCTTTAATGAAATATCCACTTTGCAAGTATTGCCAGTTGCCCTGTTGACATCCTTTCTTGTCAAATGCAAGCAAACTTTCGAGCATTTGTGCTGCTTGGGTGCCATGTTTCCTGCTGGCTGCACTGGTGAATGACGTCACCACGAACGTTGCGTAGCTTGCGTAAGCTACGCACACCACGAACGTTGCGTAGCTTGCGTAAGCTACGCAACGTTCGTGGTGACCTCATTCGCTCCACTGGAATTGATAAGGGAATCATTTGCAAAATTGGCAAATGATTCCAAGGAATTGAAACACTGGGAACTGGTTTCTCAACAAGAACCGGTTTTCGATTCCCATCCCTAGCCTTCAACCCCCTTCTCCTTGTCTTCTAACTCGGACTTCATCACTTTTTCAAACTGGCCGCCTTTCCCACCATGTCATAGGTTGCAAATTACATTTATTTTCAAACCTGATTACATTTCCTTCAAAATGTTTTCCAAAACGCAGTTTAGTTGTATAGAAACATAATGTTGTGGAAACAGAAGACACGTAATAAGTGAAATAAGCAATCAACATGGATGAGTATCTCTCCTTCAAACTGCAGTGTGCTGATCATAAATCCAGACAGCCAAGGTTTAATACATAACAAACCTAAAGAACCAGTCCTGTTGACTTACATGGTGGGACTTTATGTATCATTATTCTTCTTCAGAATCTGTTTCCAGTTTGGACATGTTTAGCTGACTTACCACAATGCTACAACTTGCTGTTGTGTAGAGTAGAGCAGTTTTACAGTGTTTGAGCAGAGTCATGGGTGAGCTGGTGTGTTTGAGCTGCAGTGAGTGGAAAGAAGTGAAGGGAGAGATGCAGGGACTTCATAGATCTGCACAATTTAAAGGTTGCAACAGCGTAGAGTTACACCTTAGCCTCTTTAAGGCGAGAAAATATTATTTTAAAGGAAAACATTTCTGGATATGTGACTTTGATAAACAGAGATCAGTTTTTAGCGGTTTAATCACTATACTTTAAATGTCTGTCCTGTTTGCATTAGTCCTGTTTTGTACTAACCCTGACTTTAAAGAGATGTGGTACAATTTTATGCTTCATCTGCTCAGATGCAACTAGATGTGGATTCAAACCAAAGGAGCACATTTGCATGATGTATTCCTTTAAATGTTTTGTCAGTCTCTACTAATTCTACCAACATGTAGTGGACGCAGCGAGGTGGCGAATTCCAGCCTGTCAATTAAAGACATAAAAACACAGTTTGTTTCAGAGCGTTGCGAGGGTTTGTTTGTGAACTTGTGATAAAGTTTTTAGCTATACTGACACTAAAATTAGTAGCTGTTAAAATGCATGTAAGCATGTTAATACTTCTCAGTCTGGTACTAGAGACACACCAGCTAAAGCTACATGGTCAAGATCAGAGAACAACTGTCTTTCTAGTTGACGGAATCTGAAGGTTGCCTCAGTGAATCTAAATCATCTACACAGCAACTTTCAGCAGCTGTCCAGCTACTCCATCCTTCTTTCTAATGATTCTGATTAGCAATTTGAACAGCAACAAATTCAAATGCATCAAAATGGAATTATTTCAAATGCACTAGTTTGATTATTGGATTTATGGAGGAAAAACATCTGTTCAAAGTTCAATTTTGGTAAGATTCGACACTCACATTTAGAATTCTGACCGACTGCAAACCGTCTTTTTCTTTTACCTACAAAAAATGAGGAGAGGTATTATATTATAGCCATATTGTACTATGTTGTGTAAAAAAAAGTTCCATTTTTGTCTTGAATTCTCCACAATCACTGCTAACTGCATCACACACTAACAGTTAGCACAAAAGCTTCTAGCATCACCTATTGCTTACATACATTTTGTTGTCATTTATTGGTGTGAACAGCTGAAAAAATGCTTTACTATTAAACATATGTGCTGTTTTAAAGAAATTCATTTCTTCTGTTTAATGGGAACATTGTAATTCTGCAAGTTTTGCAAACGTACAGCAAGAATATAGACATTCAAACAACAGAGAGGTAGTTTGGGGAGTTTTTTGCACATTAGTTTCTCTGTTTATACATCTCTGTCCTTACCTATCCATAGATATAAACACATTGATGAAGGTTTATTACTCTGAAAAGGCTTAATCAGCTGGATTGAATTGGATATAAGCATAATGTTTTGGACTATTAGCTCTGTTAGAGAAGATAAAACGGCAGCAAATGATGAGCTCTGAAGGATTGCAGTGTGTGTGTGTGTGTGTGTGTGTGTGTGTGTTGGGCAGCATAGCCACCATCCTGAGTCCTCTGTTGGGAAGGGCACAGTCCATTCCTCCTGTGTGCAGGTGTCATGGCTGGACCTCTTCATTTGCATACATTTGCATGCTGTCAAACGGAGCTGCTGCTGACAGCTTCCAGAGCCGACTGTCTTCCTGGACCCCGGCCCAATCCTGTCGGCATGGTTACACGGCACGGCAAAATGTGGTGCGGCAGGCTCGCAGCCAGGCAGATCAGCAGCGACGAGAGCTTTCACCGAGTCTTTCACTGGACAGACATCAACTCCAATGACCTCTAAATGTCAGCGAGCGAGGGCAGGACGAACAGGGTGTATGTATGTATGTGGAGAGTATATGTTGGTATACAGCCAGCCAGAGACACGTTTGACCCCTTTAGACTAATCCATGCTCATAAAGAACCCTATAAATTAGATAAACAAGTACAAATTATGAAAACCTTTTGTTTTCGGACATAGGTCATCATATTCCTACTGTGTCATTTTTACAATATTAAAAGTGACAAATTTGCTTCGAGGTGCCGCAGCATACAACACCCTCCTTAAACCACTCATCTGGATCAGACCAACTCCCATAAAAAACACTTGAACAAGAGAAAAATGAAAGAAACCTTAAGGGAGATCCATCTTCCAGCAAGAACAAACTTGCAATAGTACAGATATGTGCAGAACCACCCTGATCCCGGAACCAGCAGGAAGTACTTTCTACAGAGCATAGGACTGTTTGGGTAGCAGGAACTATGACCTCGGAGTTCAATCTGGGTAGGGATCCCAGATTTCTAATGAATGAAGTTCCTGTGGTGGAACTGGTGTTATTGTTCAAGAAGTAACTGTGACTTCAGTATCTGGCTTTAATTTCTTCTTTAAGAGGTATATTTAAGTTCCCTTCTTCCTAAAACGTGCATAAACATGCTTTTCTCACAAGTGCATGACCAGAAATGTCATACGTAGAAGTGTTTCCTTCACATATTTTCATGTGTTTTTAACGTATCGCATCAGAAAACAGTGATGGAGACAGAAAATTTTTAAAAACATTTCTTTAGTTCCACAAGAAAAAGTCTTTTTACCTTTTCAAAAAAGAGTTAATGCACATGATGGCAGATGAGACACCTTTTTGAATTCCTTTCATTGTCTTTGCCTCTAGACAACTTGAAACATGGCCGATACCAGCTGACATGAAAAAATACTGACAACTTTCCTAATTACATACAGTGAAGGAAGACTTTACTCCATGTTTCTCTGCTAGATGGCCAAAGTTTTGTTTGTTTCTTGTTCTTTTAGGGTTTATAGTTTAAGTATGAACTGAAACTGCCCTTACAAAGCACATACTGCTGCATGGATACAATCGGGACACACTACTTTGTCATAATATTGCAAATTAAGCTTCGACTGTTCTGTGAAATGAGCTGTCATCCGTCTGTGTGTTCTCGATAGTTCAAGCTTGTTTATATTGTGCGGGACATGGTGATGAATGTGACATAACTACGCCAAGAACTGTGGGCCAGAGAAGCCTTGCTGACTTGCATACTGCAGAATCAGACCGGATGTAGTCGGACATCTGGGTATTTTTGGCACACTACGTTTGGTGTACTGTGTGTTGGGACATAGTAAATCATTTTCTGGGGTACTATATAGTATACAGATACTGAAATGCAACCCTGGTTTTGTTTTTGACCTCTTCTGCTCCGTTTATCACAGCTGCAGACTAGTGTATTACCACCTTCTGATGTCACCCTGCAGCCTAGTTTATTCCCTCTAAAGCAGCATTTCCTTTCTTCAGTTCTCTTCGAATAAACTTGACAATTATATGAAAACACAGCTCATGGTAACAGAAAACACGGCATGTATCAAATCAGTCTTTTCATTCCTAATCACCTCACATAGGCTGCCATAATATGATTATAGGCATCCTAGAAATGATGAGAAAATGAACATAAAGGAGTACATGCTTCTGTCTAATCTGTTATATTCATGTATGTCTTCCTCATTTCCTTATGCACAAATAGCATCTTTGTCAAGACATCAACTGAAACAAGAGCAGCAGGGTTCAGTTTTTCCCCTCCGGTGTCCTCCCACTCCTCCCCTCCAACCTTAAAGATTAAAAGAACACAAACTGAAGGTGAGTCCAGTGTCCGATCTCTCTCTTTCTAAAATAAACTGCCCTTTACCCCCCTCCTCTGGCTCCCGTCTGTCCCCATATGCACTTTTGGCAGTCGCTTCAGAAAGACTTGTTTGGTCCCAGATTTCTGGACATTAGGCGCCAAGAGACACAGAAGCCAAAGAGTCAAACCGGGCTCCTCTCTTCAGCTCCTCCCGCCTCCTCTCATCGCTGCCTCCTCGGCGGGTGTTTGTCATCCCCCGCTGAGCCAAACAGACGTGTGTTTACCAGTTTACTGTAGCTGGCCGGGGAGGCTTGTCGGTGTGCAGGCCAGCGCTTTGTCTCTCACACTGTGAAACACAACAGCAGTTAGACTTCTCCCTGACAGCATGCTAATCGTCTGATTTAACTCTCCCATGTTTAATCATGAGGGGAAACGAAGGGAGAGAGAGATTATGATAATTGGTTCAAAGTTCTTTTGTGTTGGATCCCATCTGTACACTTTTAGAATGAGGTGTCACTTTCAACATGTCTGTTTCTTTGCAGCATGGAAGGCTGCGGTCTGATATTGTGGAAAGCAACACTGATATTTTGCTCTGAACCTTCAATGACGTTTCCGGAAATAAAGAAAGCATTGTGATCAAGCACTCAGACAGACACATATGTACATATATTTGATGAATCACAGCAATAAGTCATGTTCATATTGCCCTTTTGTGTGTACTCAGAGACAACAAGCACAGCTACATGATGAGAAAGATGACGGACAGATTTTGGACCTGAGTCAGTCGACTGATGGAGGCAGGAAGATGCAGTTCCTGAACATCTTGTAAGTCATGAGAAAGAGTTCATTGTTGATCAGGAACCCAGCAGATGTTGTCGAGAACTGGTCTTTTTGAACATGTTAGAGGCTTGGAATTGTTTCCATGAAAGATACTGCTCCATTGTTTATGGCTAAATACTATACAAGTATGGATAAGTGGTTGTGCAGCAGTAAATGACACTTTCTGGGTGGGAGGCAGGCGATGTTGCAGAGGAAAGAGGCTATTTCGGTCCTCTGGTTGGATGAACTTGAGGAGGAAAGAGTACACAAGGTCGTTGCTAAGTTCAAGCAGCCTTAGAAGGAGGGTGTAACCGCTGGCGACACTGAACACATCATGGAGCAGCTGCTGCATCACTACGTTTCCATTACTGAAAGACTAGGCGCTAGTGGTGTGTATGCACTGCAGAAATTTGGAGCCTATTCTAGCCAACTTGGGCAAAGGCAGGGGACAGCCTGGACAGGTGGCCAGTCTATCACAGGGCTACACACAGAGACAGACAACCAAGCACACTGTCTTTCACACCTATGGACAATGTAGAATAATCAATCGGATAATAATTGGTGAAAACCCGCGCTGCACAGGGACAAATGCAAACTCCACACAAAATAATCCCAGGCGTCCTCACCGGGACGCAAACGGGGGATCTTCTAACTCTGAGGCGATGCTGCTAACAACCGAGCCACCGTGCAGCCCCTGTAGATGTCAAATTACCCATATTTCACAATCAATCTGAAAAACATGAAGTTCTAACTCGATGGTTGATCGATGGTTGGAGCAGCAGCATCATTCGGGGAGTCAGAGTGAGTTTTGGGTTCTCAGTACGTGTAAAATTTACAGACACTACAGCGTGACTACAGCCGCCACAACAGTCCACGCTCTCTGCGACACAGACAATGGTGGGACTGTTCAACCACAGACGTACAAGTGTCCCGGCCATCTGTCTGCATACCCCCACAGTACAAACATTGTGCTACACACACACACACACACACACACACTGCCGCCACCCCCAAAACAAACAGCCTCCCCACTGTCACACACACACTGCATAAATGTCCATCCTACTGAGTGATGTAAATATCAAGATGTTATTGTTATTTTTGTGAAAATGCAACATCACATTCATTTCTCCCCCCTGCTACATCATGGAGTCACTTAGATGCTATATATAAATTATACTGAGAAAACAAGTGACAGATTGGTGCTAGCGGTAGCACCTGCTCCTTGTGGATGTCAGTTACAGTACTCAAAATTGCCCATAGGCGTGTTTGTGAGTGTGAATGCTTGTTTGTTTGCCTTGTGACTCACTGACTACCTGTCCAGTCAATCATACATCTAATCAGCCAATTCATCCACCTGTCGCCCAGTGTCAGCTGGAACTGGCTCCAAGTGCTGCAAACCTCTAAAACATTAGTACATACAGCCAATCCATCTCACTCCCAAACTTTCATATATGGCTGCTTTGGCAAGACACACTGGAAACCACTTTAGCATCATTTTCCAACACACAAGGTCGCCTGATGGACCGATAAAAATCAGTAAACACCAGAAATGTAAGAGTAATCTTAAAGGTTCTCGGCCTCACCAGGAAACTTCACGGCAGAAAGATTGTTCTAGCCTTATTTTTCAACATAGTCTTCTTTAACTTCAAGGCTCTTGGTCCACCAACCTTGAAGCTTCACAAGGTTGCATCTTGAGCCTCCACATTCTCCTCAACAACATGCACGACCTTTTCATCGCTCCGAAAACAGCGACCAGGCAGGTGGGGTGTCAATTTGGGAAGCAGTTTGGGAGGAGTTACACCCCTCGTTTCCAGGTGAGGCTGAGAACTTCTTGAAGTACTCTCGTACATGCCATGATTCTGTAGCCAGATGTTCTCTGCTGGTCTCGTCATCATCATCGCTTCTTTGTCGGCAACAAGAAGTTTGCCTTGTAACATTTGCTTAATGTTGCAAAATCTTTCCTTAAACTTAAGTAAAACAAGTAGTTTCGGTGCTTAATTGAGACAAACAGCAAGTAAAAATGAGGCTCAAGTCACAATAATGTAAAACTTAATGAAAAAATAGTGGTCACAGGACGCAAACCTCAATCTAGTGGGGGAAAGTCCTGTGAATGATGCTGCCTCCATCTCTCCAACCTCCTTGTGAGGTTCTTTTTTTAACTGGACACCTATAGATCTATTGCCAAGGATTACTGATGTCGGTGGCACAGATGCGCCATTTATTTTTACGATTCCATTGTGCTTTTATGGGATCTTATTTGTTTTTACTTTAATGCACTTTGCAGCTTTGTGTTTTGAAAGGTGCTCGTTATTAGTTATTATCATTATTAAAGGGCGATTTTGACAAAACTTCAGTATTTGACGGCCCGAAAATGAGAATGTGTTGGTATAATCAGTGGATGGACAATCCTGCAATACTTTCTGGAGCTATTAGAAATTTCAAGCCTTGACATTCAGTTAAAAAACTAATAATCTGCACTACTTTGCACTTTAATTCCCCATAACTTATTTAGCAAAAAAAAACAGTCACAGCAAATTTGTCATTTTAACCCATTTTCCAAGCAAAAATGACAAACATATGTTGGTTTTAGCATCTTAAATATGATGATTGGTTGCTTTACTTGGTCATAAATCATTTTAAAATGAATAATTTGGGGGTTTTGCGGGACAAAAACAAGCATTATGAGCTGTGGAATACTGTGATATGGATTTTTCTGTATTTTCTCACACTTTATATGCAGTGTCCTCTTGTAGCTATTAGCAGCGATATGCTGAAGATCAACTGACAACACGGTCTCCTGTGCTCTCCTACTGACCTACACACACACAAAGAGCTTTACGTCTAAAGAGACTATATGAGGAGTCGAGACAAAGGCCGCATGTGTTTGTGAATGCATGCGTAGCAGCAGAATAAGATCAGGTCACCATACAGTCTCAGTGACAGTTGAGTATTGAAAAGGCTGCTGCAGAAGAAACATGCCTCTGTTTGTGTGTTAGACAGAGAGAGACAAGACAGAACAAGAAAGAATAAAGAAAGAAAGTCTGTCGCCTTCAGACATCCTCCCTCCCTGTCTGAGGCATCACATTGTGTGCTTGTGTGTTTCTGTCTGTTTGCATGTTAGTGTCCCTACTTTCACTGTGCACTTTTTGAAGTCAGTAATTTTACTTTTGAGGGGACATGTCATGGCCATATCAACGTATTTGAGTTTCTTATTTAAAAAGTCATAGATTTACAATATTAGGAGTCATTTAACCATTTAAACCAAAGTGTGCTATCATTTTAAAACAGGCAAAATTACAGTATTTATTAGATTTTTCATTTTCTGATTCTCTTTGAACATGTAAAGATGTGTACAGTATGTCTCAGTCAGGAATAATAACCAACTCTAAAGTTAAAAATTACAATATTTCATAATAAATCCTAATATTCTACTGATTTCATTCAAAAAAATCACCAAAAATGAACCGTTTGTTCCAGATCCTGTGACTTCTTAGCTGAAATGCAAACTACACGTATACACAGCAAAGAGAAGATGACAAAAGAATAAAAATAAAACAGTCACGGTCTCAAGTTTTGTTCTGCTTATTTCCGGTTTTATTTTGTAACGATCCCTGTCCTTGTGTGTCTCTTGCTGTTTTACTTCCTTCTCTTTTGGCTGAATCAGTTCCACCTGTGTCTTGTCTCTCTAGTCTTTTTGTTTTCATCTCTGGTTTGTGTTTTGGTTCCTGGGTGAACTTTCTTTGGATTACCTTCTTTATTTTTCGGATCTATGTCTCCCTGGATCAACAGCCACCTACTACGTTCACCTGTAGCACTCCAGTAAGTTTCTTTTTTTAAAGTTTCTTTGCCTTTTTTTTGCTACAACTTGCCTGCTGTGATTGCATCTGCACTTGGGTAGTAACAACAAGACAACAACAACAACTGACAAGTTTCTGATGGTGGTGTAAACTGAAGAGAGTTTTAAGATGTGTGCAGACAGACAAAGTTGATATATTTGCAGCAGTTGACACTCGTTGGTTGATTTAGCTGTATGAGTTTGTGAGTTTTTGCTGGTTTACGTGTGGCTAGACTACTAGTAACCCCTTGCATTGATTATAAATCTGGTTTTCTTCATTTAAGTGGGTGTGGTTTCTCTTGATATCAACAATGGGTGTCTTAAATCAAATTGGAATCTGATATTTTCCTCACTTGTGAAATTACGGTGCTGCTCAGGAGCACTGTGTCCAGTACTGTCACTGGTACACTGTAAAAAATCTAGCAGCAAAGGTCCCAGAAAAAATATCTTTTAAACGGTGGCAAATAACAGCAAACATTAGTAAAATAATTATATTTTTATACAGATTTTTATACTGATTTAAATGCAGTAAAACAATGTAATTCTTAGGTCACATACTGAAAGGTAACAAATTGCTATTAATGAAAATATAGATCTTTGATGTGGACATTATGTACAGTTTTAGTTTTTCTTAAATAGTTAATGTGCAAATTAATATATTTTTTTCTGTGAATTTATTAAATATTATCTGTAATTTAACAAAGCAGGAAAAATTTCTAAAGTAAATTTGATAAATTATTTACCATTTTTCAATACTTAATGTACACAATTTTTCTTCCTTAAAAATAACAGCAAATATCTGTAAAATAATAATTTTTGCTCATTCAAATACAGTAAAAAATAGTGTAATTTTATGGTCAAACACTGTAAAAGAACAAATAAAATACAGATTTTTGATGTAGAATTTTACAGTTTTGGCAAGTGAAAATTCTTGAAAAATTACAGTTAAAAACAAGCTTTTTTATTTACAGGGTAGGTGGAGGTTAATTCTGATTATTGCTGATTAATACAGCTTTTATCCACCAGTGGCAGCACTCACGTGTCTCTCCACTTGTCAAGCAAAGAAGTAATCCAGCACTGCTCATGTCATAAAAGAAAACAAGCTGTTTGTAAAGCGCGGAGATTTTACGTCATAGTGAACTCCTGTATAAATCAAATTTCTTCCGTACCACACAGGAACTGCCTTTGTGCTGGTTTTCGTAAACAGTCTGGTTGAATGTGGATGTGTGTGTTTTATCCCTATTCACTGTATCACATAAACACAAAGACAACACAGGCTGGGAGACCAGAACACACACCTGCATCCAAACCCACAGAGGAGACTCTCATGTGATCGTCTGAATGGTGTCACTTCTTTCTTTCTGCCTCTTTATTTCCTTTCTTTATTTCTTTCTTTCCTTCTTTCTCGGACTGTGAGCGACAGGCCGACCACTATAATCCGTGTACCATCAGCATACAGAGGCGTCCCTGTTTTCAGTATGCGAGACAGTTGGCGGTAAC
>CM045456.1:10785577-10920168 GCA_024666655.1 Dascyllus trimaculatus
TGAATGTAGCTAGCAGGCTAACTGTCAAGACCAGAAAAAAGCAGACTGGACGTCTTTTAACAAACACTCACATGTTACAATCGGCTTGTTTTCCATGGTATAGATGATTGGCTTTTCCTCTGGACACTCCATATGTGTTAGCGGCGGTACTCCATGAAAATGACATCCAAACAGAGCTGTATTATTAGTAAGTGCTTATGTGTGCAGTTGTGTTGTATCGATGGGGCCTGTGTCCCCGCTGCTCTTCCGGGAAGTGCGTAACCTGTGCGTCATTAAAGGGCCAACCTGCGCTTTTTTATGACAACAAATATGACAGGTAAATCATTGAAACGACTATTTGTGCTAATTTGTGGAGGTAAAAAATACAGGTGAGTCATTAAAGCGACTACTTGTGATAATTAATAAAGGTAAAAACTGCAGGTGAGTCATTAAAGGGCTGACCTGTGCTTTCTTTACGGAAGTAAAAACTACAGCTGAGTCGTTATAGTGACTACTTGTGATAATTACTGGAAGTAAAAACTACTGGTGAGTAAATAAAGTGACTAACTGTGATATTTTATGAGTGTAAAAATTACAGGTGAATCATTAAAGGGCCACCTTGTACTTTTGAATGGAAGTAAAAACTACAGGTGAGTCATTAAAGGGTCAATTTTTGCTTTTTTATGCAAGTGAAAAGTACAAGAAAGTCAATAAAACGACAACTTGTGTTTTCATCAAAGTAAAAATTACAGGTGTGCCACTAAATGGCCAACTTGTGCTTTTTATGTCAGCAAAAACTACAGGTCAATAATTAAACAGCCATTCTGTGCTTTTCTATTAAAATAAAAGCTATAGATAAGTCATAAAAGGGCCAACTAGTGTTTTTTATGGAGGTAAAAATAACACGTGAGTCTTTAAAGCGACTAATTGTGATAACTGATTTAAGTTAAAACTGCAGGTGAGTCATTAATTGGTCAACTGGTGCTTTTTGTGTCACTAAAAACTACAGGCGAGTCATTAAATGGCCATTTATTGCTTTTCTTTGAAAGTAAAAACTACAGATAAGCCATAAAAGGGCTGCCTAGTGTTTGTTTGTTACAAAAGTTAAAGCTACAGGTGTATCATTAAAGGCCCAACCTTTAGTTTATGGAAATAAAAAACTACAAGTGAGTCACTAAAGGGCCAACTAACGCAAGTAATGCTTTTTGTTTATCTTTTAAATGGAAATAAAGCCTACAACTAAGTCATGAAAGCAACAGTTTGGAAGTAAACATTACAGGTCTATCATTAAAGGGCCAATTTGTGCTTTTTCTATACAAGTCAAAACTACAGGTTAGTAATTAAACGGCCATACATGGACATGTCCACATAAACCTGAAACTATTTCTTAGAATGGTGGATTTGTGGCCATTCCAGTGCCATCCAACAGCCAACAGCCAACAGCCCATCCTCGTCTTTCTCTTTTCATTTGTAGCACATGTTGTTGGATAAAACTGCATTTTAAGGCTTGGCTTTTTATAGCCATTAGTCAAAGAAGTGTTTGTGTGCTGGTCACATGGTCTGATCATTGTCCTTAAAGCCAAACCTGTTTTGAACGTGGATTAATTTAAGTCAAACATTTGTGACCATTTGAACAGCTCAAACACATTTTGTGCACAATTGACTAAATTTACCCCTTTTCTAACCACAACAATAGAAATGAAATGTTTAACTTTTCCTCTAAGTCACAAAAGAAGACCATTTAGATTTGTTTTTGCCTTCAGTCAGTACTTAAGTAGAACTACAGAAGCATTATATATTGGTTCATGATGATGTGAAATATTCCAACATTTAATAAGTCTTTGGTTTTGTTTTGTTTGTGGACCACTGGGGAGCATCTTCTTGCTGACCCACAGCAAATAAGCCATAGTTTGATTATCACTTTTATCCCCTGGAAGTGAAGTATATATTCATGTAATAAACGGCAAAAATAAGAATAAATGAAAATAGTAAAGCTATTAATAGAATATTATAGAATACCCTTGTTATTTATCAATGTCCATGTAAAGATCTATTTAGATTTTCCACCAGTGATGGATAAAAACAACAAAAACATTATTTTACTGTATGGTACTGCTGCATATCAACATTAAACTATTAATTAGACATGCTGCATATCACATTTTAATCAAAATATTGCAACCTCCCATCAAAAATTCACATGTTCTTGGTTCATTCTGAAAAGAGACAAAATGCTGTAAGTGTGAAAAAGAACACATCCTATAACAAAACAATATAAACGCACCAAACGTAAGATCTGTTAATTGCAATAATTTCAAGCACAGAACTTTTTGAGAATAATTTTATCAAATTAAGAATAAACATAAATTAATAAATAAATGAACAGAACATTCAAATGTCACCAGTCATGTAGTTTTAACACCTTGGTCTGCTTTTAATGAGTTTCTCTACAGTGTGGATACAATGCTGCCATCTAGAGGAACAAAGTTGTATTGCAGACACTCACTAAGATGTTGAGGGTTCTCAGTATTTCTCAGTCGTTAAATTAAAACACTAAACTGTCTTCACACAAAACATCCTCAGCTCTTTCTCCTCTTTAGTTTTCCATTCATTTTTCCTGCCTTTCATCTTCCTCCCCCGTTTCCTTTTTATCCGAGTCTTCTTCAGCCTCCTCAGCTTCTCTCTTTTCACCATCTTCTTCTTTCTCACATCCAGGTTCAATCTCAGCTCCATCTCCTTTCCCATGCCTGTCATCTCCTCTCTCTGTGTTTTTCTCTCGATCATCTTCTATTTTCCTTTCCTGGCTATCTGGGCCCTTCAGTCCAGATTTATCTCCCTCCACCATCCTTTCCAGATCTTCTTTGGTACTTTTAGTGCTCTCACCGTCTCCCTCTTTGGGCACATCGTTTCCATCTTCTCCCCGTGTTTGTTTTTTCACCTTTGTACTCGAACCTCCCTCTTCTTCTTCCCCTTCTGCCTCTTCTCTCTCCCATTCCACCTCCCCTCCCACTCCTTCCTCTCGTCCCAGAGCTCCTTCTCCTTCATCTCCATCTTCTGGCAGCCGAGTCTCCAGCGCTGCGACCTCCAGCTCCAGCTGCTCCACTCTGGCCTGCATCTTGCGGTTGCTCGACTCCAACTCCACCATCAGTCGAGCCAGTTTTGTTTGCAGCACCTCCAAGTTGCTCTCCAGCCTTTTTATCTTGGTTTCCACTTTCTCTGCCTCCCCCTCCACTGCCTCCCCGCTCTCCTCCAGCATGCCCATCTTGGTGAGGATCTGCCTGCCCTTCTCCTCCAGGTGACGCTTGGCTGCAGGGAACTCAGACAACACATCAGTCAGGTCTTCTTTGGACAAGCTGAACAGGTCTGAGTAGCCAATGCTTCGGATGTTGGCAGTGCGGCGGTTGCCTGACTTGTTGCCTATGAAAAAACGTGATGTGATTTCTTTAAAACTTTTTTGGAAAACACAGAAATATCGAAGACACGATGTTACCAACCAATGTTTTAGTATCCAAGCCAAGTCCTTTGCAGAGTTTGGGAAATATTCTTTAAAAAAATCAATAAAACTGACTGAAGTATTAATATTTTAGTGTCTCTCAATTCTGTTGTCTACAACTTATTGTTTAATTCAGCTCTCCAAGGATAATGTGTACAAATGATGGTTATTAGCAGAATTTTAAATACAGTTTGTGTTCTATAATGAATAATAGCTGATATTTTATTTTTGCATACAAGTTTTTCTGCTTTTGAATGAAAAATGAGACACAAAAATTAAAAAGAGACCAAAAATAACAGACAACAAGACACGTCACAAATGAGACACACAAGGAGAATGAGACACAAATGAAACACAAAACGACACAAGTAAGACATTAAATGACACAAACAAGACACAAAATGACAAAAGTCTAAAAGAAATTACACAAGCGAGACAAAAATGGGAGAAAAATGTGACCCAGTGAGACACAAAATGACATAAATGAGATAACATGACAAAAACAAAAGGACAGATATGAGGCAACGCAAACAAAATGACAAAAATTTAGAAAAAGTACCCAAATGAGACACAAAGTCAATAAGTGAGACACAAAACGACACAGATGACACACAAAAATGTTACACAGAACAAGACAAACGACACAAACAAGGCGTCACAGAGAGACGAACAAAATGTCACACTCACGTCACATAAAACTATATAAACAAGACCCAAGATGACTCAAAATCAAGAAAAGACTACACAAGTGAAATACAAAAGAAAACTGAGATACAAGTGAAATACAAAAGAAAACTGAGACACAAGTGAGACGCAAAAGGCAAAATGCTGCTAGTGACCCCAGCTACCAGTATTTTAATGTAATTTTACAAGAAAATTAGTTGCAATGTGTATCTCATGGAGATCAACATCGATTTTTACCTTATAGACCTACATTTACATTTACATACATCAACATTCCTCTCATTATAAAGCGTTCACTCCAACTCCCCAGTTCACAGGATTCACCTTAAAGCTGAGCTCAACTACAACCTCACAAATTTTGCTTTCTTTAAAAATCTCCTCACAGTTGGTGCTTTAATCCTTGCGCGATGTAAATTCTATATTTTACTGGAGTTGCTGCATCCCGCTGCTGAGGTCTGATGTTCCTTTGTATTTTTCATACATTGACAGTGGGCTCACTCATGCGAAGGTTCGTCTCTCAGCCGCTCTTGTTTGTGATAAGGAGGCCAGCTCGGCCCTGAGGCCTCGGAGTGCACAGGAGGCCTTATCTGGTCTATTGAAGGACGCACAAATAATTCTGTAGAGGCATCATTAGTGGAGCAGTTAGACAAAACCAGGAGAGACTGACCCCCACCTTCTTTCCTTCTGCTGGGAGGAATATGACAGACAAACTTCGCCATAAGATTGAATGTATCTTTAAACCTTTGGCTCTTCGGAGGGCATGAGTCCGGTATGTATATGTTTGGTTTGTTGCAATGAATAACTCTGATGGACACTTGCTCTTTGGGAATATAAGTTTTGCAGAATGTCTACAAGACCTTGACTTCAAAGTTACATAAGTGCAAAATGAAAAAGCACCAGAAAGATGTCTCTTCTTCTTTATGCTGAATAATACTTGTCTTCTTGAAGCCTCTCTAATAGAATTAAGGTCTGCTTTGTCCATTGTTGAGTAAACTAACCTCACTTTTCTTAGTGTAGTTTCATAATTAAGATAAAAGCTCCTTAGCAACAGTTGCTCAGACTATTTACTCAAGATTTCTTTCCCATGAGTTTATTCACCACCTGCATAGATTTGGTCAGAACATGTGAAATCCACTTGACCTACCTTTAATGTTGAGGATACTAATTTCCCCAAAGAAGTTCCCTTCGCTCAGCACCGCAAATTCCGTCACCCCATCATCGGCCACGACTGCCAGTTTGCCCTCTTTGATGATATACATTTCGTGGCCCACGTCTCCCTTCCTGCAGACGTACTCTCCTGGACTGAACACCTGTGAGACAAAAGGCATGAAAAACCTCTTCAGCTTCAAACAATAGTTTTAGATCCAAAAGCTGTTGTGTTGGATAATAAAGCAAAGCAACAACGTTGAATTCAAACCTACAGAACAGGACTAAGCCATTGAGTCGAGCACCTGAGACTACTACAGTGTTTTCTATGAGCAGTTCTTTAAAAAAACACATTTATTAGTTTCTCTATTTGACTTCAAGGAAAGACATAACATGGCATAGATGAAGATGTTAACTAATAGATATCAACATGAAACCTATTTGATTACTTCCAATAAGGCAATGATTGTTTTGAATTACAAGTTTTCTTAAATGTGATGTTTAAATATGCAAATGGGACATTCTATATATATAAGAATTATCCAAATTTGCATTAGTTTAAGGAACAGAAATGTGTACATCAGATAAAGGCAGCTTCAGTTTTTCGGTTTCATTTTGCCAACCTATTAAAGTCAAAGGTTTTTACAAAGGGACTTTTACGTATCTCTTTTTATTGCTCCATTAAAAAAAAAAATGTCCCCCATGTTTTAAGTAATAAAATGCTACACAAATTAGACAGTCAATAATCTATGAACAAGCCAGCCTGTGAAAATCTTCAAAACTCATTTTGAGAAAACAAAAGTTTTGTAAAATTGCACATTTTTTACAGCTACAGATTAAAAACAATTAATGGACATCACCAGAAAACAATTATTCTAGGTACTTAAAGGTTTCTGAAATTCTGTGATTAAATATGAAAGTAATGAATTATCTCTATGAATAGGAGCAAATTTGCAAACACTTCCAGTTGACAAAGTGCAGCAGAATAAATATTTGAATGTGGATTTTGCAATGTTTTCTTCCAACTTGTCTGAAAGAGCACATTAAGCAATATATTCCACATTCTCAAAATGACCAGTGCGTGAAAAAGCAGTTTTTGCCTGAAGTGTTGCACATTCTTCACATTCACAATGCTTGTGAAAGTGAAAGTTGTGGATTTTACTTGATTTTCTCACTGTTTCTTGTACCTGCTGGCTTACACATCCTCACCAAAGCAGCTCTGTGCATTTTTTAATAACCTTGCTCAGCCTTAACGCCTTCCCTAACTCCTACAGCTAACTACCCCTCGGCTGCCGTCTTATTTCCCCTGACCTGAGGCGTTAGTTTAAGAACCAGCTCCTCCAGCAGACTCTTCTCACAGCTCTGGAAGATGGTGACTTTGGAGAGCGTGGGAAGATGAACGCTGACAGCGATCTCCGTCCTCATGTGAACCGGCAGCTGCTGCAGAATCTCGTTCTCCCGCATGATCTTCTTGTTGATGTGGAGATGCTGGTACCAGTTGTCGATGCGCTGCCGAAGCTCCTTGCTGATGTGGTGGCTGCGTAGGTACGCCTTCACCTGGTAGAAGAACAGAAGAACTTCATCTTCAATAAAACCTCTCCACCATCTTTCTGACAATGTTACAGCTTACCAGCTCGTGGTTGGGGAAGAAGACATTATCACGGTCTCTCAGGCTGGTGATGACATTTCCAACATTGCCCACAATTGATGCAAACACCAGCACAGCAATGAGCAGATCTGCAATCATGAACAAATACTCTTCTTCCCTGTTGGGCAGAGGGGTGTCTCCTACTGTGGTGAAAATCTGGGCAGAGAACCAGAAGCAGTAGAAGTACTGGCGTCTCATGGAGGCGAACTGCGGGTTGGTGATGTTGGGGTAAACCCATCGATCGCTTCCAAAGCCGATGTAGTTGGACAGAGCGAAGTAGAGGCAGGCGTTCCAGTGGATCAACACAAAGATGTAGATCATGAGCTTGGAGATGCGGAAGGTGTTTGGGTAGGACGTCCTCGTCTCCATGCGATCCAAGGCCTCGTTGAGTCGCGGCATTCGCAGGAGGCGGTTGATCCTCACCAGGGGAGTTTCGATGCCAAGCGCAAAGTAGAGGAAGTCAGTGGGCAGCAGGGAAGCCAAGTCCCTCAGGAAATGTTTAGAGTGCAGGTAGCGCTTCCTCAACTGAGTCAGATCTCTAATCAGGATGCCCTGCTCCAAGTAACCTGAAGAGGGAAGAACTAAACTTAAAAAAGCCCAGAGTGCACTTCATCTTCTGCTACAATTCCTGTGTCAAGACTTAGGTTGGAACCATCAGAAACTATTAAATTCCCCTGACTTCTAAGAGTTAATAACACTTTATCCTGAACTGAGGCGGCAACTGGAAAGATTGTGATGATTTAATACATGAAGTAATGCAGGATGTGTCACTAGTTCCTGTTGCTCACCACTGACGAATGATGAGTGCACTCTATGTGATTAGTTCAAACATAATAGATCATTAATTGAGGAAAGTTAATTCACAGTTCCTTCATACATCATACATTAATTGATATTCGAACAAATTAGCTGGATTTAAGTTACATAAAAATTTATTTCAGTCTTATGTATTTTCTCAGCCTCTCTGAAAAGAGAACAGCAGCTGTTCTCATTGAGATATGAAAGAACCTATAATCAAACTTGTCATCAGATGCAAACATTTGCATATTAAACATAAATACAATTACATGAATAAACCTTTATATAGTTTTTAATGTAATGTTGCATGTCAGTTATGTATGAAGTCACCGTGAATCAATATTTCTGATGATCTTTTAAGTGTGAACTCATCACATAAAGTGTCTTGATCATGTGTTAATATTAAGCAATAAAAATTCATGACACATCCTGTATTAATTCATGCATTAAATCATCAAGAGTCATGCATTAACTGAGCATTACTTAAGCTTATGATTTGTGTCCTTATAATAAAGCCCTTTGTAAAGATGGCTGCATTTGAAAACTTGGTTAAAGCCAACAAAAACTAGAAATATTTACCAGTGCGAAGAGTGATGATCATATCAGTGGTGTACATGAGGTCTGACAGGTAGTCCAGCGTCAGCCACACAGGAAGGTAGTTCAGTGCAATCGCAGTGAAGCATGTCCTGCCAAAACATAACCAGTCAGGTTCAAAGGAGGCAGAATCTTAACAAACTGTATATATGATGATGAAGTTCACCTCAAAATGATGATGACCCAGTTGTAAACAATGGGCAAAATCATGACCTGCAGCCAGACGTAATAAAACTGGTCTGCTGGATCAATCACCAACTCCTTCCAGCTGAGAGGGAAACGATGATGATGATGATGATGATGATGATGATGAAGAAGAAGCAGTTAAACGAGTTTAATGATGATGTAGTTTTTACTGTACATTTTATTGCCATTTACAGATTTGTCCTGTTTTGTTAAATTACAGATAACATATAGTAAAACAATAAACAAGTAATATTTTACATGTTAACCTCAGAAAAAAACAGGCGAAAAACCTGTATTTTAATGTATGGTGATTCATTCATTAATTATATATACCATAAAATTAGATTTTTACTGTATTTTAGTTAGCAAAAATATTGGTATTTTACATGTATTTTCTGTAATTTGAAAGAAAAATTGTGTATATAAAGGATTTTAAAATGTAAGTAATTATTTTAACTGCTATTTCACAGACTTACTCTGTTGTGTTAAATTGCAGATGACATCACTAAAATCACAGAAAAAAAAGCATAAATATAAATATATAAATATATATATACAAAAAATAAACTGGCCAAAACTGTAAATAATATCCACATCAAAAATCTGTATTTTTAAAAATAGTGATGGTCTTTTACAGTGAGTGTTACTGTAAAAAATTACTGTTTTTCTGTATTTAAATCAGCTAAAACTGAATTATTTTACAGATATTTGCTGTTATTTTCTGAGTTTCTCTTACAGTGTTTGAACATTACATTATTCCACCATTTCGGATATTTTCTGCCACCCTTGCTGCCAGATTTTTTACAGTGTAAAAAATCTGTTTAAAACGGATAAACAAGATTTATTTATTTTTTTTTACATTTTATCAAGTGATTCTCAAACTAACACATCCAAAATGTGAATTTCTAATCATAGTACCGGTATTTAAATATATCTTGGCCACTGTCTGCGTTTGTAAGGACTTAGTGATGAATGGCAGGTCATATGCAAAAGGGAAGATATACAATTAAGTAATTATCTTGTCATAGAGAGATAGAAGATATATTACCAGTAATTTAGGCATACATTCTCAAGAGGCCTGTTATTCTGTTTCATAGCTAAGGATGAGATAAATCTAGTTGTCTTATGTTAACATGATCAGGTAAATACTCACTTAACCTTCATCTTCAGGTCAGGGTAGGTGTTACGATTCCCCTCATCCTTGACTCCATCTTCTCCTTCCTCATTTGCTTTCTGCCCCAGATGCCACCTGAGCAGTCTCTGCCACTGGCTACTTCTGATACTAACCTCACCTGTTTTATCCATCAGCTAAACTTCAGCCTGAGAGATAAAGTATCTGTTTAAGCAAGCATCGCCTTTGCTCTTGATCAGGTGTTCCTTTATGCCTGGGAGATGAACATTTCCTTTAGGCACCACTGCACAGTCCACCTGACAACAAACCAGGTCTACCTGAGCTCTGCCTGGTGATGCTGGTCTCTATGGAAGGAAACAACAACAGATGTCATGTGTCCTCTGGGAATTCCTTCCTCCCCTAGAAAACCTGAGAGGTCTTTCTCTGCACATCTCAGATGCTGTAGGCACAACAAACAATGACCTAAGTAGAGAGCCGAAGCCATCGAGAGACATTTGTACAACTGCCAACAAACATATAAAAGCATTGTCTCCCATATTTAAAAAGAAAACTTAAAAAATTATTAGACATGACAGTGCTTTACAGAAAATCCATCCATCCATTATCTATTCATCGCTTAATCCTCTGTAGGGTCGTGGTGAGGCTGGAGTCTATCCCAGCCGACTTGGGCGAAGGCAAGGGACACCCTGGACAGGTCGCCAGTCTATCGCAGGGCTTACAGAAAATCTAAAAAGTAAATTAGATATTTAAATGAAAAAGGTACATCTTTAAGTTGCAAATTTAAAAGCAAAATATAAAAGTGAGAATGAAAAAGCTGAAATTTAACATGAAAAAGCTTGAAGTTCACACACAATAATGTATGAATGAGCATCTGACCACACTTTCCTTATAAATCTCTCAGATTAGTGTTTAAATACTTCAGTGTCAAATTTATTGACATTAAAGTTATTTATATACAAGTTAAGTCTATTTCTGACTTTAAAAAAATATATATAATTAAAGATCTTAAAGTGCATTTCTTTACTCTTAGTATTTGACTCAAAATGCACTGATGCTTTTCTTTTTCATGCAAAGTTCATTAAATACAGATTTCTCCTGGTTGGTCCAAGATGAACAAAGTCATGCACTGAGGTCAGGTTAACATATCAGTCGCCATGACAACCAAAGAAATGGAAGAAGACCATGTGTGAAAGAGCCACAAAATGTGGTGGCCTTGAGAGCACAACACTTGTTGTTGCAACAGTGTGTGACTCATGAAAAGAATATTAAAGATCCCCTCTGGTGAAAAACAAGTGTTTGTCCTTGTTCACATTCCATATGGTGTTTTTATATATGCTAGAAGACACATGAGGAAAATGAGCAGGCAACTCAATGGATGAGCGTTTCCACCTTGAAACTGCAGGTTACCAATAACAGTCTCAAAAACGTGGATTTAGACTTGCAGGATTTAATACATAACAATCCTTAGGAACCAGTCCTGACAAGTTGCATTATTCTTCTTCAGGTCTGAATTCCATGTTTGGCAGATTTACCCCATACTACAAAGTGGCAGTGTGTAGTGTAGGGTAGTTTTACAGAGTTGTAGGTGAGCTGGTGTGCTTGAGCTGCAGTGAGTGGTGAAATAGTGGCTGCAGACAGAGGTGGGAACCATACAGATTTCCAAATTCTAGAGGAAACAACGTTCTAGAGATATATCTAGGCCATTTTAAGGAAGGAATGGTTTATTTTCATGCAAAAAAAGCTTCTAAATATATAACTTTCAGTTTTAGGGGTTTAATAAATGACTAGAGAAGAACTTAAAAACGAACATTAAATTATGTTATCTCATTTTCCAACATCACTTTAGTAACTTCTTGAGGGCCCCAGCATATCTTTTTAGCACCCTCAAGAAACACTATCATTGTAATGTCAATTATTTGCAGCTTGTTTGTGTATTTGGTTGTGTTCTATAAATGCTGCACCTGTGTTTTAATATTTTTTTCCCCTTAATTTGGTTGTATTTTGTTTATCTGTATGTTTTTTCACAAGCTGCAGTGCTTTAAGCTCCCAGGGTGACCATGAGAAACTATTGTTGTATTACTGGCCAGTACTGTCCTGTCCAAATATATCAGTTTTAGTGTATATATATATATGTCTTCTGATAGGCTATAGCTCAATATAAAAGCTTTCCTTTACAGAACATAATATGGAAAAAATATAATTAAGGCCATTTTGAGACAATTTCAAAGTTTTTATAGTTTGTCCAGCCGAGTTGTTTTCAATACTCTTAGCACTGTCTGCAGCACATGTAGTAGAGCAGACAACGGTGCGGAGTCAAGCTTTGTGTTGATGGTAAGTGGCAAACTACTGTGCTGGAAAGCTAATTAACAGTGCCAGCTCCCAGGGTCACCATGAGAAATATTGTTGTATTATTGGACCGTATTGTCCTGCCCAAATATATGGGTTTTTGTGTATATATGACACCTGATGGACTATAGCTTCATGTTAAAGCTTGATATAGAAACTTTCGTTTACAGAATGTAATATGGAAAATGATACTTAAGTTAATTTAGAAATGATTTTAGCATAAAGTTTGTCCAACAGAGTTGTTTCCAATACCTGCAGCACTGTCTGCAGCACATGTAGCAGAGCAGGCAGTGGTGCGGAGTCAAGTTGTGTCTTCATTGTAAGTAAACAACTACTGTGCTGGAAAGCTAATAACCAATGACACCATGTATTTCTCAAGCTGTAGTGCTTTAAGCTCCATGAGAAATTGTTCTTGCATTATTGGCCAGTATTTTACTGTCGTACAAAAAGCTATAGCTCTATATAAAAACTTTTTTCTACAGAACATAATACGGAAAAGATGCTTGAGGCCCTTTTGAAATGATTTCATACTAAAGTTTGTCCAGCCGAGTTGTTTCCAATATGCTCAGCGCTGTCTGCAGCACATGTAGCAGAGCAGACGGCGGTGCGGAGTCAAGTTGTGTCTTACTGTTCTGGAAAACTATAAACAATTACCCAATTATTTTTTCCCCCTGTTAATATAACTTTAACGTGTATATAAACAATATATTGATAAGCTAATGCCAATATTGACCCTATAAATCCAGTATTAGTCGGGCTCTAACTGACTGACTTAACTAACTCCAAGGTCAAGATGATGCTCAGCTGTCATGAATTCATTTTTCATCACTTTCTCTTTAAATAACAGCCAAAGTTACACCACACGAGCATTAGTACACAGTGTGCAGTTATCAGAGTTGGTGCAGAAGTGGGTCAGAGTGTTTTTCTGTTTAATTTTGGCACTTGAAACCCTTCATACAGCGGTGCGCAGCAGCGTCGCTGTGACTCACAGGAGTCGTGTGGGAGGAGTTAAAGTAAGATGGCTGCGGGAGAGGGAAGAGTGTTTGAGAAATCATCAAATGGGATGTTTATCTGTCGCTAACAGGATGCACAGCAGCCCCAGTGAAGGAGTGGTTAATTCGCTAGCTTCCCCAGCTCAGTGTTGTCCGGCTTGCCAGTTGTCTCCGGGCTCCTTTCGCGCTGGTCGCCCGTTTACTGCTCTGACATTGTGGAATTCATCAGCGGCTAGTCGTTAGCAACAAACCAGCGCTAACTCACTAGCCACCAGCTAGCAGGTAGCTATCCGAGGAAAGCAGCTACAACTGTTGAGACTCCTGGAAATATCTAAAAGGTACGTAACTTCGTAATCACACAGTAATAAAGGTACACCAGCACCCCGGCTACATGGTAAAACTACATACATGGCTGACATGTCAGAGCTAGCTAATTATCTTTGCAGTGTCAACTAGCTGCTACATCATCTCGCCATTGAAATGCATTGATTGTTGTTTTCTGACGGAGCCCAGCCTCAGCCGCCTCGTCTGGCTAACATGATACAGGAGGATGACTTCGCCTAAATGCTGTTAGGAAAACGTTAATAAAACTACTGAATTAAATGCAAGGTCTCATTATTTGATGGTTCAAGTCTGCGTGTGCGAACAGGCTGTCAGACTGAAGGAGACACCGGATCCAAAACACTGCAGAGATTGATGTCTGCAAGCTGCGACCTGAGAACTTTAGTGTCCTGATATAAATTTGTAGATGTTGTACCTGAAACTGAGACACAGGGATTACTGTGGCGGTTAATAATACAACTCCTAAATAATCCGTGGGCTCAATAGACAAGAAAACTGAGTAGACCGGTTTTCTTGCCTCTCGAAAAGCAAGTGAGTGCACAGAGCTGTAACTGATTCATCATGACAGACAGATGAGTTCACATTAGTGGAAGGATGTGCATTGAATATGAACACTTTTTGGGTTTCTCCTGTTATGAATTTTGAAGATGAAGAGCATATGCATGGCCAGACTCTCAGTCACCTTCATTTTGTCATTAAATTATAAAAAAAATCATATTGTGATTATTAGAAAGTAGAGCAGAATAATCAAGTAATAGATTTTTTTGTTAACTATTAAATAATTGCCAGTTGTTTGGATTTTGACTCCTCTTAGAAACTTGTATATTGTTTAGAAACATAACTGAAAAAAGATTGAAATCATTTTTTGTCATCCATTGATGGAAGTTATAGCTGTTCATGTCTTTGCTTGCCATCTGTTGTGACTGTTGTGATAGTTGGTTAATCGGTTTAAGTCATTTTAAAGAAAATAGAAGTCAGAACTTCTCGAAGGCAAGGGATGTGTATTGAATATGAATACTTTTTGAGTATCCTCTGGTATGTATTTTGTAGACAGAAGCATAGGTTTGGTCAGACTCACTCTTAATATCATCTTGATTTAAATTATATAATTTCTAGTTTCACTTTTGTAATGCAGTGTCTATTTTAGGGCTAAACGAAATGTGAAAACATTCAGAGCTGTGATTATCGAATAACAGATTAGTTGTCAACTATTAAAAAGCTGTTTGGATTCCAACCACTCAATGTGGCTCAGGTGGTAGAGCAGGTTGTCCACTGATCTCAAGGTTGCTGGTTCGATCCCCGGCCCCTCCACATGCCGAAGTGTCTTTGGGCAAGACACTGAACCCGAAGTTGCTCCCAATGGTAGATTAACACCTTGCATGGCAGCACTGTCACCATTGGAGTGTGAATGTATGTGTGAATGCAAAACACATTGTAAAGCGCTTTGGATACCACTAAGGCAGGATAAAGCGCTATATAAGTGCAGACCATTTACCATTCTAAGAAATTTACATAATTTATTAATACAACAGAAAAAGATTATCTCATTATTTTAGATCATTTTTGCCATTTGGTGTTCAGTTGTCTGGTTGCCACTCAGAGGCGCAGCGATGAATCAATTGGTTGTCAAACGCCAACTGTTTTGTCTGCTTTCTTTACTACTCATTGACAGTATAATGGGCAATGTCAGGTTTTGGACGACGCATTTGAGGTTGGACTTTGACACTGATTTACACTTTACACCATTTTTTAAACATTTTGTAGATCAAACAACTAATCGCGCAATCAAGAGAATAATTGGCAGGTTAATCGACGATTAAAGTAACACTTATTTACAGCCCCATTCGACAGATGCTGCGACATGAGTCACAGTTTTAATTGTGTTCATGTTTGCATCTTTTCTCTACTGAAACAAAAATAAAAACGATCATGAGATTTTTGCTGCGGTGTACCTGACAAGCATGTTCATTTAAGTCTGGAGAATGTGGTTTGTAGTTTAGGGCATCCCTGTAGCTTCACAGGGCACTTTTTTACCGTTATCGAAAAAAGCTTTTGTTATTTGGATATTGCTCTTGGGCACATTGCGACTTTCAAAATATGTTAATTGACTGTTTCAATCCTACTCTACTGAAAATCATTTACCTGTATCTTACAGCCTCCATCCACTTTGTTTCCAAGCTAAAGATTAAACTGTGAAGCTTGTAAAGTTTGCAGTAGTTGATCTGCGCGTAATTAATCTATAACAATTTGAATAATCAGGTGAAGCTATTTTAAAGCAAAGTGGATGAGAGTTACTGGTTCCAGATTATTTAGAAGAATATTTGACAGATATATTAGTGTTTGTGATGGATTATTGAATGTATTTGGCTTTTGAACTGCTGTTTAGATAAAATAAGCAATTTAAGTATGTCATTCTGGGGAATGGGGACATTTTATAGGCATTTTTTGTACTTTATAGACCAAAATACTCTCACTACATTCAATCAGAATCAGTAGTTGCAAACCAGTACAGCATTTAAGATCTATATATGTTTTGCATGAAAACAAACTGACACACTGAGTTTTGAAGGTGGTTTGAGAAGCTGGTTGTCAGAGTGAGGTTGTGGTAACAGAACGGAAGTATTTGTTGTACCAGATATCAGTAAAGAGGCTACAGGAAACAAAATGCTGCGTTTACAGGTGGTCGGATTTCCTGATGGTGTCGTTTAGAACTTCAGTCAGATTTACGTTGTATTTCAGTCACTCCTCTATAACAGTTCACTGTGAACACAAGTGTGATCACTGAAGTTCCACAGACAAAAGTAGACGGAAATAAAAGCAGAAAATGTGAGGAATGCGATGGACGTAATTTGCGGAGACCTTGGAGCCGTGCCTGTTGTCACACCTGTGCACACCTGGAAGTTTTCTGGGTAAAGCAGGTGTGTGACTGTCAGTTAGTCAGTCGTAGGAGGCCGCGGGAACTTTGGAAGCAAACTCTGTTCAGTCTATCTGGAGTTCATCTTAACCTTTAGACTGTGTGGTGTGAGATTGTCAAGACTGATGCGGTGTGCTCATTTACTTAGCTTTGACAAACATTCTTGCTTTTATGGAGGCAGCCTCCCCTTTAGTGGAATATGTAGCTGAACTTTGAACTTGTTTTATGGGTGTTTTTATGAGGCTGTATGTGTGACCTGAAAATTTCTGCATGTCTTTTACCTCATGTCACCTGAGTACCGCATGTCGGGATGAGGATATTTAGTGGACATGCTGAGACACACATTGCATTTATAGTGAATCATAAGCAGGCTGTGTGTTCAGTGATCTTATTTTCACTCTTGTCATTTTGCTGTAGTCTGTTTTGACTTTATAAGTAGTGCTTCTTTCTGCATCCGGGAATAGCTACAGATTTATACAGCACCTTTAAGAATAAATCTAATTTTCTGTGAGCGGCGTAAGAATTGTTAAGTTTGACTCAGATGCTGCCGGATGGTGAATCATTAAAAGAAAGTTTGGACTGTGCTAAGCTCCCTTTCTTTGTGCTGTTTGTGTTTATACACTCATTCTTCTGCTGCATGGAAAATTGAATAAAGACGATCACGGAGCCTTATTGATTTAGAGAAGTCTGTTCAGAAGTCATCCAATCTGTTACTTGTGTCTGACCCAAGTCCAAGTCATGAGATTTTAGTCCACGTCATGGTGCTCCAAATAATAACACATATGTTTGTAATCTACTTTAACATTAACTTGGCTCTTAACTCATTAACTTGCTCAACCTCGCTGGACCCACCAAAGGAGTCCAGTGAAGGATTTTCATTCCAACAAATAGAAAATGAAAGCAAACAGTTCCACATTAGTAGATGTCAGCAGCGATTGATGATGTTACCTTTGAGCTAAATGCATCTAAATTGAAATCAGGCTTCTTCAAAAGGAATTAAAGGGGCATGCCACTAAAAAAATCATTTTCAGTATCAAATCTGGCTGTGATTTTTAGGGATGTGAGATTTTGGATTTCTCAGGAACTCATTTGACCAATCACTGAAATGCGCAGAAGGGTTGAAACTAGTGGCTATTGTCTGTGTTGATGAGTAGGAGCAATTTTAAAAAAAATAAAAACAAAGAAAACAAAGGAAAATGTTGCTCAGTGTTTAATATATCCAAAGATGAAGTCCATAAATATCTTATTTTGTCCACAACTAAAAGATATTTAGTTTACTGTTATACAGAAGAAAAGAAATTAGAAAATATTCAAATATAAGAAGCTTCATTCTGAGAATTTTGACTTAGAAAATGACTTGCTGACAAATAATCTGTTAATCTGTTGGCTGATACCGATGATGTCATTGTCATCCCTGGTGGTTCTGAAAAATTTAGCGCTTGCTTTTCATGTACAACAGCCACTGTAATACAGTAGGGTTCACATGAGCTACAATGGTAACCCAAAGCCACAGTAAAAAACAAAGCATTCATAGCACTCCTGTTGCAAAATCCACTATTATCCATCTGCTCAGTCATTTCCTGCTAATCCTCATAATAAATCACTACTTCTGGTAGGTATTTTTGGACCTGTGAAGATGTGATAGCACTAATGGACGCACTGCTTGGAGAGTATTTGATACTTTTCAGCGTCATATTTTCCTTTCTTTATCCCTGTAAATAAAACATTGAAGAAATCAGGTTACAGCACAAGTCAACGGTAACCTGATTACTCGCCTGCATTTAAAAGCATAGAGAGACATTTTAGCTTTTATTAGATAATTCAAGAGGGCAGCAGATAGGGTTTAAGGATATTAAGAATAATCAGAGGATTGATCATACAGTGAGAGGCAGCTAAACAGTTTCTCCTGACAGAATAAAGGCAATCCGTAGCCACAACACAAAAACAGACCATCACGTCTTAATTACACAATGGCAAATATGTTTATCAGCTTTGGTCTCTGCATGCTCCTGACTACAATTGTTCAGCCGTTAATGGAATTTTTGTAGTTTAGTTCTGGTTTTTTGGTAGCTCATTAGCTTATCATGTGATAGTGACATGATATTATTGATAATACTTACACTGGTTTATGAAATAATGAGAGAATTTTGTGCTATAATAAGATGAAACAATTTTATTCATGTTGTTAGAAATGACGTAGACCTATTTTTTGCTCTTTCGCAATTTACTTTATTTACGTACTCCGTCTACCACCTTTTATTGGATGATATTTTAATGATTTTTACTTACATACGACTGACCTGCCAGAAAGTGCATTGCAGAAAAGCTGAAACACGTTACTTGTGCATAATGTTCTGTCTTGATACTTCTATGCACTCACTTGTTTTTAAAAAGTTTTAATAAAAAGAAGTTTGAAACTGGGTAATTTGTTGTCCAGCAATAACTAGAAAATCCGTCATAACATTAAAAGGATCTTGGTTATAATGAGAAACTGAGCCAGTGTGTTGTAATGACGAAGCCGCTGGCCGCCACCGTAGACGCAGCAAGAGGATTTGCGCATTCCGAGACCTGGGTTCAGTCTGCGAAGGTGTTTCCAAGGATTAGACTTGGGTTCTTAATTCTCATCTCTTCAGTGCGCCAAAGGATCACAGCAAAGGTTGACTTCCTGTACACTGAAGGAAGCATCTGCTGCCTCAAACTCTTTTATGTCTTTGTGATATTTTGCAGAACCGAACAGCCAAATTTTAACTGAACAAATGGTTATGAAGAATGTGTTTTACCATGTAGCTCTGACTAAAGCTAAATGATATGCAAAAAAAGTAATTTAAAATATTTTGACATATATTTACAGTTGTGGTATGTGTAACAACTTTAGTGGGAATGATAATTTTTACATTTCTTTCTTTTCCACCCCCTCAAAAATGTCCGTGACAATAATAATAACAATAATACTATACTGAATAACTGTTTAGCCCCTGCTGTGACCATAATATTGGCTCATATTCTAATGTTTTTAACTGATATCAGGTAAAACCTTGTTAGTTGAAGAAGAAGAATGGCTTATGCTTATACTATGTTCTGCAGTAAGAGTGCCATCTAATTTATGTCCTTCAGTAAAGCCTCTAAATTGTACAAAAATAGATTGTAGCCAGCTTGTTGTAAAAAAAAACACTGGGTGGAGCAGCAGTTCTTTTAGTTACCTGCAGTATTTTTCATTAAATATTTAGTGTTTTAAATCTGAGATAAAATTCAAATACTGATTCTGTGGTAATGACAGGTTTCATTTTTGCGGAACCTGTAATGATAAATGTTTATTCTGCCGTTAACTTGCTGGGTGGGGAAAGCTTGAAGTCGCTTGCTTGCATTCATGTTAGACAGTAACTCCTGTGGTAAGCAGTAGGAGGACTGCCTGTAGCTTTTCCACTGAAGGACTGAGCGGTTTCCTTGGCAACAACATACTGTAGAGGCTGACTTATATTTGTTTAGGGAAACAGAAGAAAACACAGAAGCTCTTCAGCATAAATGAGAAATTTCTGAATGAGTGTGTATTTTTTATAAGAATTTACAATGAGGTAGCTTTTACTTTAAAATATCTAGGCTGTATGAGTCCATTTCTCACTATGTTGAACATTAATCAGTGGAAATAATAGATTTTATTGTCTCAGTGTGATGAGGTTACTTATTTTATCTATAAAAATATTCTGAGTTTTGAGAGACTGTATAGTTTTGCAGTGTATGTTATGAATATTCCCCACCTGCATCTGTTCATGTTAATGCTGGCATCAATAATACGCCATTACCTCAGCTGACCTGACAGACATCAGACCTGTGCGATCCCCACTTTAAATCGACTTTTTTTGCATTTGCATAGTGTTTTTATTCTAAGTGCATTACAACACCATTCTTATTCAGACACTCGCACAGTCCAGACAGCTGCCATGCACATTTTGACAACCTGCTCTACCTGTCGACTGAGCCACAACCTCCCTGAAAGCTTAATATGTACTACAGTGGTTATTCCATTGCATTTTACGACCCAAATTACAATAAGATAATATACACAAATTGGAGCTTTGAATTAAGAGGTGGTAAACGCTTGTTTAAAAGTGTTATTTCAGGTTTAATGTTTATGTTCTGTCCTTTTATCTGTTTGCTCAAAGCAGAGTGCCCGTCCTGACCGGCTATGGAGTGGTGTTGGCTTCAGACTGGATGACAGGGTCTACAGGGAGGACAGGGTCACACAGCTTCTAAAGCAGCAGCGGGCTTCTCCTCGATGTACACTGACTGGCAGTGACAGCCCGTTCAGCCGACCTCCTTCTCCGCTCGGATACACTTTCCCTCCCCTCCCTGCCCCTCTTCTCCCACTTTTCTCCTCCTCCTCCCTACGTCTTCGTTTCCCCTTATTCCCTCTTAATTTCTTTTGGCCTTCTGTTGCTTCTATACTCTGAACTTTTTTCTTTTCCTGCTCTGGTCTTTGAGTTCTTGTAACCTTTCACCTGTCTGGGCCCACTATGAGCTGGCTGAGCAGGTTGAACCCGCGGGGCCCCGGGAGTCGATCCGGGCGGAGCGCTGCCCCGTCCAGCCCATGCACCGCTGACCCGGAGACCTGCCTCATGGTGTTTGAGAACCACTGGAGACAGGTGAGCTGGAGAAATGCCTCCTGTTGAATTTTAATCAACACAGTGTGCACTTCTGTGCCTTAGCCTTTCCATTTTTATTAAACTGAATGCTAGTTTTGTTGAATAACATTTACTCACAAACTTACATTACACCTCTGCAAAACTCAGCTTACAACTGAGATCAGTGTTGTACTTAAACACATCTGCAAGTATGCAAGGGATGTAAATTTCATGATCTCCCCAAGTTCTCAAGAGTCTGCGTGTAGAACAAAATTTGTGCACGTAGACGCCAATCTACAAAAAGTATAACAACACCTATGCATCCGTGGTGGCAGCTGCTGGTGTGTGCATGTCCAAATGAAGAAGGCTGAAGTGTGCAGGGCAGACACACAAGCCATCAGTACAGCTTTGTGATAGGGGTGTTCCTAATATTCAAAAAGGGAGTTTAGTGCTGGACAAGGGTAGTAAACGCACAACCGGAAACAAAACACTGTCTTAAACAAATTAGAAGGTTAGCGTCCCACCCTTGCTAGAAAAATGCAAAAAATATAAGGAAAACTAACCCATCAATTCAGCCTCATCAATTAGATATGGTTCTATTCGACCCAAATAATAATCAGACAAAAGCATCTTACGCACAAATTCCCATTAAATCAACAAAAAAAGGATAAAAATGAAAAACAATTGCATAATTCACTGTCCTGATAAGAGCAATCAAATACTTCTTAATTAATTAAGAAAATGCCTTCAGATAATTCCAGAAATAATAATTGTTTTTAGAGAAGGTAGAATGAGTTCAGTTAAGTTCTGTCCTGAGAGGTTTAAGTGTATCTGTGAAGGACCACGATGGGTAGAAGAGGAGAGTAGGTTCCAAATTGAGGCAAGTGAACAGGAGAACCCCGGAGATTTGCATAAAAACAGAGGAGACTTATCTTAACTGGGGTCCACTGAAGACTCCGACTGCCACCACTGTCCAAACAGACCAAAGAGGCAGTTGAATGATCGATATCCAGCCCTGCTCCTGGCATCGGCTCATAGTCAGCAGTTCCTTATTGCCAAAAAAAAAAATCGGCAAATCCAGCTGGATCAAACTTCAATGTGTCTCTGCTTTTTTGAATTCTCACTCCTCACAGTGTTCTCCTCCATGCTGCCTTTGTGAGGTTTTTTTTTTTTCCCAGCTCACAGGTGTATCTGATTTATCTCCTCCCATCCTAGCGTCCTTTCCTGTCCAACTAAAAAGGGCTATTCTGTCCACTTTACTTTCCCCGCACTGCTGCCGCTACGTGTTTCAATGTACTTACTGTAACTGTGTGAAGGTAGTAGGACATGCAGTGATCACCTTCAAAATAAGTGCTTTTATTATCATGAATTTAAAGCATAGTTTGTCATAATTTGTGTAAAAATAGTGCATTCCTCAACTATTTAGCTGTAAAGCTGTTTTGAGGCATTCCCACACTGCAGCAATTCAAGAGAAAAACATCATTTGTAACTTGCATGCGCAAAAGAAGAAGATAATAATGACGTCTTGCTCAACTGAAATCGTACGTACTTTTTAACCAGTCGATTGTTTGAGGGGAAAATAAAATCTGCATATTATCTTAACCAAATTAGTTTTTAAATAAATTCAATGGACGACCTTCAAGCCTAATTATCCCAAATTAATGATGACAAAGGATAAAAAGCTGGCATTTGCAGCATACTAAATAATTTTAGTGTAGTTATTTTACACTGAAATGATAAGAGGCTCAGAAACAGCATGCAAATGTCATATACTAACAGGATTTCTGAAAATAAAATTAGATCAGCGTATCCCAGCATAAGAACTGTTAGAGAAAAGCTAGTGTTTGTAGATAAAACGCCAAGTTTGTTGAGCTGCAAACATGCAAACTGTAGTATTTTGTGTGAAGTTTTCATGAAGAAATGTCTAATTTTCCATAGTTTCTTTGACTATTCAAAAATGTATTTTGTGTTGATGAGCTGAATGAGGTGAATCTTTTCAACACTGTCAAAGTGATTTTCAGTGGTTGAGAAAATATTTGTATGCTTTGTTTTCTTTTTTGAGCAGCACACAGATGAAAACTAAATGCCAGCAGCAAATGGTCGAGAGATCAGTTTGAATTTTAAAGCTCAGTCTTTGTTTTAGTGAATGATTATCGGTCCGGACACCAAGTGTGGATGTTCACACGTTCAGTTGGCTGTTCCGCTGCTGACGAGAGTATTCAGTCAGTGTACTCTAACAGCATGACTGGCTGATGTCCAATCACTGACTGAAAGTTTTATAGGTTACAGAGCCTTGTCACGGCCCGACGGTTGAAATGCTCTGAGGCAACATAAATCAGAGTGACGTGGGGGGATTGATTGCAGGGTGTGTAAGTCTTGCAGCTGTACCTTTTTCTAGACTGGAGTTTTACAGGGATGTTTAGTTATTGCTCAAGGAGGAATCCATCATAGAAGCAGCAGATAGTACTCTTACTACGTGAATATATTGCAAGTGGATTGCAACATATCCACAAAGCGTGTCCACCTCTACCATGTAGGAGCATAACTCCTAGTACTCCACCTGACATGCCTGTGTTTAGCGTAGAGTGAGCTGTTACTGCTTCATGTGTTTATAGTTTTTAAAAAGCCGTGTAGTCTCAGTTATCAAGTTACACGTAAGTGGACATCAGAATATACAGAATATAGTGAGTGGTTTTGTGGGAGAACATGTTTTGCAAACAGTCTGTTGTGAAACCTTCACCAAACTGGTTTCTAGCAACTTCGTGTTTCACTGGGTTACAGCTCACACTTTTACCACATTTTTTTTTTGAGATGCTGAAACGCAAAGAAGCACAACTCTTATCTGCACAAGCTGCTGGCAGATCTGCAAGTTCATTACAGCTACAGTCATGCTGACTGGTAGAGTAAATGTTGCAAAATCTTTGCTCATTTGACAGTTTTTTTTTTTACACCATCTTGATGCCATTTTGTTATATTTTGAATAATAAACTGTGCTTATTGCATTTATAAAATCCATCATCTGTTTAATGAATTCTATTCGAATGGGCTGTATGAATTTATTATTAAAGGTAGAAAATGAAGCCCAGCACATTTGACATGACATCTAAGGGGACAAAGATTCTCATGTTGGACAGTGGGCTGTGTTCACATGCCTTAAAAATGAAAAAACTAAAGCAAGTCTTATGTCAGCCAAATAATCCCACGGCTGTGTGTGCAGTTAAGGCAAAACTTGTTCAGAAGTGAATGGAAATAGCATAAGAGATCTGTAAGAGTTGGTGAGAAATGATTTCTGTTTTATAACTCTTTATACAAGGGCGTAATAAGAGTTAAACATTGTACAAAAACTCACTCCTCACCTCCTTTTTCTCAGGTCTCTTGGGTGTTGGAGCAGCATGAGACGTCGTCCTCCAGCGATGACCTGACAGCAGTGAGGAATCACACCGACCAGATGCTGTGTCTGCTGGCAGAGGAGCGACCTGCAGAGAGCTCAGATGGTGGTGCCACCGTGACACCGATGGGCCCCATACTGGAGCTGGTGGTCACCGAGAATATCCTGGAGTGCCTGGTTCAGTGGCACCTCCGCCGCGGCCTGGACCCGGACAGCCAGGGGGCACTGCTCAAGCTGTTTGAGATGCTCATCGGTCAGTCCCAGCAGCCTCTGCTGCAGCACACAGCCGTCCTCCACCCGCTGCTGAGGCTGCTGGGAGCTTGTGCTGACCCAGAACTCGGCTGTCCTTCAGCTCTGGAGAACAGCCTGGTGCTGCTGCTCAACCAGGTACACAAAAACCTACAGCCTTCTGTAATGTATATGGCACATGCAGTCAACTGGTCATTTTTAAGACCTACAAATACTGTGGATTCCACAAATATCAAAAATACGCAGACAGTCACAAAGAAACGGATATTGAGGAACTGGGAAGCACGAAGACTGAATTATATTAATTTTCTTTTACACTCTACTCCACTCGACTGTTTAACTGTTTGCTTGTCATTTCTTTGACAATTGATGTTGACAGTCTCAGTGTCAGTCCTAAAAACTCTACTAGCTTGAAATCATTTTAATTAGAATACCAGGCAGCAACTGAATGAGAAGGCAAAACAGTAAGACTCATTAACACACACTGTATTGCCTTTTTTTTTTTCCGCTCCCAATCATACACACCAACTCACAACATTATTTCTGGGTGAGAACGTGTGAGATAACCCGTACCATGACAGCTGTTAAAAGTGTCTTGTAAGTGCTTATTAGGAAACGCATGTAAAATTTTGACAGCATTCAGCAGCTTCTCTTTTACTTCAGTGGTTAAAACACATATTAAATACTTGTATTGTTTACAGTTTGAGAGGAGATGCATCAAATTTATTTATAATTTATTGTTACAGCGCCTTTCGAAAACGAACTTGCAAAGTGCTTTGCAAGAAAAAAAATGTCAAATTAGGCAAATAATAAAAACACATTTACAACTAATGAATAAGATCCTATGCATGCAATATAACAAGATAAAACAGTTAAGTCAAGTTGTCATGACATTTCTAAGCTTATTATTGCTAATTTCATGGCTCAATTACAAAATTTGTGTGTCATTTCTGTTTTTAGTGCAATTTAAAAATTATTTTACTTTTGTTGCTATAATTCCTAGAATTGATGGTTAATTATTCATCACTGTTTAAGACTATTCCATGCTACTATTTCTTTGTATTGAAACTCTTCTAATCCCCATCAGGTGTGCGTGTCCATGGCCCGGCAGCCGGTGGTTCTAGAGATGTTGTTCCGGGCTGCACCGGCCCAGCAGGGCTCCACCAATCTGCTTATCTTCTCCCTCCTCGTGCCGTTCATCCACCGGGACGGAGCCATCGGACAACAGGCCCGAGACGCTCTGCTGCTGGTAATGGCAGCCTCAGCAAGCAATGAAGCTGTGGCAAGATACATCGCCGAGAACTCCTACTTCTGTCCGGTGAGTGATGGTGAAACTGGTGTTTTTGTAGAGAACGCAGTTACAGGTGATGGACTTGATGAATGTGGACCTGTGTCCTGTTGTCTAGGTTTTGTTAGTAAAGCAAATGCACTTTTTTAAATACATTTAATCATATCTAATGCATCTTTTTGATAGCCAAATCTATGGAGGCAAAACCAGACTTGAATCAAAACTCCTTGGAGAGCCAGTACAGCTGAACTTCCTTACTCACTCAAACAGTCATTAATTATTTAGATTAACTCTTAATAGCTCACACCTCTGCAGAAAATCAGAGAACCAGTAGTTTGGCTTTGACAGTTTAATATCTTCATTATTTTAGGTTTTTAATTCCTTAGTTTTCAGCCCCACTAAGCTCCAACAGAGAGAAACATTTGCAAATGTCCAGCCTGTTTTTTTTCTTCAGCTATTTGGTCAAAATTAATATCCAATAGCTCCAAATCTCTTAGTTTAGCTGATTATGCTCAAATTTACATTCCTATGTAAAGCTATGCACTATTATTTATAGTCTTTTTTGAGTTTTTTATGTGAATATCAGCTCTTCACTGAAGTGATAGTCAAGCATAACTTATAATGTGGGACCCTGGCTTGCTTTGCGGCACTGCTATTACCAAAGACAGGGCCGGCCTTGAGTGTGCGTGCGTGCGGTCTAATTCTGATGCATCAGTGATGGTGTACGATAATGGAAAGGGAAGGAGATGACTATGCACTCTGACAGACCACTCATCCTTATCTACATCCTATCAGCTCTGTCTCAACTCAAGGCTTCCTGCAGATATCTTAGAAAATAACCACCTCACCCAGCATCACATGTTGACAGTATTTAGGATTAACAGAAACGGGAGGGAACCTGAGAGCACAGCAGGGCGATTAGACTGAGTCTGCTTTAAATGATCCTCTCCAGACATGTTTTAAAACATAAAAAAATAATCTGCTTTTAATAGCATTTCCTGTCTGATACCATTCTCCCTGTCTGAGTGCATTTACAGGACATGCGCACTTGTAGCCTGGTTATAACTGGGTTTTTGGAGTATCCTGGTCCATCCTGGTCCAGGTTTTTTTTTTTTATCATGCTGCCTGATCAGGACCTGGACTGCAGGGTTGGCAATTGTAGTAATATCTAAACTTTTTTGTTGGCACCTAGCAGTTCATGGAGAAAGGAATCTAAAAGAAACATGGATGAGGATGAAAGCAAACTTCCAATTAGTGATTGTTTGAAATGAAACACAGTCATGACTTGAGGGTGGGACTTGTTCGTTAGGGGTTGAAGCAAAAACCATAATTTAGTCTGTTACCAAGAGAAAAAGTAAACACCAAGGAGCTGTGCTTGAAAAACTCGAACCTTAGACCCCTATAGTGAGGAGATCTGGCGACTGTTATACTGTAAGGGGCATTTTGCTGTCATAGTTTGGGTCTTCTTTGAGGTAAGGGTCACTGCAAATCAATATTAAGTTTTTGGATTGATCACTTTTATCTTATGATGAAACGTTTCTATGCTGAGGAGTGGTTTCCATTGGCATCCATAGTGCACAACGGGTCACTGAATGGTTTGAGGTAGCATCTTTTGGAAAAATGTCGTTCCATCCCTCCAGTAGACTTACAGAGACTTGGAAAATCAATACTAAGATGTTTTGATTGGGGCTGTTCTGTCCCAACACCTTACTAAGTTACTTAATGTTGGTTTTTCCTTTAATTTGTCACCCGTCTGTAGTTTCCTACAGCTGCCACTAGATGTAATTGAAGAGCCATATTTTACTTCTTGCGCTTTAAGCTGCATATATGCTGAATAAGATTTTATTTAAACCCTGCTGACTCTACAATATGAATGAGAGTGTATGTAGATGCATTTAAATGTCAAAATTATTGTTCTAAACCCAACTTTTGAGTTTTAAAACTGCATCACTAGAGTGAACGGTGTTGCGTGATTCCTATGTCCGTATATGACAGTTTAATGCTGTGGTCAGTACTTCTTATCTTTCCCCCTGTCTGTACGCTCTGGTGTTAAAGAGCTACATCAGCTATTTTCTGCTCATCTTCCCTCCAGCAGCTTCAGTCTGACCTACTTACGGCTGAAAAGGTCCAGTGGAGGTGGCATCAAGGACCAAATGCTCCTGCATTTTCATACATAATCAGCTGTGGTTGACATTTTTGGTTGTAGGTGTAGATCCTTAATACTATAACCCCTCTAATGGCGTAAGCAGTGTACATCCTACACCTCCTATCTTCTCCTGTCCCTTACTGTTATCGCATAGCTCTTTTTGATGACTTTGGATTAACCCTCTGTACTCTAACCAGCTTCTTCATGCTTTGTCTTACTGCCACATTTTATCTCACTGTGTTTCATCATAAAAATCCTCCACCTCTATGGAATACAGGCATGAATAGAAGTATGGAGAACTGTAACATGTCTTTCATGCAGTTTAAAAATGTGTTAAGGCTGTAAATCATAAAAAAGAAAAACAGAATTTGAATTTCTTTGATTACTTAATTTAAAAAATAAACAACAATCAACATGTACAGCACTTTCCAAGTGCCAACATGTGGTACCAATACTTCAAATAAAATGATACTTGTTCCTCTCTGCTCTTTGTAAACACAGCCTCCGGTTCAGCCAAGTTCAGCCGAAAAGTCCCTGAATTTTAGTCACGCAGCTGTTGGATGCAGCTGAGTCCCTAATGGCTTATTAGTTGTGCTGAGCAGCACTGAATTCTTTGCTTTTTACAAGATCTGGTTACAGCAAATGCTTTATTTTTTGCCTAATCTTTAATTTAGACATGATGATCTTATTGAATATAATGATTTTCAGCTTCTTGAAAGATGAGTAGTTGAAGGACGTTCAGAAAGTTAAAAACCTGATAATTCTGTATGTGACAAACAATGTTTCCGTGATTCTTCTCAACACAGCATTCTTTAAAAGCCACCAGGGGGTTTTGAAATTCAGATGATCAACGAATTGTTTGCCTCTGCTTTGTCAGGTCAGCAGGTCCAGGTTGCTCTGTCTTAAACTTCTAGTGATTCAGCAAGAAAAACATAAAAATATTGTTTCATGAATGTCATTGCTTGTCGTCAAAACACTGCAGTACATGAGGGCTTTGAGCTGGACTGTAAAACTCTTGTGTCCAAACAAATTCAAAAGGCGTTCTGCTCATTTACACCCCATGACCTGGCAACTGAGCTGTGGAGAGGAGGGTATTATTGTTGTGTGTACTTTCAGAATGTGTTATTGTCTTTGTGTTGGAAGTATTTGACTTGTGTGAAGTTGCCAGACACTTCAGAAAATCATTTCAACCCAAAATATTTGCAGCTGTAGGTGATAATCACTGTCGTTTGGCAAACGCACAGTAGAAGAGTTTATTATGGGGCTGCAGCTGACTACGCCACTCATTTTTCACTAACGTGGCAATTTTTCACTCGATTAATAATTTGGTGGTGTTTGCAGCTCCTGTTAATAAGTTAAGCCATTTTGTTTTCATTTTTAAATTTGTCAAACAATCTATCAGTAAAAATCTGCTGAAAAACACCTTAGAGCCTGAGAGCTGTCCAGAACATCAGTGACCTGTCGGCTGCTGTGGAGGATCAGCTGTCTCACCTGAAACCTCTGTGCCTCTCCTCAGGTGTTGGCGACGGGCCTCAGTGCTCTTTACTCCTCTCTGCCCAGGAAGATTGAAGTTCGAGGGGATGACTGGCATGCCCTGCGGCGTGAGGACTGGATGGGCGTGTCGTCGCTCGTGCTCTTCATGAACTCGCTGGAGTTCTGCAACGCTGTGGTGCAGGTCGCCCACCCCCTGGTCCGCTCTCAGCTTCTGGACTACCTCCACAACGGCTTCCTCGTACCTGTCATGGGTCCTGCCCTGCATAAGGTAGGAAAGAAGTAGGGATAGACCGATTATCGGCCTGGACGATTATCGTGGCCGATATTTGGCGTTTTGCCAATTATCTGTATTGGTATTTTTATTACCCGATTATTGATAGATTAAATGTGCTACTTCAGGCAGCAGCCTTCTCTCTCTGTCTGTAGTCGCTCTGTGTTTTTACGAATGTCTCTTAAGCAGAGACTGCAAAAACTGAACAAGAAACACAAGCCGCTGCACAAAGAGCGAAATGAGCTACTCTCACAGTGGCTGAGGCTATGGTAACGGCTAGCGGTTAAGTTAAAGGGCACCCGCAGATTACCCTAAAACAGAATCTGGAAAACAATCATTAATGATGTTTTAAGATATGGACCTATGTGGGCAATAAAAGCAACAGAAGACTGAAATATTAAGAAAAAGAGAAGAACAGCAGACGTAATTGCAAGGGACAAACTGATCAATCTCAGTGGATCCCACATAAACAGAGGAGAGCATCCTAATTTAATCTCTCCTGTTTCTGCTTTACATTTTCAGTTATAGTCACCCTTATTAATGAAGAATCCTAGTCATGAATAACATGTTATTTGCGGTCACGTGCTGTTAAAACATTACATTCAGTGTATATCCGTTCCAAACATTGGTTATTGGACTTTGTTGATCAGCAATAATCGGCATCGGTATTGGCCCTGGAAAACCCGTATCAGTCGGTCTCTAGAAAGAAGACAAAGTTTATACTCTGTTTTTGTTAGGAATAGTTCCAAAGGGTTCCATTATCCAAAACTGTGAGTCCCACAAACTATTAACGTGATTGCGATTTGTGTAAACTAAGTAAAACAGGATGAGGTAGACCACAGACTGACCACTTGGGTGGGAATTTTCTTTTGTTAATTGTTGACATTTTGTTGTTTGAGGTGAATTAGCAACAGACAAAACTTTGGGGATTTGCTTTGTTCTACTCCAGATGAGTCACAGAATGAGTCAAAAATGATCTCACAGTGTTTGAAGAAAATGTGTTGTTGCCCGTTTTTAATCTTAGCCCTCCTTGGCAGGTTTGATTCAGATTTCTTTGTGTGTGTGTGTGTTTGTAGTCGTCGGTGGATGAGATGATCGCCAGTACCGCCTACCTGGATCTTTTCCTGCGCAGTGTGACAGAGACTTCCCTCCTCAAAACCTTCCTGCGCTTCATCCTGCTGCATCGCCACGACAACGACACCATCCTGGACACGCTGCTCACGCGCATCAGCAGCAACTCGAGGGTCTGTATATATATGCATATGTGTGTTTGTGATGGATCCTCGAGGCCCACAGATGAACTCGGCTGTGTGGGTGGTGCGTTGGCTGAATGCAAAAACTGATTCAAAGTAGAAAACACAAGTATTTGGTTTCTCTGAACAAACATGGAAAGTAAACTCTTTTCAAGTCTGCAGTGTCAATTGGCTATTGTGTTGCACATTGTTCATATTTGATGAAATAGGCCACCGTGGAATGTTTGTACATAATTTTGAATTCTCTCCAAATAATACTTTCCAGTCACTCTGGAACAATAGTGGTGTTTAGAAAAAAGTAAGACAGGATTTCATCACTGTATCATGTTGCAGGTGTTTCACAGTATTATAGTTGAGAGGTTTCAGAGGGCTGCAGGGAGCAACAAAAAAACAAAACAAAAAGTAAAGAAAAGTTATTGACAGCCTTTCAACAGTTTTTTTTTTATTTCTGGCCATCTCTCACATAAAATTTTAATTCGCCAGCACCACAGACCACTGCAGTATGACGAGTGATGGGTTACTGAGGTCTATTGAGCATTAAGAGTTTTCAGTGTCATGAAGGTGTGGCTCTTATTTTAACTTGGCTGGCTCCCCATGGTAACTTGGAGTTAGTGAGGCAGAAAGTGCGAAATATGTTTTCATTTTTGGTGCTGATTTGCTGCCAAGTCTATTTTACAATGCTGGTTTTGTAGCTAACAGAATACAGATTATAAAATTGATTGGTTTAGTGGTACACCTTCAAATAGTAATATTAATGTCACTTTGATTTGGCCTGAAGCTCAAGTCATTTCCACATATTCATCATTATGTGACAGTGGCAGCCGCACTTGTTGAATGTTATATTTAAATTTAAGAGCTGTGTAGCCGTCATGACGCAAATAAGAGGCTAAATAAGAGTGGTTAAAATATATTAACCTTGACAATTGCCAGTTTTCTTCCAGCATTCTTCTCTTGCATCATTTGCAGTAACAGCGCTCTTTAATTTAAAAAAAATTGTTATATTCTTCAAAGCTCTCTTTTCCAACAACCTGTCTCTTTTAACTAAAATGAGCGACATACAATCAGTCCATTTTGTGAAGAGGGAGAGTCACGTGGTGAATGTGCACAGAGCCTTGTGAAGAACTGATAGCCACCACAGTGATATCCATCATTTTTAATGGGATTTTAGGTTTTGTCGAGCCAGCTAACGCAAAGCAAGCCTGGTTATGTCAAACTTGCTGTGCTGCACACCCCCCCTGGACTCCAACATCCTGGAAAACTGCTGATTTTCATGACTAGAAGACACCTGCGAAATCAGAGCAACAGCTAAATATGTGCTGTGTACATTTATTTTGGGGCCCGTTGGAAAAATTACAAAAATAGGTTATTTGAAGTACATTCTCAGCCTATGTAAATTGGCTCTCATGTGTATTATCTCTGCGGGTAATGACTCTTTTCTAACCAGCTTCCTTATCTGTGTGTTGCAGCTCTGCATGGTATCGTTGAGCCTCTTCAGGACTCTTCTGTCCCTGAACTGTGAAGACATCATGCTGCAGCTCATTCTCAGGTACGTCTGCACATCTGAACTTGTTTATGGTTAGATGGTAAATGGTCTGCACTTATAGAACACTTTTCTACCTCTGTGGTACTCAAAGCGCTTTACAACGCGTTTATCGATCTCCCATTCACACATTCATTCACACACCAATAGCAACAGAGCTGCCATGCGAGGTACTTGCCTGCCATCAGGAGCAACTTCAGGGTCAGTGTCTTGCTCAAGGATATTCAACAGGTGGAGAGGCAAGGGATTGAACTGTCAACCTTGCAACCTGCTCTACCCAGTCTGCACAACTTATTAGAGTATTTTTTCCCATACTCAGTCATTTTCAATAACTGAAAGTTATTATACTGTATTTGTTGCAAAGCCTTGATCTGTCGGTGTTGGCGTCTGGGTTCTATAAATTTTGTAAACACTCAGTTTGTGTCCCTGAGAAGGTTTTCCACTGACCTCAAAATGATTCTGTTCTGGAATATATTGTTTTCACATTTCATGAGCATTTTATGATCAATGGCAGCTTTGCCTTTGTAATTTTGTGTGCAGGACTAATGGTACAAGGTGCCTGGGACTTTGTACTTCTTGGTATTTTGGCACAAGTCATGTTTATAGTCATATAGCTGTGAAGTGAATTTGGAGTGAAGTTTTGAAATGTTGCAAAACATGAAACAAAGAACATGTGAATTAGTGGATTGCCAGGATTTGGCGGTATAGGCGATGTGCGTGGCTTTAATAAGCAAAACAGAAGTCGAAAACAAAATAACTTTTAGCCGCTAAAAAAACTCAAAGAAACGAACAGATTTCTATGAGATAAAAAATGGAGACAAGTCTCAAAGAAGTGTTGAAAAAAACTGAAGAATTTACCGTCAGTATTTTTCTTTCATGTCAGCTGGTATTTGACGTGGTTCTTTCTGTGTAGAGACAGAGAAAATGAAAGAAGCAGAAACAGCTGATGAGTTATTAAGTCAAAGTTTTTAAAAAATAGAATTAGTGCAGTTCATGGAAGATGGAAACACCTTTTTGGAATAAGTCACAAAACAACCTCAAGCATAATATGTGTTTTTAATATGGGTTTTTTAATGTTTCTGAATGTCCGTATCTCTGGTCTGTAGATTGACTATTATTCAAAAATTACTCAAATTGTTTATATGCGTTTGTGCTTCCAGGTATCTGCTGCCCTGTACCCATGTAATGCTGAGTCAGCGTCGAGCTATCAGGGAGACCGACCTGTACGGAAAGTCTGCAGACAAGTTCCTGTCGCTGATCCCAGAGTGTTGCCGGCTGAACGCATCAACTGCGGACGAGGACGGTGCCTTCTGGGGCAAAGGTGAAGAACAAACACCTGTGGAGAAAGAATAATGCACACTGATAGTTGTGGTTGTAAACATGAAGGGAATAACTGTGGATATGTTAACACTCAAAACACAGTCTTTTGCTGGGTTAATTACGCAGGCCTTTTCAGACATTTTTTCCGAATACAGTAAATTTGCATACAGAGCCCCATAGCTGTCGAGATAAATATTGTATTCACAAGCACAAATGAGTAATTTGCACTCTTGATTTTCTGTCAGTGTTAACTATCATGGGAGAAACTGTAGTTAAAAGGTTGTAGTCAAAGAGAAGAGCACCTAGAGGCTGTTAACAGCAAGCTAACAGATGTGTTTTGGTATTACATGACACTCTTGTGTGTTGTTTTAGGACTACATTTGTTTCTGCAGCACTGACAGGCCTTGGGGACTATTAGTTCCGCATATTACACTGTGCAGCCTGGGCATTGCAAAATAATGTGCGGGAAACAAGTTGTCAGTAATTAAATACCTAATCTGCATGAGCCAGAGGGATTTAATCCAGACAAGGCTGTTGAGCAATATTGTCCCATAACTGACACCACTGATACCAGATGTTGAAATATATACAGCAGGGCTTCAGACTAACTTTCCCACTGGTAGCACCGGTGCGACCGACTTTCTAATTTGGTCACACCTCCCATGTTATCACAGGCGGAAAACCTCACTTGCTGAACATCTGCTTATCAAAAGACACTGCATTTATCAATGTAACACTGGTAAATGCAGTGTCTTGTACCTGCTGCTTGGTGGCAGCGGCGTGCTTCGACAGGTGTGTGACCTTCACTGGTTCATCAGTATCTCAATGCCTGCACCTACACTCTGATCATCAGGTGTGTCTGAATCTCCGTCTCTACCAGCCTCTTTCCTCATTTTTTTTTTAAAATGATCACCGACAGACCACTTTGTCTTTTTAACACACAGCAGCTAAACAGCTTGTTTAGACAGACTAAAACTGAAGTTACAAAAGTACAACTTTTCACCTCTGTAGTTTAACACAGTAGCTGCATGTGCTGGTCAGAGCAACAACAATACAGTTTAATGATCATCAGTCACTCGCACACTCTCAAAAAAGGCCTGGAGCCCTGTACAGTAGTTTGTAAAGTAGAGTTCTTTGCTATTTTGTGTTTTCACAAGTTCAGTAATTGCTGATTTTCTCATGTTGGACACTGGGGAAAGATACACATTTCTACACATGATGACTGCAATGTCAAATCTAGACAAGCTTGGCTACAAGTTCAGTGTTATGTGTCTTGTAGAGAACAGTAACCTTCACATGATTTCATTTAACTCTGGTTTTCCTGTTTGTGTCTGTATATTGTCATCTGACAGTGCTGAACAGTCCCAGTACAGAGTCTCCAGCCCCGCCCAGACCCAGCACCCCGTCCCGTTTGGCCTTCTTCATGCGTCAACAGAGCAGTGGAGGTGGATCAGGAGGAGGGGGTCCCTCAACCCCCACCAGCATGGAATCGCTGCAGTCGGGTTCTTCCAGTTCCCACCCTCTGTCCCCCGACAGCCCGATGCACCAGCAGCAGATCCACACAGATTGTCTGGACTGGGACTCGGGTTACCTCGAGTACCTCAAGGACGCTCGGCGGGGTATTGAGCTCTGCTCCTGGGCCTGCCGTGATTGGTCGGCACCCTACGATGGAGAAAACCCCTCCCCAAACACAGCCCCTCCACCTCCACCTCCTCCTACCTCCAACCCCTCCTTGGCTTTGTTCCCTGAGCACTTTTCTTTCCAGCAGGGAGCAAACACCAACACTCCTCCAGGCCAGCAGAGGGCGGCCATCGTGGCGGCAGCGCGGTCTGAATGGAGTAGCTCTGAGCGGGACAGTGGAGAGTGGGATGTTACGATTGGCAAAAACAACTGCATCAGCCTCACGCCTCGTTCCAAGAAACGCAGCCTGCAGAGAGAGGAGCTCCTCCCCAAACCTGTACCTCCTCTCGTCCCTTCCTCGTCCTCAGCCACCCCTTTATCAACCTCCCACCCCGTCTCATCCCCAGCTCCTCACATTCCCACCGCTGCCATCACTGTTAGCTACCAGGCCATGTATAACGGAACGATGGGGCAGGGGGACGGCTGCTCAGACAGTCGCGATAGAGGACTAGAGGTAAAAAAAGTAAAGAGAGACTTGGGGGAGCAGCAGTATTTGGATGAAAATGCCAATCAAAATGGATCCCTTGTCACCTGCCCCTCCCAAACCTGCACTGCTCTCCCACAGTCCATTTTCACCAACAGTGACATCAGTGATGCAAAGTCTCTCCGCCCTAACCAGATCCCCTGTCAGAGCTCTATCACCCTGCCAGTGTCCGATACCAAACTGCTGACCAGCGACACCTCAAACCCACACGGTGCATCCTCAGATCTTCCAGAAGCCAACCAACAATCTGTAGAGAGTCTTATAGAGGAGCTGCTGACACAAGCACCAGGAGACCCACAGCTACCAGGAGACGCCAACGGTCAGGGCATCAGCATCGAGGCCTTCACACAGGAGCTGAAGGAGCTGGAGGACCGGGTGAAGGAGCGCAGCAGAGCAGCCATCCAGCTGGAGGAAACCACCAGAGAGTCTCTTTCCACTGAGAGGCAGGAGGAGGAACAGCTGCTGTCCTCGGCCTTGGAGGCGAAACTGACGGGTGACGTCAAGGGAGACGGGTCGGTGGTGGGTCTCTGCAGTCCTGCCAGACCCCTCAACCAGCCCGTCTCTCATCCATACACAGGTAAGACCCGCATTTCAGATATCATTCCATTGCTTTGTAACCAGTACTTTTAATTTGTGGGTTAGCACTGTTGAAAGGATCATGTCTTTGGTGTACTGTCATTCATATCAGTCCCTGGCAGTGCAGCATTAGCATCATTAAGGCATTATATTAGGCTATAATGGCCAAAGAGGGAGAGTTTCTTTTTTTCTACATGAGAATGCTGCTGACTGGTCGAGCTGCAACAATGAATTATTCAATCAGTTGTCAACTTTTAAATTAATTGCCAACTATTCTGACAATTAATTAAGTAATTTAAGGAAAATCCTAAGGAAAAAACAGTCCAAACTCTCTAATTACAGCATCTTAAATGTGGTTTTTCCTCTATGACAATAACAAAAATCTTTGGTTTGTGGACAAAACAAGACATTGAAGAACGTCATCTTGAGTTTTGGAAAACACTGATCGATTTTTCACATCATTTTCTAACACTTTATTGAACATACAATTAATGATTAAACTGCTGATTATTTTCCTGATTGTTCAGTAATGGAAGTATTTGTTAGTTGCAGCCCTGCTGACTGGTTATTGTTCATGTCAGCTCCTGTGTCTGTGTCTTGAGTCAGAATTTGTAATGTTCACTTACGCTGTTCGAGCACGGGTCCCTGTTCATAAAACAGCACATGGCCTCAGTAAACTGAATTAATCCCAAAGCCACTTTGAAGGAGCACTAGCTGCTAGTGTTACTGATCTTGGGATAACGGGTTCTTGAGGTAGCTTTACTGTCGGTGCACGTCGCTTTCTTTAATAAGCTTTGAGATGTTGGATGATTTTATCACACTACTGCTCATTTTGAAGACTGATAATGCCACACAGGGTTATACTCGATTGTCTGATCACCAGCTTCAACAATATTTTTATCAGCAGCATCCATCCCCATGACTTTATAGTTGTTCTTTGTAGAGTCCTGAATTCACTGGGAATAGATTTGGCTTTTTCCCTCCCCACACTGCTGAACTTTAATTGATTCCATTTAATCACAAGCTGTTAAAACACGCTGCTTCCTATTCAGTCTGACAACTTCCACATCCACCCGAGTCATTGTAAAAAAAAAAAAAGCCTCAGTTTGCTGAGATACAGCTCTGTGTTGTGTCCTTCCGTTTAATGATGCATCCGTCCATCTCTGTGCAGGTCCATTCATGGTGGTCCTGTTTGCCAAACTGGAGAACATGCTCCAGAACTCGCTGTACGTCAACATCCTGCTCACTGGCATCGTGGCCCAGCTGGCCTGCTATCCTCAGCCCCTCCTACGCTCCTTCCTGCTCAATACCAACATGGTCTTCCAGCCCAGCGTCAAGTCACTGATCCAGGTACACTGCAAAACCTCAGATATAATGGTTGAGGAATGCCCTCCGTGTCCTCCTGTGAACTTAAGTTCTGTGCATTTCTGAGCGAGGAGAAAATAGTTTCTGTATTTGTGAAGCTGTAAAGCGATGACAGTTTTTAGATTCCTGCTTGTAGTTGTCCACTTCCAGCCCACCTCGCTTCTGTGCAAGCTTCAGTTCCAAAAGGCCCACAATGATATTTGCATAGAGTTTCTCGTTTCATTTGCTTCATATTTTAAGCTACTTTTAATTGATACCTTACAAGTGCAGTGGACAGTAAAAATAGCATTTTTAGCCTCAGTAGTGTGACTCATTCTTGCACAGTAAACATATTCACAGAGATTCTTTCTGATAGTGGTTATATCTGTAATTCAAAAAACAATTTACTTCGATCTCTCAGCGCGTCAGCATTGTAAATTGTTGTAGACAGTGCAGCCATGAAGAACAGCTTCAGACTATTTCACAAAACTGAAATTTACTGACAAGTTATCAACAATACCAAGCAAAAACCGTCTTTAACGATCAATCAGAGCTCTAAAACTTTGTTCCCTGACTCTGGTCAGGTTTTAGGTTCTGTGAAGAACCGCATCGAGGCCTTTGCAGCCTCTCATGAGGACTTCCCTGCCATGCTGAAGAAAGCCCAGCAGTACCTGGTGGCCCGAGGCAAAGTGGACTGGACTGACTCACCTGCAGCAGTTCCTACCTTGCGGCGCTCCGATTCACTCGGTGTGTATAGAAACAAAAGACATAGTATTTACATGTGCAGGTGTGGGTTTCATATGCAGCTGATGTCTACTCAGGTATGGGATTGGTGATGGTTGTGCTGTTTGAATGTAGATCTCTGTCTCAGATAGTTTTCAAGGCCAGATTATGTCTCAATACACAAGTCACTGTTTTTTTTCAATACTGCTTTTTATTTGGTCTGAAATTGTCCCAGTTTAAACATTGGATTCATTTCAATTTACATTTTTATAAAATACTAAAAAGAGAAGTATAGTAGATCATTTATAAAATATTTTTGTATGATTTAAGGGACTGAAAAAAATGTTTCCATGCAAATATACAAGTATACAGTTTAGAAGGAAAGCCTGATAAAGCAAAAATGAAAAGGACTAAAAGACATAAATGAGAAGTGGAGAAACAATCTGTTGGACTTTTATGCTCATTTCAACACACCCCAGCTTCCTTAAGGATTTCCCTTTTTTCTATTTTACAATTGTTACTTTCTTAACTCTAATTTCTTTACTGTGTTTCATGATGCATGATGAAGGTGATGCACCAAAGTTTCTGGGACTGGACTGGGAACAAGTTTATATTACATAAGAGTTTTGTTTGATTTAATCGTAGGGCAAGAATCACATGATTTGATCGTTTTGCAGTACAGTAATTTGTAGCCACTTATTCTGTTCATGCACAGAACTATTACATTAATCAATTATTTTGATAAATCGATGAATTGTTTTGACTAATGCTTAAGGAAGAAAAGTCAAACTTCTCTGGTTCCAGCTTCTTAAATGTCAGTATTTTCTGATTTCTTTACTCCTCTGTGACATTAGCCTGAGCACTAATCTTGGTTTGTGGACAAAAAAGACATTTGAGGACGTCATTGTGGCCTTTAAGAAACACTGAACAACATTTTACATAATTTTTTGACATTTATAAGAAACAGCAGTTTCAACTTAATCTGAACTCGCTCCACTTGGTAGCGTCAAAGCTCTGGGGAAAGATCACAATCAGACCTTGACTTCAGAGTCCTTGTTTGCACTTTTAAAAGTCTAACACTTACTGTTTGGCCTTGCAGTGAAGAGTCGTAAGCCATCTCTCGGAGACCTCATCCTTCGTCACACCAACAGTCCGACTCGGGCTCGACACGCCGCTCAGCTGGCCCTCGCACACGTACGGGACGGCGGCCAATCACTGCACAGCGCTCTGTTCCGGGGCAGTGGCGGCGGCGGAGCGTCTGGCTTGGAGAAACAAGCCGAGGCTCTGCGGGTGAAGAACGCCGTCTACTGCGCCGTCATCTTCTGCGAGTTCCTCAAGGAGCTGGCTGCTCTGGCTCAAGAGCACGCCGTCAGCCTGCCCTTCCCTCAGAGCCAGGAGGCTGAGGAGTAGACGGTAAATACTGACTCTTCAAATTTAGCTCTTAGCCTCCATTTGTTTTTGTTCGGGCTGTCAAGAGTTGCATAGGATTCTCCCATTACCAGACGACAGACTGGGGCACTGAGACTTTTCCGTCACTGAAACAGATCGTCTGTAACGATGCAGACAAAAGCAAGAGGAAAACAGTGGCATTTTTGTACCAAAATTATCATAGGATACCTATAGGACTGGAAGAATTTTCCTCATCTGTAAACTTATGATATTGTGCATATCATGTATTATATTTACATTCTATACATAGAAATTCTTGAGATTTGGGAGCTTGTACATACACATACCATGTCATGGTATAATGTGACACAGTGAAACCACAGACTAAAGAAGTAGGTGCACATATTGGTGCTAGTCGATACTCGTTATCTTTTAATTTGAAAGGGTGCTTTCAGGTGGCACAGAGAAGGTTTTATCTTCAACAAAATTAAAACAAACACCAAAAAAATTTGTCTTGGCAGGATGACATTGTTGGTGGGTCAGTCAACTTCAAAGTGATCCAATCACTTTAGCCATCTGTGTACAATAATCTCATCTCTGCTTTCATCAGAGCTTTTCATCCTCTGTAGAGGACAGCTCAGAAAAACCACAGATGCTCTCAATAATATTGGAGCATTGCAAGTGTCCAGTTATTTTAAAAGGCTGCACTGCTGGTCGTCAACGAATGAGATGGAAAACTGGAAAACAGAGGTGTGCGACTCTCTCCTGTGAATCAGCACGACTACCACAAACGTACTGGAAAACTTTGAGTAATTAATGCCATTTCTTTTTAAAATGTTTCAAACGTTTGACATTTGAATTTGCACCATTTTCTAGACATATCAGCAACATGTGGAGGCAGATGTGTGTGTGTGTGTGTGTCATTGTGTATGTGAGTGTATTGTAATGAACGGCTCCTTTTGCAAAAGGTGATGCCAACTCTTCAGGCCATTAGTAAGCCATTCACCTGTTGCCATAAAAGAAGCTGTGGGGTTGAAAAAGGCAGCACTGCTCTGTAAGTCATGCCTTTTGTGTGTCAGTTAGTCCTTTTGAAAAAAGGTTTTTTTCTTCTAAGGAGCACTGGCACGATTTCCATTTACTTTGAATTTATTGAAAAAGGATCGTCTCATGAGGCATTCACTGACTTTTCCTCAGACACATTTTAGTTTGTGAGCTTAAAAACAAAGCAGATTTTTTTCCGTTTTAGTAACTTTTAGGTGGAACAGGCCGAACTGAACGTACAGCCGTTCGTCTTTATAAAGAAATTAACATGCTGCTATTTTGTAAAAAAACACTAACATCCATTTTAACAGCTGCAATCTTTCTTTTCATTGTTAGGTACCAAGTATAAATGTGCATGTGGGGATGTTGAACGAGTCGATGCCAGTCGTGATCAGCGTTTAATTTATTTCGTTTTGTGTCTGACGTTGAATGAAGTCGCAGCCACACAGTGTTAAAAGCGTTTGCCAAGACAAAATAATTCACCGTTAACGTTTTTCCTTTCCTCGAATTGTTCCGTTGTTAGTCACTCGTTTTATGAAATGGTAATTCTTAATTTTACAGGTCTGAAATTTCCTGTTGTTTTTCTGTAAACCCGCCAGAAGATTATGAGAAACCCATTACAAAATGAAGAACCTGTAAAACTAAGAGTTAAATCATCTACTTCTGACCCGGCGTTTTATTAACCAGCTTGTTTTTTTTTTGCACATACTAGCCATTCTCTCTCAACTCTCAGCAGTGGAGAAACTGCCTGCCATCCTGCAAAGTCTTATCTCTGCGATGTGACACATTTTCCTCGGCGACATTTTCATCTTTCTCAACAAGCTGAGGCCTTTTCAGCTCGTCAAAGCCATAGCCATGCTCGTCATGTTTGTAAATGTGGCACTTCGTCGCGGCCGTAAGTCACTTTTCTACCGAATTTCTAGACACGTTTCGTAACGACTCGTAGTTTTTTAAATAAATACCGATAGTTTGAAGATTCTGCATGCCGGTTAAGGCCAGGTTTATAACTAATTACATAGTCAAATAGTGTTTGGTTCGTGCAGTAGTGCTGAGCTTAACTTAGCTTCCATGCAGTAGGTTTTAGTGGTTAGTGAGTCAATCTTATTGTCTGCAGAGATCAGTGGCCGTGGCAAGAACAAGTTTCACACTGAATGTTTGCACTGGGCTAATTAAATTAGTAGAAAAATCACGTCTGTATTTTACCCACTGCCATTCGTCCGTCCATCTGTTCACCTAGTCTGCTGTACATCACTCCTCACCGGGCCCCACTGCTTTTACACTCAAGACTGTGTTTTTTTTTTTTAAACTATCAAACGGTTGTGTTAAAGATCGATCGTAGTTTGAGCGAGATGGATTTTCAGCTCCACTTATTATCGGTCACCAGTTACAGTCAGTTATTTGTATTCTGAGATATGTTAATGGACACCAAAGACAATCTCTAACACCTGGAACTCACAATGTCTGTTTAAACAATCACAGACAAATTAATCTGTACTAAGTCTTGTTCGTGCAGCACTTATTTAGATGAAATCACCTTATTAAAAAAAAGTGCCAGTCCGAATTTAAAACGAAAAACAAAAAGGGAGCTGCTCAGTAAGAACTCAAATTGTTGGCATTGATTTTTTTTTTTCCTCATTTGAGATTTTAGCCTCTGTAAACTGTTTTTTATTCTAGCTTGTATTTCATGTGTACATATACAAAGACACAGGAAGTTTGTAATGTGGCGTTTTTATAAAAAGGGATTATTTCCTACCAGGGACTTTAGCGTCTTCCTGAACTTCTCAGACTGTAAGCAGAACTGAATTGAGTACGGCGCTTATATGGAGAAACACAAACTCGCTCACAGCGAAATGCAACGGAGAGTTTGGCAAATATAATCAAGGCTTCTGCGGTGGATTACTTAGCTTTATGGAAATCGGTCTTCATACTCCATGAAAACGAACGGCTGCAAATGAAGCGAGCACTCCAACTGTTCAGACGTCGGCAGGGAGGACGGACAGGAGCTCAGCCTGTTTAAAATACACAAACACAAGTGCTGATTTAAATTCACAATCAGAGGGGTAAAGGGTTTCGGCTTTCAGCAGCTACCACGACTGGATGTTAAAGCCAAAGCAGAAACATAAAATCTCGCTGTAATGAAGTCTTTAAATATTTAATCTGTTTACTATGAGAGTTAAGGCCTCCAGAAATGGATCAATTTTCATGTTTGGGAAAGTGTTTGCTTGATAAACAGGCGTCTCAGCCTTGTCGGTTGCCGTTTCCTCATCTCACCTCAGCTCTACTCGAGACTCCAAACCTACCTGCTCGGTTAAATGTTTATGTTCTGACTTTGATAACTGACAAAAAAAAACGGCGGTGAGCGGTAAACCCAAAGCTAAGCTTGAAAAAAAAAGTGTGTTTTTAGCTATTTCTGCTGTTTTACACATTCACTTGAACACTACAGTTGAGCTGACAGTGACTTTTAAATAGTGTTTCAGATTAGAATTCACATCTTGTTGATTCACGGCTACATGCAGACACCTTGCAGAGAACAACCCAAAGTGTTTAACTGTCACCGACTTTCATTTGAAGATTCATTGTTGTCATATTTGAAGCAGCAGCTCAGGCTTCCCTTCAGTTACACGTACAGTTTGACTTTTTTAACAACTGAATCATCACCTCAAGGACTCGTTTTCCACTTCCGATTGATTTCTTAACCAATCATGTCCGCACTGTGCCATGTTTGATTTCTCATGTTGATTTGTCAATGCTTATCACAGGATGTACAATATGTGTGTGCAGTATGTTTTCTTTCAAAAAGCTTTTCACTTCTGACATTTCTCCCCCCCTGTGATCTATGCAAACCATGCTCTGGTGTCCCCGGTTTGAAGCTGAAATGAAAGATGATGATGTGGGTTGATTTTAATGTGTAAATACTGTAAAAAAAAAAAAAAAATGAAACGAGGGAGGAAGGAAGAAAACAAAAGAGAGAGGAATGGGTCGAAATGCAGAGGAGGTATGTGAAATAAGCAACAGGACAGAATGAAAATCATGCGAAAATAATGTAATGATGAATGTTGTCAGAAATATTTTTCTATATTTTGAAATCATTAGAAAAAAAGGACAAAAATACAAAGTGGGAAAAGCTGTCAGAAGAACACTACAAAGGGAATGTTTTTATTAATTTATAAATTCTTTGCCTAGCAATATTACAAGTGTCCTGTTGTCTTTTTCTTTGTTGTCTTTCAACTTGAAAAATAATTCCATCTTTATCTTCTAGACTTCCTCTCGGACACGGTCGGATGCGTAGTTGTTGTTATTGTACTACTTTCTAGTTTACTCGGAGGACTTTGTTCTGTACATGAGTTGTGGATCAGCGTCTAAATATTCTACACATGCACGCTGCTTCCAATGCAGCGTAGTCGAATGGAAGTTCGTGGACCCTCACGTACTTGCAGATCCAGGAAATGTAAGGCCAGCTTCCTACTTCCCAGATCCACTAGGGTCGGTGGGGTTAATCTTGTTATTTGCCCAAATAAGTGAGTCTACACCAACCCCTGCACACCAACACTGTTCAAAAAAATGCAAGGGAACACTGAAATCGTTGATGTACACTGTAATTTACTGACAACAAAATGACATAAGAACCTAAATTTTTAACCCACAATCACTTACACTACCTAACTAGACAGACTGATATCCAGTAAGTTTAGTTAAATTGGTGTCATACTGTGATGATTAAGTGTTCCCTTAATTTTATGAGCAGTGTAAACCAATCAGCCACAACAACCAGAGTATCCAAAGGATCCACTGTCAACGTCCTGGTTCCAGACCCCATAGGACACCCTGAGAGGTCCTCTTGTCCATGTCCAATGGGGCATTTTGGACCACATAAGGGGGACCAACACAGTATTAGGCAGGTGGTTATAAGGTTGTGCCTGATCGATGTATACTACAAAGGCAGTAGTGTGCATTCGTGGACTTAGATACTAATCTACTGCACATACATTATATGGAAAAGAGTCCTCCATGCACACCAGAAAGAAATGTGATAGCAACTATGTGTCCGAGGTGTCCACAGCTGTCTGTATGTGCCTCTGTAAAGGAGAATAATGAAGTGAGAGTCCATAAAGGCATTTTTGATGCAAGGAATCGGAACTGACAGGTGCTCTCCAACAGAAATCCAGTGCAGGCTAAGCTACAATCGCGCTTGTGGACAGAGCAGCTCATGCAGAAACATCACCAGAATGCATTTCTGAAAACATCTGAGGTGACGAATAAGTCACGCAGCTGCTGTCTTCATTTTAGATCAACAACGGTTAGTCCAGAAGTTTTCCAGAGGGTGGAGAGCTGCAGCTGGATGCTCCTAATTTGCATGAAATAGCATAGACCTCAACCTTATGCAAATAAAGAGCAGCCAACGAGACACCCTGCTTCTGGAAACCAGGCGTGCTGCTACCAGAATGCATTGCACAGCTCCTTGCATAGACGATAAGCGGGATGCATAGAAATGATGGATCCTTTTCACAAAAATCGTGAACGTTGCATGAATTATTTTAAAATCTTGTTTTTCAGTCTGACTGAAAGTAAACACACAGGTTGCCCACCTGAAACGGTAATGTTGCTAACTGCATTATGAATCTCTAGCTGGTGTTATTTCCCCTGTTAGTCCTTTCAAATTCTTTCATTTTAAGGCATCTAGAATTTAAGAAACTAAAAAAAGAAGAAAGAAAATATATTAGTTTGTGTCGTAGAAGTATCTGGTGACCCCTCAAATTTCTCTTGGCACACCTTGAGCCTGAGCTTCTCCTAACTAGTGAGCATGTTAGCATGCTCACTGCACAAATACTAAGCAGTAGTCATTTATTATTTATCTACGATGGAGCTGGAGCTGCATGCTGGTGTTTTAATTTTAGGCTTACATGCTACACATTCTAGTTACAGAAACCTGGAGAAGACCTGCTCTGATGTGCACCAGACCCTCGGTGAACCAGGCTAACATTTAGAGCTGTTATGAATAGTTGAGCTAAATATAAAATATTTATAATAACTGCTAGGATTTCAGTAATCATTTCAGGCATTTTAAGAAATGCAGACATATATTTCTGCTTTAATCAGTTTCCTTGCAATGTAGGTTTTTACACTTGAGGATTGGTTTAAACTGAGGGTTTGCTCCTTTTCTGTTGTTTATATAATTTACACTGAATATATTTGTTTTCCCTACTGCAGGTGGGGAAAAAGCAGTTTGACAACATTCAGATTTTTCAATTTGTTCCTCCAACTTTCCAGACTGACAGTCGATTAGGAGATTAATTATAAAGGGGTCCTTCATGTAAGATTCATATTCAGGATAAAAATGTGGCCAAAAACAGCAAATCACCAGTCAAACTGAAACAATTGACAATGATTCGGCAACAAATCCAGCTGCAGCTAATTCGACAGTGAGTTAATCATTTAGATACACACTGATCAGCCTCATCATTCTGACCACTGACAGGTGAAGTGAATAACATTGATCATATTGCTACTGTGTGCTGTTCTGATGGAAAACCTTGGATTTCAACATCTGTGTTGATCAGACTTAGACACCCAAATAAACATTGTCCCACAACAAACACACTCCCTCATGCAAATGGAAATCCCTAATGTCACTGGTGTAACCCTGCAGGAAAATTCACCCCACCACATGACAAACAATCAAGAACATGTTGAGGAACATGACAATGGGCCAACATGTTGATTTGACCGCCAAATCTTCTCCACCCCATTGTGATCAAGCATCAACAGGATGCAGTGGAACAAGTTTGATTGACTGGACAAGCCAGAGCACCCAAAAGATCCAATGCCATCATCCTGGTTCCAGACCCCATAGGACACCCTGAGAGGTCAGAGCATTTCTGAGCACATAAGGGGACCAACACAATATTAGGCAGATGGTCATAATGTGATCCCTAATTGGTGTATGTTTAAAAGTAATAACTGATTGGTTTTAGGCTCTTAAAAGTGAATATTTGCTGGTTTCTTGTGACAGTAAACTTCAAATCTTCAGATTTCTGAGCTTTGTTCAGATAAGACATTTGGAGACATCACAACACAATGTGGAAACTTAAAATCACTAATTGATCAGTTGATCAGCAGACCATATAAACAGTAGTAACCTGCATCATGAATACATCACAGAAATAAGACTGAGAGCAAATAAAGTCCACGTGGCTCAAACCCATAAAACGACAACATACCAACTCTAGAAATCGATGCTGAACAGGGATTGTAAAGCAAATCCCTACAATCAGCCTCAACAGGAGCACTTACCACGTATCAACATAACAACATAACAACAGACATGACCATGGCTTGTGTCATTATGAATTTGCTCCACGCTCTGATGCCGCATTTTCTGAAAAAGAAAAACAGAGCAAGTCAAGCACAAAGCCTGAAAAACAGACAAAGACAAATGTCAAGTGAGGATGCACGTGAAGTTTGCATACAGAGGAAACTGGAGTCGGCTTGACTGTGTCCTAGCAACAAGGGGGAAGAGCAGCGAGGGAGCGCCGGAGGCTGGAGGCATTTGTGAAGGAGTGTGTCGATGTGTTGAGGACGAGTGGAGCATGGGGTCGTAGCAGCGCTGCTACCTGACGGCAGGTAAGACACTGATGGATTAGTAGCATTCTGCAGGTGCTTCATGGCCTTATCATGGAGGAGAGTTTCTGTATTCTTCATTTGAGGTCTATTTGGATGAAAGCAGGCACATTTAAAGTGGCAAGATCATTTTTAATTCTTATTTTAATCTTTTTGCCTTCACTTAATTGCAATCTTTTGGATTCTATTTGAACTTAAGTCTAAAATTTGCCTTAGAATCACTGTTTTGTTTTATTTGCTTCCTTTAACGTGACCCAGCATTCACAAGCTGAGCAACTGGACTCCCCTCATCTATAATGTAGTTTGGTAATACGAGTGGACAGAGAAATGGGACTGACACAGTGCCTCAGATACACCTGTAGCTTATCTTCAACATAAATAACTTCACTGCAAGTGGAAGTGGAAGAAGTAGTTCTCAAAATCAGTCCCTTAAGTACAAACAGCTACACCACAATGAGCAAAACCAAAGTTCTGTCTTCATTATTCTACTCTAAGTCAACACAAATGTTCTTGAGGCAAAGGAATACAAAGGAGTCACAAGAATATAGCAGCTTTCAGAATGTTTAATTATTAATGAGGCTAGTAACTTATACCTTTTAACTTCACTTACATTAGTCTGCTTAGCTGGTTGAACTATTAATGCATCTGATACAAATGCTAGTTGATCTAAATACATTAAATATTCTCAGCCTCTACATTAACTGCCACTCAAACACCTTTTAAAAATATATTCGGCCTCAAAAAAGGAACGTCATGACAACAGTTTGAAGCCGGTTTTTGGAGTTAAGATAACTTTTAATGAAATTATATTCAACCGACAAGCTACATTGAGTTGAGGGGATTAGCTTTGTCTCTTCAAATGTATTTTCATTGTTATTTATTTAATGACTTGTAGCCTAAACCCAAGTTTTTAAGTTGATTAGTAATTTTAAAAAAATAATCAGTTGTTTGAAGAAGTTTTTCCTTCCATTATAAAAAGGGAATTTGTGTGTTACCAACATTTTTAAAATGATGTTGCTCCAATTTGATTTTCTTCAGCAGTTTTTGTTTGGCTTTTGAATGCTTTTGTTCAGGTAGCAGCTTTTGAAAAGAGAATTTTTCGACAGCAAAATTCTCTGTAACTCAGTTTTTGTTCATTTTGAGCTGCGATTGTCTATTTTAACACCCAATTTTTAAATCTTGAAAGCAAAAAAAAAAGAAAATATTAAACTGCCTTCCAAACGATAAATGAACATTTAAAGCCCTCTCTAACTGAGCAGACTTGTTTAATTTTACTTTAGCATTCTTATCCAATAGTTTAAAGGGTAGAACAGCCAAGTTCACCTGCTAAATATGAGTCCATAATTGGTCACATTGCTCACAACTGAAACTATTCGCAAATTCATTGCTGTCTGAAAATGTTCTGGAAATAAATAAAAGAAGAAGAAGAAGAAGAAGAAGAAGAAGAAGAAGAAGAAGAAGAAGAAGAAGAAGAAGAAGAAGAAGAAGAAGAAGAAGAAGAAGAAGAAGAAGAGAGAACTTGAATTCAAGGATATCAAGCAATTTTGATGAAGTTGCTACAACTTGCAGAAATGTAAGTATAAATAAACACACTATTAAGTCGATGCAGTCACCAACATGATGTTTGCAACTGACAGATTTATCTAAATCAATAAATTAGAATTTTGATCTTGCAGTTCTGCCTCTAAGCATTAAGTGGTGTCAACAGATAAACCTTTTGAGTACTTTTTAGAGTGTAGCATTACTGATGTTACATTAACCTTTTCACAGGCCTTAATTTAAAACGTGCATCTCCAAGTTATAAATGCTGCAGCTGAAAATATCCACCTGGTTGACGTATGTGTCTCCATTTCCACCTCTCACCTGCTGAAAGCTGGTGATAATTAATGTTCCGCTGCAGTCAACAGACGTGTCAAACGTGTTTGTTTATTTATAAAACGTCAACCAGGCGACTGCAAGGAAACTGGTTCCTGCTGCAGAAGTAAATGATTTTAAAACTGCTCACAAATGAATAGTATAGTTTTTAAGAATAGGGCCAGGCACTGTCTGACTCACACTGCATTAAACAGTACACTCACTGAGGATTGTTTTCTCATGCATTAGATGCTCCAGTCAGTAATTATAGCAGCAGGAAGGTGGATGTGGGTCTGATTCAAAATATATTGACAACATTTGATCTAATTTGTTGAGTCACACTATTCAGTACTTTAAACTTTTTCAAGGTCGATATGAAAATAAACTATAGAGTAAACCCTGACAGATTTAAATGGCATCACAGTTGTAGTGCTTTACGGTTTTTCTCAATTGTTTACACACAAACAAAGACACAATGACCACAACGTGTAGCTCATGCACCCACCCCTGGAACCAAACGACAAGAACAAGTCCTGCTTTACACTCACATTGCAGTTCTAAAACACCCTTTTTTCCAAGTCATTACACACAATTCTCTGCATTCGGCACAATTTTCATGAAGAAAATCTCCTGTTTTCACAAGAAACACACTGTCATTCAAAATTCTAAGGTTAATTGCCCTGCTATGCACACTGACTCATCACATGGACAAACAACTGTCACACAGTTTTACATTTAGCAGTCAGAGCTTTAGCATATTCTCCATTCCTCAATACTATTGAGGATTTTTTTCTGCCTTGTGTATTGGGTATAGTATAGTGTATATAGTGGTTGCCAAGGGAACAACAACCACACAACAGGGTACTTTAAAAGGTTCTCGGCCTCACATGGAAACAAGGAGTGTAACTCCCATTCTGGGGCATAACTGTATGAAGACATTGTCCACAAAAACTCAAATGTATGAAACAATCAAACAAAAAAGGAGAGGAAATCTTCAAAGTAAAGTGCTCTTGCTAAAGGACAATGTGTCCGTCCAAACAGTAAAGCTGACAGAAGCAGCCAAATGTGGTTTTAAATTGCTGCCCCATGAACTTTTACTCACCAACCTGCACCAACTGCCTTCTAGCTGTTCCCCAAACTGAAATCCCACTTACTGGATCTCCATTTTCAGAGTGATGAAAAGGTTGTGCATGCTGTTGAGGAGAATCTGGAGACTCACGATGTGACCTTGACCTGAAGCTTGAACACCAGTGAACCAAGTGCGTTCAAGCTAAAGTAGACAATATTGAAAAATAATGCAAGACCCATCTGTCTCCTGAGATGTTTTCTGGTGAGGCTGAGAACTTTTTGAAGTAGCCTCGCATATACGTCACCAATTTCACTGTGAACGATGGAAAGGTCCTGCAAGAAAGTCTGCAGATATGCAGTTTCAACGGAAGGATGCATAATTGCATTGAAAAGTCCACATCAGAAAGCCTTAAACCCTCATGCAGTTAGCAGGAACAGTCCTCAAAGCCTGTGAGTGTGGAGATTGTACCAGTTATAGTGTTAATAACAATACCTGCTTACTTATGGACTCTAATGTACAGCTTTTGGCAGTGACATGGTCGTGATAAAAAGATGAAGCGAATACACCAATCAACATTATGACCACCTGCTTAATATTGTGTTGGTCCCCCTTATGTGGTCAAAAATGCTCTGATCCATTGGGCATGGACAAGAGGACCTCTCAGGGTGTCCTATGGGGTCTGGAACCAGGACGTTGGCAGTGGATCCTTTGGGTACTCTGGCTTGTGCAGTGGGGCCTCTGTCAATCAAACTTGTTCCACTGCATCCTGTTGATGCTTGATCAGAATGGGGTGTAGGAAGTTTGGAGGTCAGATCAACATGTTGGACCATTGTCATGTTCCTCAACATGTTCCTGATTGTTGTTGCCATGTGGTGGGGTGCATTTTCTTGTGAGGGTAAGCCAGTGACATTTGGGATTTCCATTTGCATGAGGGAGTGCGTTTGTTCTTGGAAAATGTTTATTTGGGTGTCTAAGTCTCATCAACACGGATGTTAAAATCCAAGGTTTTCCATCAGAACACCACATAGTACCAATATGATCAATGTTATTCACTTCACCTGTCAGTGGTCATAATGTTGTGGCTGATAGGTGTGAGTTTGTACAGAGTAGGTAGACAAACTAATAAAAGAGATAAACCACACTAAACCCCAGTAACTAAACACATCAGTCTTTGGCACCGTCACACTGGTCCAGCCTGTTTAAGCAAAGTGTGGTGGACTGACGTTGGCTCAGCCTTGTTTTGAAATGGGTCCAAACCTCCATAGACAAGGCAACCATGCAAACACCCACAAATCAAGCATTTCCATTTATTCTAAGGTATTTCAGACTATTCAGCACTAATTTAAACCGACAAAATGAAGGTTTAACAAGCTACAAAGAGCAAAATCACTGAAATTGTGACTTCCATCCAAAGCACCAGATTTTCCAACATCACTGAAACCATAAAAATATGAGATATTACATAGAATGGATATAGAATATTAGATTTACAGTATGTAGTGTTATGTTAAGTGCAAGGAATAAAGCAGAGAGAGATGATTGCCCATAGTGCCATGCACAATTAGATGTGATTAAAAGTTTAGGTTGTGTTTAAAGACGCTAATTGAAAGCAAATGCTACCCAACAGATTTATGGTTAAAATCAGTCTCTAAGCTGCGTTTATGATTAATATTTAATCAAAGGATGAGAGGTTTAATATTTAACATCCTCACTGGTATTTTAAACAGAGAGAAAATAATGGCTTCTCACTCTTGTTTTTGATCTTTTATTTCATTCCCCTCTGACATCTTCTCAAACTATTTCATGTCACCAAATCTCAGAGCTCTTACCTGCTAGTCAAGTACATAGAAATACATTTTTTTCTTGCACAGTCTGATATAAAGTATGTGTTCACCTGGATGCATTAAGCCTCTGTGCAACATTTCTAAAAAGTTTCATATTTAGGCTGTGAAAACAAAGAATGCAAAAAAAATAAATGAAAAACTGAAGCATTTTCATAAAAGCTGCACAATTTCTCAGCAAAAATGAAAATAAAAAGTACATATTTGAAAAATAAAAATAAAAAACTTGGCTCACTGTTGAACTAACCAGCAACTGAAGATCAACCATACTGTGTTTTTCTTTATGCTAAATAATATAATGTAGTTTTTCACCATTAAAGGCTTGACAGATTGTAACATGAATTATACTTTTTATCAGTTTTCCTTAAACAACTGTACAAGTGGCCAATTCAATATGACACATGTGGCACAGTAATCATCTTTTTTTGCACTCATAATGACGGCATTTACACTGACAGCATAATTACCAGCTGTAGCAAATTAAATTTCATTGGAATTATATACACCCACCAGGCATACCATCATGACCACCTGAATAATAATGTGTTGGTTCCTCTTATGTGCTCAAAAATGCTCTGAACCATTGGGCATGGACAAGAGGACCTCTCAGGGTGTCCTATGGGGTCTGGAACCAGGACCAGGGCACTGGATCCTTTGGGTACTCTGGCTTGTGCAGTGGGGCCTCTGTCAATCAAACTTGTTCCACTGCATCCTGTTGATGCTTGATCAGAATGGGGTGTAGGAAGTTTGGAGGTCTAATCAACATGTTGGGTCATTGTCATGTTCCTCAACATGTTCCTGATTGGTTGATGTTTTTTCCATGTGGTGGGGTGCATTTTCCTGCAGGGGTAGGCCAATGACATTTGGGATTTCCATTTGCATGAGGGAGTGTGTTTGTTGTGGGATAATGTTTATTTGGTTGTCTAAGTCTCATCAACATGGATGTTAAAATCCAAGGTTTTCCATCAGAACAGCACATAGTACCAATATGATCAATGTTATTCACTTCACCTGTCAGTGGTCAGAATGATGAGGCTGATCGGTGTATTACAACACTGAAAAACAGACTCTAAGACAGAATCTGAGGGAGAAAATATCAATTACTACCCCGTGACCCTACAGAGGGTTAAGCGGTGTAGAGATAATGGATGGATGGATGTTTTCTACCAGTTATGAAGCTGTATGCATGTTAAAGCTGCTTTTTCCAGTATTGAAAGTGTTTTGATTGCTCTTAATCTACTCTATTATTTAAGATATTGTTATCGTGTTGCTTTTTTCTGACTGTATTTCTAAATCCATAGATGAAACTTAACATGAAGCAAACAAAGCATTATATAGTATTTGTGCTGAAGACTGGCAACTGATTAAGTTTCTATATATATATAAAAAACTTGTTCAAGGCCATAAATCTCCTGACGATTGCTTGACATAAATGCTACTTTCTGTTTATTATCTGACGGCTCCCTGGGGTTCCAGCGTTATCACAATACATCACACGGAGGACAGACATCTTTCACTGCCACGTCTCCGCATCACTTTGTTCGGCTCATGAATAAAATATCAAAGCAGGGTCTATTCACAGAGCCGGGGAGCTGAGAAGTACTGTTGTGTTGACGCTCAGGCTCTCTCCTTACCTCCCACTCTCGCCCTCACTCTGGATGCTTCTGGCTGTCTGCTGCCATTTGAAATGCTAATAGATTTTCTCGGTGCGCAACTCCAAACTTTCTTCCTCCTCTGTGCTACTTCTCTTCTCTGCCCACCACCTCGTCTCTCGCATGGCCTCCCCTCATATCTGTATCACCTTTCCACAAGCAGCTGTTCACTTGGCAGCCAGTTAACATAACAGCACACCTATCTGGTGCCAGTGGTTTAAAGAAAGAGTGGTTCCTTCAATCACCTTTGCCAGACTGGATTAGAGCGTGCCGGATTCAGGATGTCTGTCTGCCACGCATTTGCACATTAAGAAAACCGTGTCTGATGATAGACGTCTTCATTGTAGTTAAGTGTTTCATATTTGGATGTCTCTGTCTCAATGTTAGTACAGATACACCAGAGAACACACTGCATATTATGCTATAGCTGCAGTTACAGCCTCAACAAAATACCACAGACTGAGTTTTAGATCCTTTTTGAACTAAATATTTAACTATATTTTAAAAGTGCTATTTATGAGTGGACATACTGCTGAGCATTCCTTATAAATTCACTGTGTCACCTGTTACCTGTCGTTTTAAAATAGCTGTAGCTTGCATTATAAGTAACTTTAAAGCATGTTTAATTCATTTAAAAAGAGCATAAAATCACCTGCAAACTATGTACATGAACAGAGCTGAATTTTAGACTCAATGGGTTCACTCTGTGATACTTGTTTATCTCAATGGCTTCAAAATCCATCCATCCATCCATCATCTATACACTACTTAATCCTCTGTAGGATCGCGGGGGGAGCCTATCCCAGCTGACTTGGGCGAAGGCAGGGGACACCCTGGACAAGTCACCAGTCTATCACAGGGCTACAGATAGAGACAAACAAACAAGCACACTCTCATTCACACCTATGGACAATTCAGAATCATCAATTAACCTCAGCATGTTTTTGGACTGTGGGAGGAAGCTGGAGTACCCGTTGAAAACCCACGTATGCACAGGGAGAACATGCAAACTCCACACAGAAAGATCCCAGGCGTCCTAACCGGGACGTGAACCGAGGATCTTCTAGCTATGAGGCAACGGTGCTAACAGCTGAGAAACTGTGCAGCCCTGGTTTCGAGGAATCACAACATCTTAAGATATGACTACCTTTTGAGCATGTGTCACCCTGAAGTAAAACTGGATTTCTAATTGCCATCTGTGGAAAAATATTAAGAAAACTCTTAAGTATTGTAGAAGTTTTGCTCACAAACAGAGAGCCTTAAAACTGAGGTTTTACTCTGAAGGTCCTCAGGAAACTGAATGAATAAGCCAGAATATAAAGGTGTGAAAACAAGTGCTACTCTTTTCCTTGTTTCAGGTCGAGAGTTATTTTGATGACAGCATCTGAGCCTTTGGTTGATTTTACTTCCGTATTTACAAATGTGGAAACTGTAATGATTAGTGTTGTCACAATACCAAACTAATGATTTTAATAGAATACCGCCATAAGTATGTCAACACTGAAAATATGCTACATCAAAAACCTGAAATATCAAGTAAAGTAATGAAATGATAGATGACGGAATATGGATCTTAACATCTGTTGGTTTTTAGTTGATAAAAAAAGTAAAACTTAAAATATTTTTAACAGTGTCAGTGCCACTCAGAGGAGTGGATGTGAAAAGAAGCCGTAAAAAAACAGGAATAATTACGCTTTAATATCCAACCAGAACTGAAAGAACTCTGAATAATACCGACTTTTTACACACTCACTGTTTCTCTAACTTTACCTGACACGGTGCTGCTTGTAAAAGGTTAAATCCTTGCAGAGATAATTGCCGCAGTTCTTTTGTGCACATTTTAATCGCCAACATGAGCCCGTTCTTCAGGAATTCAGTTGATCATACGTTTGTGAGTGCGCTTGATTTTTCGCAGCTTGCAAGTTAACAGTCGCACTGGGAATGCTGTGTTCGCATATAAAGAAGACATTTGTCACATCGGTCACTTGGGTATAAAGATGGAGCCAAATTAAACCGTGATCATGGCCTTTAAATGCCTCACCAAACTCCAGTGGTGTTTGCTTGTCACCAAATAAACCACATTTTTGACTTATATTTGAGAGAACGGGCAAGATGCAATATTGTTACCTGTCACCTTCGCTAACATCTCACTCTTGGAATCCTTTGAACATATTCTTGGCTTGGCTGAGCCCAGTGTGTTGACTCCCTCAGTCTGCATAGGTAAAATATCTTTTACGACAGGCTCCTGTTGGTAATATCCAAAATAATGTTATATTTTGCATTGTGTATCTACTTTGGAAAGGCGATAACTTGCAGACTATGCTTCATGTTTTGTCATAATGAAAAGCATTCCTTTTGCAGAAGAGAGAAAAGCCACTGTTACACAACAAGGAAATGCACAGGAAATATGGCTTCTATTAACACACTGTCATTCTTAAAGTGCAGATACTAATAAATTGAGATATTGTATTGTTTTTAATGGCAGCGTATAACAATAGCTTTCTTGTATCAGTATACTGAGAAATCTTGGAACAGTCCTTTACAACAAAAAAACAAAATCATTTCATGTACAAGTTGTTTCTAATGTGATGTTATACTCCCAATTACACGACATATCATTCTTCAGTAGGTCTTTATTATGTTCATATTGTATTATTTATGTTTGCTTTTGTCTTCTCTTTAATGTGTCTCTCTGTAGGAACTCAAACTGAATGCTAGAAAAGTAGAGATTCATCTATCCATCCATGATGTTTGTTGGAACTTCTTTGGGTAGCAACCCCACCTCACCTATCCCAGCCCACAGTCCTGATTGTCAGTCAGATGGTCCATCTCCTCCATGCTGGTTAACTCAGGCACGATGTGACCTTGCCCAGGCAGAGGCCGAGCTCCGACGCCTACAAGAGCGTCATGCAACTGAAACTGAATCTGTGAAACGAGGTGTGGAACGAGCCATCCTGGGGGCTCAGAGAGAAGAGCGCCGCCTGCTGGAGAGGGTGGAGCAGGACCACCGGGACACTCAGCAACGCCTAGAGCAGGTCCAGAGGGAAAACACAGCAGCTGCCCGGGTCAGCCAGTCTCTGCTGGACCAAAGGCTCCGTAAACTGGCTCAGCTTCAGCAGCGGGTTCAGGATGCAGGCCAATCAGTTCTCAACGAAAGTGGGCCAAACCAGAACCTGCTGCTAAAGGAGGTTGCAGAGTTTCTACAACCCTGGGAAATCTCAGTTGCGCTAAAGAAAGTGAACTTCAAACCCAGCCCCCAACCTAATGCCGTCACCTTTGGAGACATTCGGATGCAAGAACAAAGCCTCTGCCTGCATGTTGGAGGTTGTGGGCCACAGGGCCAGATGTGTGCTCTCCATTCACAGGAGATCCAGGGTGAAGACACAAACCATCAAGGTTCTGAAAAAGACAAGCGCAATCAAGGACAGGGCTGGACCTCACCAACAGGAAGGGTTGTCAGAAAGATTAGCATCTCTAACCGGAATGATCTGGGGTCTGAGGAGGAACAAAAGCTCTCCACAGCAAAGATAAATCGCTGGCTTCCGAAGTGTGAACAGTCTGAGTGGGAAACATCCCAGGATGACGAGATAGATTCAGGTTCCTTCCAGCCACAAGGGAAGGATGTATTTCTGGCTGTCCCTACGGTACTTAAAAACATGGATACAGAAGGCAAGGACCAGGTGTACAAGACGAACAGTAATGGAAAACAATATTCTCCCAGAAATCAAAGGAAGTTGCTTTCTGTGGCCTCCAATAGGATGTCATCCCCCTCACCTGAACGAAGACAGGAGCATGCTAAACTGGGACACTTCTTGAGTTTAGACAGTCAGTATGGCGATAAAGGAAAAGTGAGTCAAGATTCCAATAGCAGACTATTAAGGCACGGCAACAGTATCCTAACATCTCCCAGGATGGCTCCAAGAGACTCAATGGCCAGCCAAAGCTGCCTTGACCTCACCTCCAGGGGCCGACCTCACTCTCGCCTCAGCCAGTCCTCGGATGAACACTCTTTGGGGACGCTTGGTGACTCTGGTAGAGCACCATCACCAACAGACAGCCTCGACTCCAGCTATACCTTCATCGTCAGCCCGTCTCATGACTACAGTCTGAACAGAGGCTCCCTGAGCTATGGTTGCCGCTTATCAAAGTCTGCAGTGGACTTGACACACAAGACACGCCCATTGATCAGTGGTGGGACCAATGATCACGGAGTGTGGAAAGTTAAGTGCAGCAACTTCAACTCCATGTCAAGCACCATCTCAGCCTCGCCAGCTCTCAATAGGGGACCTCGGCTTTCTGACATGGGGCAGACCCTGTCTTACCCAACATATAGAGGTCATAATGTTTTGCACCAGCCACACAAAAAAGCTGCACCGGCTGGATCAAAACAACACCATGTGTCTCGTTCTTTATCCATGTCAGTTATAGATGGTTCCTCTCAAGACCCAAAGAGAGGCAGAGGAGAAAGAGGAGAGCCAGCACTGGCGGAGTTAGAGGAGGAGGATGACTCGTCCTTCTCACTATTCAACCCCAAAGACGTCCCTCTCATTGTGCAGTTTGGAAAGCAGGGTTCAGGTCGGGCTGACCTTACCCTGCCCAGCGGCATCCATGCAACACCACAGGGCCAACTCTTTATAGTGGACTGCGGAAATGCACGTGTTCAGGTATGTGTTATGTGAAACTTTTACAATCTACACTATTTGTGTGAAGATGTCTTTGAGGTTAAAACTGAATCTGAACTCTGAAACAGGTGACTGATCCTCGGGGAAATGTCCTCCAGCAAGTCTCCTCCCCAACTGCTGATGGTTCTGCTAGACGATGTCGAAACTACTTTGACATCGCTGTCAATGCTAAGGGTCTGATTGCACTGAGCTGTGCAGCAGAGAGAGCCTTGCTTGTGTTCAGCCGGCATGGTCGCCTGCTCCAGACCTTTGGAGGGTCTGGGCTGAGCTCTGCAAAAGATGAACTGGAAGCTCCCAGGGGTGTGACTGTAACCAGGCTGGATGAGTTCTTGGTTGCTGACATCCGGAAAGGTACCCTCATTGCCCTGAAGCTCGAGACTAAGACAGGCTCTCGTCTTGAGCGCACAGTGGTGACCGGATTCCACCGACCCTACTTAGTGGCAGCTTGCTTGAGCTCAGGTATGATAGCCGTGTCCGAAAGGGGCAACGAAACAGGTCGAGTGCCCTGCATCAAAGTCCTGGAACCAGGCTGGAACACAGTGAGAGTTCTGGGTGTCTGTGCTGGGATGGGGCCGGTCCTGGCCTGCCCCTGGGGTATCTGTATAGATACAGATGGTAACGTTTTGGTAGCAGACTGGGGGGAGCAGCACAGAGTCCTGCTATATCCTGCACAGGGAATGGGGTGGCCAATAGTAAACCAGGGTTTAAGTAGTCCACGTGGCCTTACACTGTTACCTGAGGGTCAACTAGCCGTATCAGATAGCATGCACCACTGCATTAAGATCTACCAGTACAAAGCACCCCAAGACTAGAAAGAGCTGACATGTAAAGATACACAATGTTCAAAGAAAACTATGGTGAAAGAAATCAATCACATCTGAGACCTATTGTGTATTTGTTCCTATTAAACCAACGTTTTTCCTGAAGTACAACAATCAGCTGCAGCCTCTAAGCTCAGACTGTAAACTTCTGCAATTAGACTGACAAATGATGTATTGGTGTTTGGTCCAGCTGCACTGTAGAAGTCATGTGTCCGCCTGGATTTGAAAGCCAAAGGCTATCCATTCATCATTAAAGGCGAAAGCTATAAAGCTAAGCTACAGAAAGAGAGAGAGAGAGAAAAAAAACACTGGTGCTACACTGAGCATCCACAGCGTTCACTGCAGTGTGTTAGTTTGTTTTAGTGTAGCTGCTCTGAAGCATTCAGGGTCAGATAGAATTGCTGTTTGTTTCCCGACTGTGGTTTGTAGATTAGACTTCAATTACAGTCTGCCCAATGCCTGTGGTGCTCTGTGATTCCAAAGCTGCTAATATGCAGGCAGTAGCTGAGGCCAGCATCCACTGTGCATAGTTTTAATATCAACAAATCCAAGACAAACATGAATGCGGTCATCCACTATTTATTACACTTAAAAAAGAGAGATTTTTAAGTGGTGGGACAGAGATTACTTTGTATTCCAGTGTGGCATTTTTATTTTGATGTGTTTGAATGAGACGGATTTCAATGTTTCAATTGAACCTTGTCATGATTGGATTCAGTAATTCCTTCAAATTCTACAATTTGTCACGCTGTCACTGATCTTTACTGACGGCGAGGGGCGCTCGGCAGCTTCTTCCAGCCCTCCCACTCCCTTCTTTCACCACAAGTGTCTGTCATGTAAATCTATCACTCTTTGATGGATTCTGTTTTTAACACATGGATACACTGATGCCTTCAAATACACGTGGGTGAAGCATCGATGGTGGAGCCAGAGTGCCTTCCAAATTTTCTTTTGTGAGATGTGTCTGTGTGTTACAGATGTTTTATTCACGAGATCACCCGCTTTTTGGGATGAGGCATGAGGTGTGGAGTTGTTAAGTGTGCGTTTACGCAAGATGCTTTGCTGTAGTTTTTCATTTTTTTGGGAAACTTTTCACTTTTAAGCCTGTCTCACTCAGTTTTGAAAGGAGAATCCCTAATCTCAGGCGTGCATGCATAACAAGATTTGAAAATAACGGTGCATTAGACACGACAGGATATTATTAAAATGATCAGGCCAGAGGAAGCAATCAGGGAGCAGCTCATGTGACTCATGAGATAAACAACGTGGACACCATGGTGCAACAACTTGCTGTGACATGAGAAGCAAACAAAAGGAGAAGGCTAAATAAGTCTATAAGAAAAGGATGTGGTTAGCATGGTTTTCCTATTCTTCAGCAAGCTTTAACTGTCAGTTTTACTATCTGTAGCTAACGTTTGCTCCAAGGGCCAGAATGTTCAGCAATGCTTGGAAGCAGAGTCTCCAAAGTGCTCTGGGCAGTAGTGAGATAATCACAACCATCTACATTTTAACTAAAAATATCAAACATCTTTGAGCTAATTGGCCCTGATGAGACTCTAAGAAGTTCCAGAGGTTTCAGAGTGGATCTGAAACCACTCACATTACCAAATAATCTGCGCCGAACATCCAAGAGCCCAAATCAAATTTCTACTCCAACTCTCATAAGAACTGAAATTGGGGTAAATGGGGCTTAAACTCTTGACACCTGCACCGTGGCTTTAGTCCGCTACAGTTAAGATTAAAAGACATGTTCTTACTGCACTAAATTTTTGTCTTGCAGCTTGGTTGCACATTACTTTCCAGACTAAGGTTTCATATTTAACAGAAAATAGTCAGTTTACAGTTAGAGAGTAAAAAACGTCTGGCATATGTGAGCTTGTTTTACCTTCAATATTGCAATTCTGTCATTCATAGGTTTTAGAAATGGAAATAACTTTGGGTCTGGGAGTTTTCATGATGTGATCCTTGAGGGTTTTTTGACCCTGAGAGCAATAATATAACCAAATACTGAAGTTTTAACCTTCCAACAGTATAACTAAATGATTATTTGCTGAAATACAGCTTAGATGTTGATACGTCAATAATTTAACACTATGATAATACCTCACAATCTGTACTCACTAATTGTTTGGTTCATTTTTTACAGGTCATCTGCTCTGCTTTTTTGTTAACTTAATATTTTAATGCTATTGTTGTATTGCTATTTTAAACCAATAAAACCACTGGAGTGCTTTTCTCCCACTTGGATCCCATCCAAAGTGTTCCAACGCTCTCATCCTTCTCTCAGATCAAACCATGACATATTAAAGCAGACACAATATGTTGGAAGGCATCCAGCTGAGAGTGTGAGCCATTATTCACAAAGACAAGCTTGTTTTATCTCATTATTTTGGATTTCATGACTATAGACATGTTTGTTCCTGGGCAATCCATTGTTTCAATGATGTGCATGTTAAAAGGAATAAAAATATTAGGTTGAATTTTGTCTATTGTGATATTTTCCTGATCAAGGGTTTCTTTGTCTCGTAACACAAAAGAAGGTAGGAGCCCTGGTATTATAAGTCCTATCATAAGGAGCATCACAATGGTTGAGTCTCAGCATCATGAAAAACAGCCAAAACGTTTCACAACTACTGAACAGTACAAAGATATTTTATATGCCTTTTGGAGAATTTGAAAAATACAGTTGCTGTACATGAATATTTCATCCACAAATGACATTACAGAATCTGATTATTTATCACGAGGTGAGTTAAATTCAGATTTAATACAAATTTAATAACCACAAAATGCATTTCCACACAGAGAGAACTGAAGGAGCAATCTCCAGGGTCCAACGCTCACCTCCTCCTATCTTGTTGCCAAGTGAACAATAACATGAGGGCTTTGTTTGCATTTCAGTCAATTTCCTGCACATCTAAGAGACTCGTGCCAGCCTCTCCACAGATCAAACACGCCCTCCCTCCCCCCAGCTGTTAATCAGCAGTTCAGTATTCCCCTCTCATTGCTGGCTTCACAGATTGAAAATGTGTCATGATTGCTTAGCGGGGAAAAAACGACGTCCGCTTCCTGCTGCAGTACCTCTTGTTCAGATTGAAAATAATCCTGAGGTGGTTTTGCTCGGTCATGGTGTCCTGTCGTACCAGAAACGGCACAGCGATGTCATCTTTATAGATGTAGTTGTACCTTAACAGGAACATTTCTATGAGCGTTCCTCAAATAGACTGTATGAAAGATAAAGGACAAACCCTCTGTGACGTCACCCAGGTTTCCTGAACTTTGAGTTTAAAACTCAGTGTCACCAACTTTGCAGTGCCTGACGCGTCTTAACTCCTAAATAATCCAAAAATGAGCAAAGAGGTGGAGCCTGAGTGGTACTGAGGCAAATATCTCTGCACCCTGGACTGTCCTATGACAAATTAAATGTTACTGGTTAAGTCATATAACAACTCACCACCAGCAGAGTTGTTGGAGAATTAGCTATGAAAACCAAAACTGTTTTTATACCAGGCTAGAAACATGTTTACTTCTACAGTAAAGTCATGCATTTTATTATAGTGGTCTATTGAATTGACTCACTTTCGGGGTCAGCTTCAAGTGGCCATTTGAGGAACTGCAGCTTTTGGCATTTCCGTGTCGGATTTCTCAGCCTCAGATGTTGCCACTTGGTTCCTCGTAGAAGCCCTGTATGATTATTAATTAACATCACTAGACTCTGCGGTGGGTATCAGCTCATAAATCTACAGCACCATTCTCCATCCCTGACTTAATGTACCTTTAAGCTGCCTCAAAATCCATATCTTACCTGTTCAGAGAGAAAATCCTCCATGGCCTGACCCAGTTTTCAATCTACACTATATCTGCTTACTCTGAACTACCATGAGTGAGCCAATGGCTTGCTTAGACAGTTTTATTTCAGCTCCATCATAAGTGAAATAACCAGTCAATGCCTTTGCTGAGCATTTCATTCTTGAAACTGCTCTGCACTGATAACAGTCTCAAAAACACGGATTCAGACTTTCAGTGTTTCAGATTAAACAAACCTGAGAACCAACCCTGTCAACTCCTCCACCAGACTGCTAAATGATGAAAATTAATTAGTCTTCAGAATTGGTTTCCAGTTAGAACAAGTATGGCTGAATTACTCCAACATTATGATACTGTGCAGCAAAAGTAGCTCTGCAGAATTTGAGTCGAGTTGTAAGTGAGCTGGTGTGCTGAGGCTGCAGTGAGTTGTGGACGGGTGAGTGCAGAGAAAGTCAGGATAAATCTGCACATTCTAGAGGAGGCAACAGAGTAGAGTTAAATCTAACCTGTTTTAAAGCAGAAAGGGAGTGTTTTTATTTTTAAAAACAACTTCAATACACAGAGATTAGTTTTTAGAGTCTCAATCAATGACCAGAGAGGGGCTTTAAGCTAACTAGCATGCAACCTGAGCCAAATACACTAAGCAATCTTCTTCAGCAACTTCACAATCCAACAAACCATACACATTTAGCATCACACAACAACATGCAAGCTGCAAACATCTAATGCCATGTTATCAACTAAACTGGTATCAAGCAGTCCAGTTAATGCCCAAACAGCAAAACAAACTATGTAATACTTGGATTTCTGCTGTTACCCAAACAGTAATTTACCCAGCTGCCCTCTGGGTCATGACTAAACAGCAGCCAAGCCACAGGCTTTTCTTAGAACAATTTATACTCTGATACAGCAGGGTTACATAAAATTGGATGATACCAGACAGTTAATATGCTAATGGTTTTAATTTCTGACATTTGGTTCCCTCATTAGTAAATACAGTTAAGACAGCAGTTTGGAAGCAGTTAAAGATGGAGTCACATACATCCGAAGTATATCACTTTCAGTCTCGAGCATCTCTGCAGCACCACAATGCTGCATTTATAATGGTGTTTTGTGTACACATTTTACTTTATCAGAAAACTGCAGCTCTTGCGATATGGATATTGCATTTGGCCATATGGAAATTAATTTACTGTTCAGCCCTTCTATATAATGATAATAATGATAATAATGTCAGCTGATTTTGATGCATTTTTGCTTTACCTTCAAATTACAATTAGGTCACTGCATGCACAATGAATTCAACTCCTCTGTAGTTAGAAAAACTTCTATATTTCACAGAGCTGTAAGTTTTCTAAAAACAAAAAAAAAGATACTCAACACTAAATTCAAACACTGCAGGTTTGGAGCACCAAGACTGGACACTGTTGGTTTTTTGTGGCCCAAAACTGCAGCCAGTTTATTTGAAAGCTACCATGAACTTCAGCAGGATAATAGTTTTTCAGGCAAGTAGCAATGGCGTCATTAGACCCTGGCCTCCTAGACTGTATCCGTAAATGTTTTATAAATTTCCCCAAATATGTCTGTCTGTCATTCCAATCCAGTAATAAACCCTCTTAAAAATAAGCCCATATAGCCTTGCGCATGCTGTTGAGTGCAGGAGTTACGGGGTTTGTCATTATGAGCATCTGGTGGTAGCCGGTTAACTGATTCACTTAGGCAAGAATGGAAGGTTTGGCATTTAAGGAAAAAAAAAGTTAAAGGCCAGACAGTGCAGATGAGGCAGGAGGAGGAGGTGGAGTAAGCGTTACCTCCTGTTTCTGCAGTTAGGGAAGTTCTCATTTGACTAGATGTTGCGAACATTTCTGATGTTTTTGTCAGTATCACAGACAGCAGGTATGGCCTCATTATTATTATTATTATTATTATTATTATTATTATTAGTTATAATTAGCTATTTTAGTTTTCTTGTGTCCTGGGATTTTCTACTCTCTTCTCCTGGATTATTCAAAGGGTCAGCCAGATTACAGAGGATTAAAAACCTGTAAAATATGCTAATCGCTCTTCAGGTAGCTAAAACTAATAACTCTGGACCAGCTCCGTGGTTTGCAAACCTTTTTGTCATAATGTACACCTAACCCTTTCACTTTTAAAAGCCTAAAACCGAACAGTTATTACTTTTAAACATAGACCGATCAGGCATCACATTATGACCACCTGCCTCATATTGTGTTGATCCCCCTTATGTGGTCAAAAATGCTCTGAACCATTGGGCATGGACAAGAGGACCTGTCAGGGTGTCCTATGGGGTCTAGAACCAGGATGCTGGCACTGGATCCTTTGGGTACTCTGGCTTGTGCAGTGGGGCCTCTGTCAATCAAACTTGTTCCACTGCATCCTGTTGATGCTTGATCACAATGGGGTGTAGGAAGTTTGGAGGTCAGATCAACATGTTGGACCATTGTCATGTTCCTCTACATGTTCCTGATTGGTTGATGTTTTTTCCATGTGGTGGGGTGCATTTTCCTGCAGGGGTAGACCAGTGACATTTGGGATTTCCATTTGCATGAGGGAGTTAGAGAACCACAGGTCTGATGAACCTGCACTCACTCTTTGATATCAATATCTTTGATATCAATGTGGAACTTGAATTAAGCAGAGGCAGAAAATGGGATGACCTTACTTTTCAGAGAACACATCATCTCACATTTTATATTCAGGTTAAAGTCTAAATAATTCCGGACTGGATTAAGCCTCTAATGTATCAGGATCCTAAAAAAAAACGCCTCTGAAATCAGGTAAACTTTGTCCTGACCTCCTTAAACTAAACAAGTCTGTTATATAAAGTGCAAGCAGTAATATTAACTCCTTTTTGCACAAAACTCTTCTGAAGTTTCAAACTTTAAGGACGGGCTACGTATATTTCCTGGAATGCTACACACTTTCATGTCTATCCTCCTTGGCTCTGGGTATTTCTTGGCACAACAAAACTCACCCAACTACTTAGCGGCTCTGTGTATTTGCTGGAATAACACTGCATCTCAGGCAACATGTGTTTGTGCCTGATTGAACGAAGCAACTGTGAGCTCTGTGACATCTTTATTATCATTATCTCACTGGTTAAAAGTTTAATTAAATACACACATCGCAGCAGATCAAGTACTGTGACACCAACTCACCCGTGTGGGTTTGTGCAGGTCGAGAGCTTCAGGTTGTTCAAGTTGCCGTGCAGGAAAGGCCACGTTGTTGTGTTTTCCTGCCACTAGATGTTACTAAAGATGCACATTTAACGACTTGTACCTTTGAAGCAAAGCAAAGGGCTGCTGAATCTCCTTTTCTCTGAGAGCTGCATGTCCTCCTTCTGCTGCATTCGTCTTCCTGTTTCCCTCTGCAGCACCACCTGTTTCCCATCAGCTGATCCAACTATCCTGCTCCTCCATTGTTCGCCACTCATCCTGTCATCCAGTTTTCCTGTTCCTCACTTAGCTCACCTCCTTCTCCTCAGTTCACTTCCTTACTGTACAGTGTGTCATTTACAGTGAAGATCTGCAGCTGCCAAAATCCTGCAGAAGTGAGAAAACATAACACCAAGGAAGAAGAGCAATAAACTTATAAAAGCAAGCGCTGTCTAAGTTTCACAATAATGCTTTTATATAAAGACACAGTAACCTCGTGCTCTCTGCATTCACATTAATGTCATTGCTTTAATTGACACTTGAGCTGTGGAGGAATTATGGAAATGAGTCGGCTCCTACGCACAAGACACAGACATAAAATTACCAGATTATTTAATGAGTGAAATACATTTGCACTGTACAAGGGGCTCACAGTGTCTGTTTCTTAGAGTGAAAAGCAAATTGCATCAGCTCTTCTTGCATTTTTAACCCCTAACATGAATATTCTTGTCTCTAAACTGTTTTCACTCACTGTCAGCTTCAGCTCCACCGAACTCTTCACTAAATCTACACCGATCGGCCGCAACCTTGTGACCACAGACAGATGAAGTAAATAACATTGATCATAACATTTTTTGCCTCTGCTTAATTCAAGTTCCACATTGATATCAAAGAGTGAGTGCAGGTTAATCAGACCAGCGGTTCTCTAACTGTGGGGCTTGGAATTAGTGTCACTTATGAGAATTTACAGAGAAACACTGATCAGCCACAATATTCTGACCACTGACAGGTGAAGTGAATAACATTGATCATGTTGGTACTATGTGGTGTTCTGATGGAAAACCTTGGATTTTGACATCCATGTTGATGAGACTTAGACACCCAAATAAACATTGTCCCACAACAAACACACTCCCTCATGCAAATGGAAATCCCAAATGTCACTGGCCTACCCCTGCAGGAAAATGCACCCCACCACATGGAAAAAGCATCCAACAGTCAGGAACATGTTGAAGAACATGACAATGGCCCAACATGTTGATTTGACCTCCAACTTCCTACACCTCATTCTGATCAAGCATCAACAGGATGCAGTGGAACAAGTTTGATTGACAGAGATCCCACTGCACAAGGATCCAGTGCCAAAATCCTGGTTCCAGACCCCATAGGACACCCTGAGAGGTCCTCTTGTCCATGCCCAATGGTTCAGAGCATTTTAGATGACATAAGGGGGACCAACACTATATTAGGCATGTGGTCATAATGTTATGCCAGATCGGCGTATATGACCAATACACCCACATAAATAGAAGAATGCACACCCAACGTGAGACACTTTCACGAGGCCTCAGCTTTGAGTCCTGCAACTAATCTTAAGCAAACACATTTTCAATACAAGCTTCCCTTTGTCCTTATTGTCAGTCAATGAGTATAGTTTCTTACAGAAGCAGAGTAATTAAAAGCTACTCCTGAACTTTCCACCTTACAGTAACACATCTGTCAGCTCAACCTGGAGTCGTGTGACTGGATAGTTCGTATGCAAATAGAGTTACCTCCTTATTAGCCACCTTGGTTGCCTTGGTGAAGTAGCTCTTTTTTCTCAAGATGACATTTTTTACCTTAAGCTCTTCAGTGTGGATAAAAATATGCAGATAAAAGGAAATAACCTTTTTCTTTATTTTGAAAATTCTGTTGTAGGACTTTTCATTTTCTCACACCCAGTTGAGAATTCATGAAAGTATGTCAATGACAACAGCTGTACTGTGTTTAGATGTAAAGAACTAAACTCAACCTTAGCCGATACTGATGCCGATTATTGCTGATCAAGAAAGGCTGATAACCGATACTTGGAGCCAATATACATTAGATGTAATGGTTTAACAGCATGTGATAGCATAACTAGGCTTCTTCAATAATAAGGGTGACTATAACTGAATATGTAAAATAGAAATAGGAGTCAATAAAACTGTCACTTGCAATTACGTCTGCTGTTCTTCTCTATTTACTTAATAGTTTAATATTTCACTTTTATTGTCCACTAAAGTCAAATCTTGAATCATTATTAATTATTGTTTTCCAGACTGTTTTCTGTGGCTGGCTTCTAACTTAGCCGCTAGTCGTTAGCATGGCCTTAGCCACTGTGAGAGGAGCTAATTTCCTGGTTTGTGTTTGTTGTTCAGCTTTTGCAGTCTCTGCTTGAGAGACATTTCTAAGACCACAGAGTGACAACAGACAGAGAGGAGGCTGCATCAGACCTGAAGTAGCGCATTTATCAATAATCAGTCAATAACAACCGATACCGATGATTGGAAAAATGCCAAATATCTGCCACAATAATCCGTCCCTACTCCCTACATCTGGATTAGGTTTTCCCATCCATTTATAGACACTTGACTGGATGACAGTGCTCCTAGCCATAAGAAAAATGATGGGAATCATCATATGCTGTGGCCTCACAGTCACCATATGTAAAATCAGTTGACCCCCTGTTAGAGAGTTTAAACCAGTGTGTTCGATGGCACGCTCCTCCACCATCATCAAACACCAAATGAGAGAATATCTTTTGGATGAATGATGCTCCATCCCTCCCATAGAGAGGCAGACACTTGGAGAATCGATGCCAAGGCACATTGAAGCTGTTTCTGGCGGCACATCAAGTCAAGTCATGTCACCGTTATTTATAGAGCGCATTTAAAACTCAACTGTTGAGCCAGTAGAGAAATTACACTGGCATTATGAATTCACCTAACAAATTTAAATACTGAGGTTAGACCCTGCAGCGTTATTTATGATGTGAACTTACCTGATCTACAAAACTGTATAAAAACATTCATTTACCCGACTAAATTAAGTATTAAGAATGCATATTATTAATTATGGAGATTAATCTGCCTTATTTAAATATCAAAGCTGATGCCCTACAGTAATATTAATTATGAAAAATGATCTGGCAAATTTAAAACTAATACCAAGACTCTAGAAATACAGACACAGAAAACCCAACAACCCAAGAACATCCAAAGGATTCCTTGAGTAGCATATTCGTGTCATGTTCCCTTAATGTTGGCTTTTCTTTTAATTTGTCATCTTTTTCATATATTTTTCAGTCGTCTTTAAAAATTCGAAGCCAGATCGACATCTGCTGCAGTGCTGCGTAGAAACTCCACCGCTACATGAATATTAGCTGTTAGTTAAAGTGACAAGATGTTCACGTTTTAGCATTCAGTGAGCTTTGAAATAAACAGAAACAGATGGAAATAACCATTGAAACAGGCTAAATTATGGTGCAAGAGGTATCAAGTATAACAGCATCAAGCACTCTGTGTACTGAAACACAAAACAAGTCATCACACTGGAGGCAAAAGTGGTTGAGACCCAGCAAATATCAGGTATGTCATCTGTATAACAGACTGTAAAAGCTTTTGTGAACCGTTAATCATGCTGTAGATTCAGGGCATGTCGTGTTATGACCCCAGGAGCTGTATGTTAGTTTTTCCTAATTTGGAACAAGAAGTTGCAAGACGTCCAAAAGCTGTCAGAGATGTGGAGAGAGGAGCGTTCCGATGCAAACATTAATTACAAAACCAAACTTTCATCCATCAAAGCAAATGTTTGCGGACTATTTTAAATCCTATAATAACATCAAATACCCATGGGGGCACACAGGGGAAGTGCAGTTAGGAAATGTAGCTTTCAAGGATAAAACACATCACGAAAATAGAGGACAAATCACCGTCGGATCTGTCTGCAGAGCCCTCCTTTTCTATTTTTCAAAATAGTCTAAAACTGTTCGGTTTTCGGCTCCCAGGAGGCCGCCGTCAGCCCGCTGCCAGACTTTCATCTCGGCACGATGCAACCACATCACAGGCCTTCCATGACATTCAGCTGTAAAGTGCACTGAAAGCAAACACATTAAAGAAAGAAAGAACCACACAAAGCATAGGTAGGGGATGTTTATAGCACCACTTTCCATTTAATTAATGAATGTCATTAAATACCAATCCAATGAAAAATGATAAAGAACTCTCTTTAGGCCACATACGAGTATGGAATTCACAGCCCTCCCACATCCACCCTCGGTTTTAATGGCCTTATTCCCATTTTTCCTTCCTGCCTGCTCACAGACACAGTGCGAGGGAGCCAAGTTTGTTCAGTAAACTTGGCCGTCTTTTATAGTTTGTACTGTATCATAAACCTGCACAAGGTCAGGCTTTGGTCGGTTTGCTTTTCTGCAGGCTGTTTTGGTTGTCAGCAGGAGACCAGCTATGGGGGCCAGTTTATAACAAATATCAAAGGCTTCCATAAAGGCCAAGGCCAGGAGCTCCTTAAATATGATTGTTCACTCGTTAAAAAATGGATCTTTACTAGCAAAAAAATAAGAATGTCAAAACAAACCCAGCCTTGTGTGCATCTTAACTTAGTCCTATAGGGGCAAATAAATAAAAAAACCATTAGAAAATCCCTTTTTTCATGTAACTTATGCTGATCAGTACAGTTTGGAAAATAAGGTCCAAGCTGAGAATGAGCACAGTGACGCTGCTCTGAACTTTTAATGCATCAGCATGATCTTGTCTGTGAGAGCTCGGCTCAGCACACGCGGCGGAAAGGCAGGAATGTAAGCTTTAATGTCATTCAGTTTGTTCTTCCTCTGCTTGTCTGAAGGCGCTAAAGAAAGAGATCACTTCCTCCCTCGTCTGAACCCGGTAACTCATGGTGGAAACTGCCTTTTCCTCGAGGCGCAAGAATGTCCAACTCCACCTAAAACAAAGACAATCAAAATTTAAATTGAACGTTCTGAAAGCAGGCCACCACAGACCACTGTTTTTGCTTTTACGTCTTAAAATAACAACCAATATATTCAACTTATCAATTAATCTGTTAATTATTGTCCTACATAAAGTGACGAAAAATAATTGAAATCATCAGTGGCCTTCTGCTCGACCTTCTCTGATTTGCTTGAAACGTTTTTATCATAAACTATGGATATTTGAGGCCATGTTTGAATGACAATATCTCAGGAACTACTAAAGATAAAAGACACGTGAAATTTAGTTCATATTTCAACTCACTCATAATCAGAGACTACATGATCGACTGTCCAGAGTTGCACATTCTAAATTAATGGCGCGATGAGAAAAAAAGGGAGAATTTCAGGCTTTTATCTTTAATAACTCCTGGGATATTGTTGTTCAAACATAGAACACCACATAAACAAATCATCTTGGAAAGTATTTGATACATCAAGCTAAAAATTCACAAATAACTTTAAAAAAATCCACATTTTACCCTTATTAGAAATAGAAAATTAAAAATGGTTGAGCGGAAGTTGTTGTAAAAATCTGATGATTTACGATAGAATGACCCATGACTAAAATAAAAAAAAACAAAAACAAATGGCTGCTGATGAATTAATCATTTCAGCAGTAAACCACAAACTCAAAGTAAAAGTTTAGTAGAGAAAATAGTCAGTCGGGTCACTTACTTGAGTATCTGTCACAGGGGCGTCTCTCTCTTGTATAAGGCTGCACTGGTGGGACCCTCAAACTGTAGTTTGATGGCCTGTTTGAGATTAAGCTGTGGGTCTGTGGTTGTCATAGTGACCATAACATCCTCTGGCAAGGCACTACAAGGTGGGATGGGGGAAAAACTGTAGCAAACAGGTGACAAAATGTTCTTCTGGGGTACAGAATCCCAAGCTTCCCCTTGAAGTGGGCTCTGTAGTCGGTATGGGTAGCCCAGAGGAGGGCTCTCTCTGTTTTTAGCACCAAGGGGGCTGTCCTGCCCCGGCATTATCCCAAGTGAAGCCATCACTGAGTGCCATTTACCACCAGTGTAAGTAGTCCTGTCTGCTTTTATTAGGCTCTGTTTGTTCATTTTATCATGATATTCAAGTCCAGACATGCCTTTCTGGGGCAGTTCGCAATTGTGCACCATGGCAGTGACTGTGCAAACAGTAGGAGGAGGGCTGCCTTTGGGATGCCTCTGGCTGCTTCCATGGAGGCTGCCCATGCTCCCTGGTGGAGGGAGGGTGGAGGGTCGGCTACGACTGCGTGGCAATGAGTGCTGCTGGATCTGCTGGATGAAGCTGAGGCTGTCAGCGGGCACCGTCTGCACTGTGGCCAGTGAGTGGCAGGTGGATGAAGTTTGGGAGCTCTGCATGGAGTGGAATCGTTCTGCAGTGGAACCAGGAGAAGATACTGAAGAGGACGATGTAGCAGCTATTACTTCACCTCCGTTACTCTCTGAGATGCCTGATGAGAGGCTCTTGTTGGGTCTTGAAGGAGATACAGTACTAGAGTTAGGCAGCAGACCTAGGTATGGCTTGGCTCCATAGCTCTCCAAGAGCCGGACGATGTTAAAATGTCTGTGTTTCCCAGCCACTTTGACTGGACTGCGGCCATATTTATCAATGTGATCTGGATTTGCCCCTCTTTCAAGAAGCATCCCAACAATGTTGATGTGTCCAACCTGAGCAGCAATGCTTAGAGCTGTTGCCCCTTGGTGGCATGCAAGGTGTATATTGACACCATTGGCTTCTAGGAGACGACGCCCTACTTTAGCATTTCCTGTCCAAGCTACTGAATGCATTGGTGGTCTCCCCTCTCCATCTTTTGCATTGGGGTTTGCCCCATGTTTTAAAAGTAGGTCTACAATCTCCACACATCCCTGCCAAGAAGCCACATGAAGTGCTGTACGGCCCTCAGAATCTCGGGACTCCAGGGGTACACCTCCTTTTTCTATGAGGAGAGTAGCCATATCAAGGCGACCCTCCAACACCAGGAGATAAAGCAGAGGACGTCCCTCTGCATCCCGGACATCGGTATCAGCCCCACGCTTCATAAGCAGCTCTGCAACATCAGCATGACCCTCCAGGAGGGCAGCACTCAATGCAGAATGTCCGTCATATGCTCTGTGGTCAATGGGAGAACGTCTGTCCAACAACAGCCTCACAGTGCTCCAATGACCTTCTTGGGCAGCCAGTATGAGAGGGGTCCGTCCTTCAATGTCCATCTCCCCAACACGTGCCATGCTGCCTCGTTCTGTCAAAGCAGCACAAACAGTCCGATGCCCTTCACAGGCAGCAGCGTGCAGTGGAGTCCAGCCAAGGTCGTCCTTATGGTTCTCATCCAGGCCTCGATCTAACAAGGCTCGGACAACCTCTGTGCTGCCTCTCGCTGCTGCCAGGCAGAGCGCCGTCCTGCCTTCACAATCAATGGCGTCCACAGCTGCTCCCCAGAAAAGCAACCGTGACACTGTCCTCATGTGTCCCATTGCTGCCGCAGCCAGCAGAGGAGTAACAGCAGCTGCAGCAGGGACGTTACCGTCAGGTCCAGCAGTTTCATCTATATCAGCACCGGCTTCTAGTAAAAGCTCCACTACGTCGTCATGGCCCTCATAGGCTGCTAGAAGAAGTGGGGTCATTCCATCGTGGTCTCTGTGGCCTGGATTTGCTCCACGCTCCAGCAACAGACTCGCTACCTCACCAAACCCTTTAACTCCTGCTGCTACAGAGACACAGAGGGCAGCGACTGACAGCGCAGTGCGTCCATCTCCATCAGCTAAGTCAACCTTTGCATTGTGGTCAAGCAGTATCTCCACAGTTTCATGATGCCCCATATAAGCGGCAGCGATAAGCGGTGTGCGGCCGTTGCCATCAGCTTTATCCACCTGTGCCCCATAGTCCAGCAGAGTGAGGACGATTTCCTCATGACCCCCCCACGCTGCCGCTCTGAGAGCAGTCCGACCTCCACTGTCACATCCATTTACATCTGCTCCAGCGTCCAGCAGTAGTCGAACAGCCTCACCGTGTCCTCCCCAAGCTGCAGAGCGGAGTGCTGTCCAGCCTTCATAGTCAACATGCTCCATCATGCGTGCTGCAGTTTCAGGGTCCTGATTCTTGGCCCATTCCAGCAGCAGAGACAACACTTTGATGTGACCCTGTCTAGAGGCCAAAGTCAGCGGCGTTTGACCCTGTTGATCACTAATGAATGGATCAGACCCATGTGTCAAGAGAAGTTTAGCTACGTTTGCAGAACCCTCATGGGCTGCACTGGCAAGCAAAGTCTGTCCATCTGTAGAACTAAGTTGGTTTACAGACACCCCGCTCTCTAGCAACTTCCTTATAGACAACTCCCTTTCAAATGCCTGTTGTACATCAGTCCCTTCTTCACCTATACAATGCTTAGCAACACTTGGTTCTGCATCTGAAAAACTGGCTGGAGGAATAAGTCCACTTTTCTTCAATAGCTGAGGGACATCCTGACTGACTAGAGCAGGAAGCTGAGCCAAGGATGTGGTGAGGGCTCTACTGCAACTCTGAGAAATAGCAGGTACATCTGCCCACAGCATCCACAGTGCCAATAATGAGGGTTTATCTCTATGGTGACCTGAGCAAATTAAGTGTGCTGCTAGCTGGCAAGTGTCCTCAACATCCAGGTTTGATCCCCGTAGGGTCAGCGCCATGGCAAGCATGCTGTGGCCTTCTGTTCTGCTACACAGGTACTTCTGTGTGCAGTACTTAACATCAGTCAGCCACTCCGTAAAGCTGGCATGAAACAGTAGTTTGGTGCCTCCAGGGCCATCGATCAGGAGGGGAGAGAGGGTTCGGAGTTTGTTCTGGAAGTCCTTGAGGCTGAGCGTGGTGTCCTGGGTCCAGACTGCTGTGAAAAGCTGCTGTGGTGTGAGGGGCTGAGGGGCAGCCAAGAGGACGTTGAGGAGAGGCCTGACATAGACGAAGAGCCCCCGAGGGAACAATCTCTGGCACAGCCACAGGTAAAGGCCGTTTAGAGTCCCAGGGATGTCCCGGATCTCCCGCAGACCCACCAGCGCCCCCGCCACACCGTCCAGAACACGCTCGAGAAAGAGAAAGCAGCCACCGCTCTTGATGTGCAGCAGATTCAGCATGTCGGCAGTGTCGGGGGTGAGCTGACGGCGAAGTGATGCTTGTTCGTCCAGCCGACAGAGGATGTACTGCTGCACATCACGGACTGCCGCAGGCTTCCGCAGATCATCCAGACAGAGCCTACGAAAACCTGCAACACAGAAAAGAGATGTAGTTTTGCATACTGTTTTTTGGATTTTTTTTCTCATAGTGCAACTCTTTTTTTCTTTCTTCCTTTTCTATGGAACATCACTATAGCAGGTTGTGTTGTTGTGCGTACATTTTTTATTAAATAGCAAAAGTGTTCAAATGAAGAAGACTTTACTTGATTAAAAAACCGCAAGGAGAGGGACACACTGTACCGTATAATTAGGTCATCAGGTTCCACTTCCACAAAACAACACCCCCGTCCTTCATTTATAAGTTGTTATTAAATGAAGCTGGAACAACAAGAGCCCTCAACCCAGTAACAGTTTTTAACAGTCACAGATGCTTTTTTGTTGCTATAGTTACATAAGAGGTTGGATGCCGACATTAAGGCAGTTACTGATGTACATTTACAGATTTAAGTCTTAGCAGATAATTATATTTCTTAATCAGCACTGACTGCATGGTTATTGTGGATGTAAAATCACCTGCAATACAGAACCTGTCATGATACGTCACAACAAAGGGCAAAAATGAAAGAAATTCAAACAATTTGGGGACATCGTAATAAAGGGGTGGAGCAATATAATGCATAATCCCCAACACTGCTATAGAAATAAATACACAAGCAGTCCTTTAGAAATGCATTCCATCTTGTGAACAGCTCCTTGCATGTGTTAAATATGGTCTTAATGCCAAAAATTATAAAGCAGGCCTCCTACAATAACGACCTAAATCATACAGTAGGGTTTGTGAAAAATAAAATTTCAATATTAAAGTATCTTTTTTAAGATGCAGTGACCATATTAGCATTGCTGACAATGACCTTGATAACCTACCTTTTTGTGGATGACTTGCGTTTTAGGTTTTTGGCATCGTGGCCATATTTAACTGATGCAAGAAGCCTTCACTAAGAAGGAACTAGGATTGAACTGATATGGGTGTTTTAGAGCTGATACAACTGGTTGATTATTGGTGATCAAGAAAGGCTGATAACTGATATTTGGATCCAATATACATTAGCTGTAATGTTTTAACAGCATGTGATAACAGAGAACCTGAACACAATACACCTGAAAGATTCAAGGATGTGCATTCATCTGTATGTGATCACTACAAAGACCCAGCAGTGCATTGTCTTCACAGTCAGAAGTGTCTTGTTAGTAATTTAGAAAACTGTTGTTTGTTCACTGTATGTCAATCAGTAGTCATCAGAACTAACAGACAGGAAAACAGTATTTTACTGCCCAGTCATGGCTGCTCACAAGTGGCAGCTTCTATTCACGTCTAGCTCCAGAAATTCAGAGCATAATTATATTCTGCAGCACCCATTATGAAGAGTATGTACCTGAGAACATCTTGCAAACAGCCTTATTATGGCGTCGGACGGAGCAGACCAGCAGCAGCCAGCCGGGCAGCAGGTGTTGATTAGCTGCCAAGAGCTCCGCGATGGAGCCGCTCCTCCCTTCTCCTTCACCCGATCCATATTCTACGTCCAGAGAGTCCACGACCAGCATCAGAGTCTGAGCAGGAGGAGGAAGGTCCAGCAGGGGTCCCAACACTGCTCTGAGGACATGTGAGGAAGAAGCAGAGACACAAAGGAGCAGAGTCAACATAAGACAGCGATTTGAAAGCTGCAGGAGCTGTGGGCGTACGAGGGTGTTGAAAGAAGTCCTAACAATGTGAGCATTTTCTTTTACATTGACTGACAAGAGCAGGTCAGACCTTTTGCATATAGTCGTGATATTAAATGAAACAGTTTGGATCGATAATCAGGCTGCTGCTGTGCGGTGTTCTCCCATGACTTCAGGCTGTTTCACATCAAGCGTGAAATGTTTTACGGAGCGTCTTTTGTTTTTCCATTTCGCATATGGTAGAAAGAACCCTAGCGTAGCTCTGGGGCTTTGAGATCCGCAGCCGGTGTGCAAAAATATAAAATCATCCCAAGGAATTTCACAAAAACTCAAATCAGTCATTGAACTTTTACACTTTGAGAGTCATTTCTGTCAAACTAACATCACAACAGGCCCCAAAATGGTGCTTCTACCAGCTGTAGCTGGTAAAATGAAAACATTATTAAGCATTATGCCTTTAACCCTGAAATAAAGCTGTAAATGGGGCACTAAAGCGGCATCTTCCACCGTAATTAAAACGCCGGAACTCGCCGTAAAACAGTAAAACAATTCAAAGCCTGGCAAGAGCCTAAATCGCGGTGCAGCTGCCCTTTAAAGAGCACCGTCAGCAGCCACACCCTGCTGTGATCTGAAGGTGAGTCAGGTCAGTGGAACTTCTGAAATGCTATGCTCCACCCAGGTAACGCTCCCACACACAGGCTGATATGCTTATACACAATCAATGCATACTCATGCACGCAGGGATTAAAGTGGGATTTGTGAGGAGAATTAGCTTCTGTCCATTGAGTTCAGGGCTCACAGATCACACTGCAGACAGTAGAACAGTAGAAATAGGGACTTGTAGTTAAATGAGTAGATAGACAGATAGACAGATAGACAGATAGATAGATAGATAGATAGATAGATAGATAGATAGATAGATAGATAGATAGATAGATAGATAGATAGATAGATAGATAGATAGATAGATAGATAGATAGATAGATAGATAACCATCAGTTGTGTTGTACTGATTGAAGAGAACAGTTTGACGTGTCAAATTTGCATGACACAACATATTAAATGATACTGAAGAACAAATTTCCCCTCTATGAAGCTCTGTGAAGTCCCAAGAAACAACAAAACAACATCTCAAATAAACAAGCCTATTCCCAGATACGCTGCAGGGCCAGAACGCCTTTCTAAAAAATGCCTTTTGATTTTTTTGACTTATGTTTGCACGCGATTGATGGATCAGGAAAGACTTAAATACCTGACATGCATAAAAACAGACTGCAGATTTTTTGTCTCTGCAAAGTATCTGCAGCAGCTCACAGACTCGGTAAAACAAACTGTTTTCATTATTAGGCCGACTGTCTGTTGCCTTTAGGCAGCAAAACTGACAGCTCCCTGCAATAAGCCGCTTTATACACCAGAAAAAAAAGTTTGATTCTCCGGAGGAAACGATATTTAAGCTTCTGCAAATGAAACTAGCAGCAGCTCTGAACGCAACTGCTTTGTTTCCAGTTATTTCACTGAACAAACTGAGAATCTGTTTGCTCTGCAGTAGAAAGTTGTCAGGTTACTCAAACCGAGCTCGATCACAATGACACGTCTGTAAAAGTAAAGTCTGAAGACGATATGGATTGTGCTGCTGTGTGATGCCACATCTGAGTCGAAGACAAGAAGGAAACGTTCTACATGTGTTTGTTCAGTGAACGTCAGAGTCTGAAAGCAGATTTCAGGAGTTATGTTGGAGCATAACACTAAATGACAAAATGAGACCGAAAACAACACAAAACTTCATAAAATGACACACAATGACACAAACAAGACAAAACCCCACAAAAGGGGACAAACGAGACATAAAACAAGAGAAACGTAAAGAGAAAACTGTCCCAAAATGACAGAAAACTAAAGAAAAACGACACAATAAATGACAAAAACTAGACTTGAAACAACACAAAACATCACAAAACGACACAAAGAAGACGCAATGCAACAAAAACAAGACATGAAAACACTTAAGGGGCACAAAACTACAGTTATAGTTAATACTGATCACAGTGCAACACCATATCATCCATCCATCCATCATCTCTGCACCGCTTAATCCACTGTAGAGTCACTGGAGCCTATCCCAGTCAACTCAGGCGAAGGCAGGGGACATCCTGGACAGGTCGCCAGTCTATTGCAGGGTGACACATAGAGACAGACAACCAAGCACACTCTCATTCAGTCCTACAGACAATTTAGAATAATCAGTTAACCTCAGCATGTTTTTGGACTGTGGGAGGAAACGAGAGTACCCGGAGAAAACCCACGTATGCACAGGGAGAACATGCAAACTCCACACAGAAAGATCCCAGGCGTCCTAACCGGGACGCGAACCAGGGATCTTCAAGCCGGACCAGCCAGTCTCAGTTGAGTATTCTATACAGAGGACCCAAAATATGGAACAACCTGCCAACTTACCTCACTCAGCTTTCACAAATTCAATTTAAAAAAGCACTGAAAAAACTGCTCCTCAGTAATTTTCCACATGGGACATTTATCTAGTATGGTCTGGTGATATTAATGCTGCATAGAAGGAATGTTTTTTAGGTAAAATGTGTTTTTTTTATATATTTGTGTACAGTCTGTACATTTGTAGTTTCTTTTTTGGAGGTTGCCGTCTTTTTAAGCCCCTCGAGGGTTTTTTGGTAATCTCCTTCACATTTTTCTTTTTAAATGGAATGTTTATTATGTGTTTTTTTCTATGTGAAAATTAAATAAAGTAAAGTAAAGTAAAGCTGTGAGGCAACGTTGCTAACCAGAGATCCACCCTGTAGCCCAACTCTCTATCAAATTTTGTATAGTATTGGAAAGTCTAGTTACAGTATTAAACCTCATATTCTACCGTAGAGCACCGCAATCAACTGCTTGTAACACTGTAAAAACACAGTCAACTACTGGTGACCACAGCCTACACTATATTACCTCATTTTACAGGAACATATACCACGAAATAGGTTTTTCCATGCAGATACGCAGCATCAAAGGGTTCATAAAGCTTTGGAAGCATTATAAATAATAAATACATCTAACAGAAGAGAGCAGCTAAACCCAAGTTCAGATAACAAAGGATTTCTGGACACCTTTGGGCTGTTAGTCCTGAATCTAGACCTGAGGCAAGTTTATGTGAGGAGAATGACTGAAGTCCTTCAGTCAGTCTGAAGCATGAAAACTTCACAATATGTTTGTTTTTAAGGGAGGTAGGGAGCAAAAGTGATGCCTCTGGGTGGCCATTGGTGCAGCATTACAACAAAAACTCCTGTAATTGTTGTTTAAACTGTGAAATAATCATTACAGAAACCAATGTTCAGCCTGTTTAACAAAGAGAAATAGTGCCTGAACTGCATCCTTCCTCCTGCAGGTATAAATTGGGTTAAACAGCAGCTAACAGATCATGTTCTTTATACAGACAGACCAAGAAAATAATATTAACTGCCACACTAGAAGCCTTTTAGTCAGCTTGTCGGTCAGTCCACCTCTTTGGTTTAACACTAAAAAGCCTCAACAGCTGCTCGGTGGACTGCTGTGAAATCCTGTGCGGATCCAAAGAGGACGAGACGATGCAGCAGCTCTGGTTTAAATCTGCGTTTTAAAGGTGACAAACAGTAATTAACCTGCGACACCAGCCGGCTCTGGACGGGTCACACAGAGGCTGAACTCCAGTCATTCGTCCTGCAGCAAACACAGGGTGTGTGTGCTGTCATTAGTGTTAATGTCTGTGTTTAAGAAGGTCCAGTCACCTCCGGCCATCCTTTAAACCTCATTTAAAGAACCTTTTAAAGAAGCTTTAATCGTTTAAAACTCAGCCACACACAAAAACGATGCTCTGTCCAGCCTTGGAAGTTAACTGTGTGCATGTGAATGTGCTATTTTACACCTATTAATAGCAAATGGAGCAGCATTTCCAGCGAGTGTGCTACTAGCAGGACAAGAAGCAGCTCCGGAACTGTTTATAAAACACGGGGAAGAGGTGATCGGAGCTGTAAACAGAGCCGTTACGCCAGAAGAACCATGACCATTCTCAGTTTGCCGCGGCTCACGCGGAAGCCAAACGAGCAGCTAACAGAAGCAGGGTCACTAGCTGAGCGTGCTGAGGTCAACAGTGAGATATCTGGATTCACACATTTGCGTAGGGAGTGGGATGTGATATTCCAACATCAAAGAAATTAGTCATCCGCACTGATTAGACTTTGGCAAATGATGCAACCAAGAAACATTTCATGTTTGAGCTACTGTCATGAGATTGTGCATTAAAACATGAAGTATGCTGTAAAAGAAGGAGAGTCTGTGTCTCCGTTTCCACCCAAATCTAGTCAATCCAGTCACAGTAATCTACATAATACATTTAAAACAAGAAAAACAAGATTACTATTCCAAATTCACCTGAAATGTTTTCATATAAAGGTTAAAACCCTGCAATAATGTATTTTATGCAAATTCAGATATTAAGGTTCAGCCCCTTAAATATTTATACTGAAAACATTTTGCTGACTAATTTAAATATTACGCTACAATAATATTATTGCACAATTATACCACACACTTTATCCAACCATCTTAAATAAATAAATTTAAATATTCCAGTGTTAGAAAATCTAATTAAGACACTACAATTGTATATAGACACAAATTTATCTGATTAATTGAAAATTAAGCTTAAAATCCCACAATATTATATTTTACACACATTTACCCAACTATTTTAAATATAAAGGTTAATTTACTACAATAATAAAAAAATACACTAATTTTATTATTTAAGAAACTACAATAGTATATAGAATGCAAATTTATCTGACTAATTTCATTTTAAGGTTGAAACCCTGCAATATTATATTTTATACAAATTTGCAAACCGGATTTAAATATCATGGTAAAGATACTAAAGTAATTTAAAAAATAATAATAAAAAACTAACAAATTTAAAAATAAAGGAAAGATACTACAGTAATAAAAAATAATAATAATAAACTAAAAAATTAAAGATAAAATACTACAGTAATAAAAATATTAACAATAAAAAAACTAACTAATTTTAAAATAAAGGTTAAGATACTAGAGTAATAAAAAAAAAAAAAAAACTTAACTAATTTAAATACAAAGTTAAGATACCTACTACAGTAATACAAAAACAAATTAAAATTAAAAATAGTTACATAACTAATTATGTTAAAGTTACAATATTATAAAAATTTGCCTAGCTAATGTTAGGGTTAAAACCCGGCAATATTATATTTTATACAAATTTAGTTATTTAAATATTATGGCTCAGACCCTACGATATGTTATATTTATATTTAATTAACTACTTTAATATTTAAGACACTACGATATTATATACACTACACATTAATCTAACTAATTTAAATATAAATGCTAAGATACTACAGTAATAGAATATATGCAAATTTGTTAATAAAAATAATAATAAATTTAACTGATAAATTTAGCTACTTAGATTAAGTTGTTGCAATACTATATAAAATAAAAATATTCCTGACTAATTTAAAAAGTATATATAAATACATTAGAAATATAGAACATTAGAATTATATTTATTTATTATATTTTATTTTATTTAAATTTGTATTTTAAAAAACTCTCTAATTTAAAACAATATGTTTAATATCTCTGAGTAATTTAAATATTATAAGGCGAAGATGCTACAATATTAGTCACCATATAAATTTAACTGAGCACTTTCAGTAAGATCTGATAAAGAGAGAAGTACTTTCATGTTTTTGTGGAAGTGTTTCAAGTGAGGTGGCCCATCCCTGCAATTAAAAACAGTGAGACCCCCTGTAGTTATCACGGGGGAAAAAACTCTTTAGGGATGCAACTAAAGCTCATTCCATCCTTAATTAATATGTCTATTAGTTTTTCCATTTACTTTCCAATAGAAAAAAGGCCCAACACAAGTTCCCAGATCCCACGGAGACAGCTTCAAATTGATCATTTTGTGCAGCCAACTGTGAAAAACACCAAAATATCAAATTAAAATGGTTTAAAATGGTAATGAAGCAGCAAACGCTCAGATTTGAGAGGCTGGAAAGCTTGTAATGTTGGATTTGGCTTCATGCTGAGAATCTAAATTGTTGTTTATCAAAGTTCTGTTGATTAGTTAAGGAGAAGTAATGATGATGATCGCACACAGAAACACATCAGACTAAAGACATTTCCAGGCCCGGCCTTAATGCGGGTGAATCATCTCATTACCTTAACTACATAATGGCCCTGACTTTTATCTCTGGACACATCCTGCAGTTAAACACAGATGAAACGCTGCCCAGGATGTAGGCTATAGCAGGCTTTATCACGCCGCCGTGTGCTTTAGTCATCTGATTAAAGCTACACTCCCTCGCCGGCCGCACGCAGAGGAGGTGCAGTAAGGCTTTTATTGTTGATTTCCGCTTCGGCTCAGGTTACGCAGTCCTGGATTCTCATCTGTGATTGACCTCTGACGCACCGCTTTAATTGGACCCGTTGAGAGGAGCCTGCAGTAATTAGGAGGCTGCCTCAAAGTCAAATGTATAAAGCGAGATATCAAATTTTTTTCAGCCGAGTTCTGAACTGATCACAGAGCAAACAGAGCTGTTAGTTTTCTATCTGTATTGGCCTCTTTGTTTTGTTGTCTGTGAACAAAGCGCTCGATAAATTCACACAAAACTGCTTTTTTCACATTATATATATATATATATATGTGTGTGTGTGTGTGTGTGTGTGTGTGTGTGTGTGTGTGTCTTTCCCAGTGCATGTTGGCTTTTTTTCTTGTGTATTCTTTCCTTTCATTGCAGCCTTGAACTGTTAAAGAAGCAATGTAATTCAATTTTAATTGGATTCCTATAGAGCCATTTCATAACATAAGTTGTCTCAGGGCATGTCAAATGGAAACTACATTACATTATACAGCGCATGCCCTAAAAATAGTCATGCCATGTACAGTTTGTGCAGTAACAGATGTTCTACTGATTTCTAAGGCAAAGTACTGTTTAAAGATGAAAGAATCTTCCAGCTTATGAAGTTCCAGGCTCACCGATAAAGCAGAAGTAGTATTTTCTTGATCTGATTCGTCTGAAATCTACAAAGTTTCCTTCCCTGGTGCTTCTGAATGTGAACCTTTTGGTGTTTTTTCTCCATGTGCTTTTAAGCAAAGTATTTCAGACAGTTATACTACATTTTCAGTGTAAAATTAGGTGTTTCAACGCACAAAAAAATACACGTCAAGTGTCAAATTCACTCTGTTCTGTCAGGTTTGAGATTTCTGCCACCACCTTAAACAAGTAGAATGCTGAGGCTGACCTCATTCCATCTGCCGATAGCTGAAGAAACAGTTCCTATGAGAATTGCTGTCAGAAAACAGAGTTCGGATTGAAATTTTACAGATGGATACTTCAAATTCTGCACACAAATGACCCAAAACTGTCCACATTGCCGAATTAAAGTAGATAAAACTAAAAAAAAATGTGGTGATGGGGGAAGGTACCTTCTCATCTCAGCAACTTAATGTGTATATTGGTCAGTCCAAAACAATGCAATGCAGCTTCAAAGGGTCCAGTGATTCCCTTTGAGCAAACATTTGGCCACAATGGGAAGAAAAACCTCCCTTTAAACAGTAAAAATCTCCTGCAGAACCAGGTCCAGGGGAGGGTGGTCATCTGCCTCGACCAGTTAGAGTGAGGGTGAACAGGTTGTATGATCAAAATAAATGTAAATATGTTGTACAGTATGATGATGTGTAAACATGAAAGACATTTTGGTAACTGTGGTAACACATTCGTAGGCATGCGAGTGTGAGGATTTTTCCCCGATGCATCAGAGAATGGAAAGTAGTTTTTAAAAAAGCAGCGAACTGTGCTTGATCCTCCTTAAACCTCTGAACATTATGTTACTTTTAAAAAGACAAAAACATAATTACACCATTTACCAGAGCCAGAAACAGTAAAAACAGGAAAAAATCATTGATGGTCCTTGAACTACTCATCTGCGACACCCTGTTTAGTTGGGAAACTTCATCAGATCAAAACTTCATAATCATAACACTTCATCAAAACCACTTTATTCCACGTCTCATTTTAAAAAATCACCAAAAATAACTAAATTGCTCTAACCAGATTCTGCACAAAAACAACTAATTTTGTAGGTGAAAGATCATGACTGACTCAGCTGCAACCAACAGTTGCACGACAAAAATTCAGCTAAACTCGGCTGAACTGCAGGCAGTGTTTATACAGGGCAGATAAGAGAGAAGTGTGTAAGCAAACTGAGAAAGCTAAGTCGTAAAATATCCAAAGTATGTAGAGTCGCCCTTCTTTTCTAAACATTCATTACACCTGTGGGCACTTGGAATATTGCACAGGATTGACTCCAGGTTTTTACAAATTTTTGTGAAATAAACAATCAAAGAATTTCTATTTTTTCATGATCCATGGTATTATAACTTTGCTATGCTGCACAGAAAAAACACTTTTGGGTTCTCTCTGTGGCTAGCCATGCTTGTCCCATTTCCATACATCCCTTTTCTACTAAGAAGAACCAGGTGCTAGTGCTGGTGTTTAGTTGGTTCAAATCTTGTTCCTCCTAAGAACCTGTTTGCTCTTCCACTGGCAAGGAGCCAAGTTGGAGCCATGCCAGTGCGTCACCGTAAAACAACTACGCTTGCATCAGTTACATAGCAGTTAAACAAACGCAATAAGTTGAAGGTAATATCTATGTTTATCTTTTTGGATGGTCTTAAGCCTGTTTGCGAGGCGGATTCGCCTGTTGCCTGGGCACATCTGGGATCGTGCAACTGGTGGGACACAACAGTACCGGTTTTCAGTGCAACAGTTTGTACAAAACTTCCATGTGTCTCGGGAGTCATTCCAATACATGTGCGATTGGATCAGGGACGTCCTGGAGAAAAAGGACACTAATTACCGCTTGTGTGTCCCTTTCAACCGTTGATCGTTGGTCACCATAACTCCGCCCCCAGCCCCTGACGTACTCGGTTCTTAGCTCTGGCCCAGCAAAGAGTTGGAGCTTGCTCACCAGTTTTTAAGCCGGTGCTTAGGTGGTGGAAACACAAAGAACTGGTGCTAAATCAGGCACTGGCTCCGAACTAACACTGGAACCAGCTCGGTGGAAAAGGGGTAATACAGGTGCAGGACTTCATATTACAGTAAAAAAATAAACCCACAGTGAGTAAAAATGCTCGGGGCTCAGAGTGTTAAACAGTCAACAAGGTTTCAATACAGGGCGGCTTTTTGTCTCGGTGCCATTCGACATTATTGATGCCAGAAGAAGTCCTGCAGCAGTTTGCATGAATAATTGCACGGAGGCATTTTCTCATAAGCTAATGTATCACCCGAGAAGAGCATGACAACAACCATCCAGCATCTGAGTGATCTGTTAGCCCACAAATAAATGATATGTTTACTCCTTATGGCACTTCTGCAATAAGCTAATGTGAGCACTGGAATAAAGCCGAACTAAAATGCATGATTTTCCTGAAGTGAGTGAAAGAAACTATGACAAATCCAGATGTTTCTGACTGAAATTCCAACTTTTTAATCTGCAGGTAGAAGCAGCGTCCCTACAGTGACGAGTTCTGGACCTGCTGACTACAGCAAGCTACCGGCTCATTTAAGGCATGTATCCCATGTAGGGCCCTTCACTGCCAATTCGAGCCCACGTTTCATCAGTTTGTTGACGGCTGTTCTCACATGACGGAGTTTCGCCCGCAGCCACTTTCTCTCAGAAGAGCTCCAAACACAAACAGCTGCTGGCCGCGGTCCAGTCTGAGGGGAATGTGGAATCCAGCTCGGTACTTCACACCAGAGGAAAGCAAACACAGGAGGAGTGTTAGAGGGCTCAGACTCATGGCAGAGTAAACACACCGGCAGGGAGTTTAAACGTCCTGGAGAGGAGGGTGACCTCGCTGACTGGTGCTGAGACGGTCACCGGGGCAATGGAGGCATTTTTCACCTCTTTGTTCTATTTTTCCCCTCTCTGAAAGGATGTTGTGTCATAAATAACAGTGTAGCATTCATTCACACTGGAGGCCCATTGTGTCAGCGGTGAATGGGCCGCATTATGGGAGCAGAAATAAATATAAGACGAGGAAGAATGGCCGCTGCCGTCTTTTTTTTTCCTGCGACTGTCCTGGCTTCTGTTTGCGCCGCTGATGGTCACATTTACATTTACAGGCAGTTTTTCTCCGCTGACAGTTTGAACACCTGCAGAAAATCGCCTCTACTTAGAAAGAAATAGGAATAGGTGCCGCGTTTAAGATTTCACGGGCCTTTTTCCTCCACAGCATGAGCACAAGCTGCTATTACGTCTTCACATTTTTCTTTCCGCAGCGAGGAGCTTTCTATTGTGTGTTTTCTTTTTACAGTGTAGCTCCAGCCATTAATTCAATATCACGGTTTGCCAACTTTCACCGAGTCATAATTTAATGTCTTCATTCTACAGAATTATCTTTTCCACACTGACACCAAGGAAACTTTGATGAAAAATGAACTAAAATAATTTAGTTTTAGGCCTGATGCTTGATGCAAAGGTCAACTCTGGAACATGGCTCACTGAACTGAATCGCCATATTGTGATATTTATAAACCAGCATCAGTGCGTCTGTCATGCATTTTAAATAAGGGACGAGCAAAACAGCATTTTTCTTCTCGCTGCTCCTTTTCCGGCATATAATATGTAAAAAGAATTGCATTTTTCTGCTATTCATTTGCTAGAGTTGTGCAATATAATGAGTGGGATGGATCTAAATCAAATATATAAAAACCTCTGTTAAGAAATGTATGGTTTTAAATCGCAATCTCACTATATATTGAGTTACATGAGGTAGATTCAGCTGAGGAGTTCTGTTTTTGATTCATACAGCAGATTAAACACCCTACGAATTAACACATTCTATCACATTGATGCAAAGATCATAACAAATCAAGTTAATCTACATAATAGCAAATTAAATAGCAACAACTCTGACAATCAACTGTCACTTATCAAGCAAAAATGACAAACTTCTATCAGCTCCAGCTTTTCAAATGTGAAAATTTTCAACTTTTCGCTTCCTTGTATCACTAGTAAATAGATTTTCCTATACTTTAGATTGCTGATTGCCAAAAACAAGCAAACTATGTTGTACAGAGATTAATTCCTTGCTTCGTCAAACAAAATATCTGAAAATCTATGCTTATTAGAGCCTGAGTTACAACTGTAGGCGATTGAGCAACAGTCTACAAATCCAGTCTAACAGCATCCATGTTGGCAACATTAAGATCATCAAGCTGACAAAACATCATTAATCAAAGCTTTTGTGCTCTACAACAGCCAAATTATCGGCACAGCGTTTATAATACCCATAAACCAGGCGCTAAAGTGTGTGATCACAACAACTGGCTGCTGAAACAGACCGTTTACTCAACAGAGCAAAGTTGCTCCGCAGGTTTCCAGCGGCTTGTTTTCTCCTGATGTTAGAACCTGATAAACACTTTTCCCACAGACACGTGTTTGGATGGAACAGCTGCTCCCGTTTCCACCGCCATTTACACAGCACGGTCGCACACATGAAATCTGCTGAGCTGAGCTGGGAGTGAGCCACACACACTGGAACATGCACACACACGCCGAGCGGCTGGATGCAGTTTCGTGCTCGCTACAGTTCCTTTCGGCAACCTTCTCCTCCCCTTTCGTTTGGCAGGAAAGTGATGGGAAATTTACCCTAAAATGCTGCCCTGTGCACATCAACCATGACTCACTAAAAAAGGAATGACAAGCAAAACAACATGATGGAAACTAGGGATAATCTGATTATCATGGCCGATATTTGGGATTATTCTGATCATCTGTATTTTTATCGACCTGATTATTGATCAATTAAATGCACTGCTTCAGGTCTGATCAGCCTCCTCTCGCTGTCTGTCGTCACTCTGTGGTCTCAGAAATGTCTCTCAAGCAGAAAAACTGAACAAGAAACACAAACTGTTGCCACAAACCAGGAATTTAGCTTCTCTCACAGTGGCTAAGACTATGCTTTTGGCTACCGGCTACGTTAGTAGGCAGCCAAATAAACAATAATTAATAATGCTTCAAGATCTGGACCTCAGTGGGCAATAAAAAAAGATAGAACAGTGAAAGGTTAAGAAAACAGAGAAGAACAGTAACTGCAGGAGACAAACTGATCAATCTCTGTCGATAAACACAGGGGAGCTTTCTAATTTTATTACTCTGGTTTCTATTTTACATATTCAGTTATAGTCACTCTTATTAACAAAGAAGTGTAGTTATGAATGACAGGTCCTCTGCTATCACATGATGTTAAAACATTACATTTAATGCATATTAGGTCCAAATATCGGTTTTCGGCCTTTCTTGATCGCCAATAATCGGCATCATTATCGGCCCTGGGAAACCCAATATTGGTGGATCCCTACAAGAAGCACAAGCTGTTGCCACAAACCAGGATATCAGCTACTCTCACAGTGGCTAAGGCTATGATAACGGCTAGCGGCCAAGTTAGAAGGCAGCTGCAGATCACCCTGAAACAGAGCCTGGAAAATTAATAATTAATATAGCTTTAAGATCTGGACCTTAGTGGGCAATAAAAGTGACAGAACAGTGAAAGACTAAGGACATGGAGAAGAACAGCAGACATAACTGCAGTAAACAAACTGATCATTCCCATAATCGCTTATTAATGAAGAAGCCTAGTTATGAATGGCAGGTTCTCTAACATCACATTTATCAGCTCCAAATATTAGTATCTGCCCTTAAAAAACAACATATTGATCTTTAATACAAACCTCTTGAAGGTGTCATCAGGGTCTCTCTGACAGGTCAGAGGTTCCAGAGCCGAGGCCACAGAAGGGGAGTTGAGGGTGTCTTCGTACCCAGGAGAGAGCAGCGGTGAGGCCCTCAGCTGCTCCACCAGCCCCAGGACAAACCTCCACAGCACCAGGCTCCTCTGGTCCTCCCTCTGGCAGAAGTGGGAGGCCAGGCAGCGCTGCGCCAACCCGACCGCCAGGCCGGCCTTCGAGGTGGGCCATACCAGCTCCGTGCACAGGGCGGTCTTCCCGGCTCCAGGACCCCCGGTCACCAGCAGCCCCGGCGCTTGGCCCGGCAGGGATCGGGCGTCCAGGCAGCGCCGCAGCTTGTCCAGGGCCCATTCCCGGCAGTAGAAGCGCCGGCCCTGGAGCAAGCTGGAGCTGCTGCCGAATCTACTCATTTGCTGCTGGGGGTCTGACATCCAGGGGACGACTCTCACCTCCCATACTCCTCCAGGTGGTTTCACTTCTTTAGTTTGCTCCGGGCACCAGCTCTGTATTTCCTCAACCTGCGAGTTCCTGAAAGTGGTGCATCAGGCAATTATTACCACTTGCTATCCTCCTCCTGTACGTCTTGAAGTGTGATAGGAAAAAAGGAGAAAGTCAGCTGGAGGTCTTCATTTGTCTTGAAGCTCCATGGTTACCAGCAGGCTTCTCTGGAGGCTGCTCTGTCAGGAATCAGAAAGAAGAGAAGGAATGAGTCGAGCGAGAGACACTGACAGGATGTTTTCTCAATGATTCAATGACACCGTTTCTCACCCCTCCTCCGTATTCCCATTACAGCTACAGTCTTCCCTCCTCTTTCACTTTCTGTCCTGCTTCTCTTTTCGACCCACAAACTGCAGCATGAAATTCCCTTTTCCTTTCTTCACACTTGCAGCTCTTTTCCCCCTCATGCCTCTTCCTCTCTCTGGCTCTCAGTCTGACATGCTCTCCGGTTTTTCTTGTTTTTTTTTTTTCCCCCCTTTCCTTGTCTCCACCCACCGCTGGTGTTTGCCGGCATGTCGAGACATGAACAGGAGAGCAGAGAGCAGAGAGGGAGGACTGGTAATGGTGAGAGCGACTCCACAGCTGACAGGTGGGAGTGGTTACCTGAGGTCAAGGTTCAGTCGCAGGGCAACGCTACACCTCCGACTTCAGAAGGAGGTGATTTATTCATGCAAAACTGCTTTAGCTGGTGAAGTTCAGTCATTAAAACTGCTTTTTTGTGTGTTGAGGAGGTGCTGTTAACAAGTCATGGCCTTTAATTTTATTACATTCTCACCGACTTTGAATCATTTATCAAACAAAAACTCCGTCTGTGCTCTCGGCTTCTAAAACGTCTTGGTTTTTCTTTGTTTTATATCTTTATAAATGTAAATTTTTTAGGGTTTTGACTGCTGGTTGGAATGAAAACAGCAATTTAAAACCACTATCTTGAGTTTGGGAAGCTGCCATGATAATTGCTCTCTAATTTTCTACTTTTTTTTTTAGTTTAAATAATAATTAAGTGTTTAATAGTTAAAACGAGTCGAGCTTATTTGCATTTCTTTCTTTCCTCCATCATGATTAAACTGGTAAAGTTTAGTAATTAAAGCTATCTTTTAGTCTTCTGAGGCGCTGCTGTTAACAAAGCATGACCCTTAAACTCAACTGAATGACAATAATCTATGGGGATTTCTCTTTTTATATCGATGTATGTTCATCACATTTTGTTGGATTGAAAAGGCAATTTAATAAAAACCATCTCGAGCTTGTGAAGCTGTCATGAGCGCCGTTCTCTATTTTTCTACATCTTCTTTTAGTCTAAACAACAATTAAGTGTTTCATCAAGAAAGAAAATAATCATTAGCTGCAATCTAAGTTTAATTAAGACTAATTAAACCTTTTTGCATTTCTTTTTGTTTTTGCCAGCCATCGTGACAATGCTGGTAAAGTTTAGTAAATAAAACTATCCTCTAGTGTTCTGAGGTTCTGTCAGCAAATCATGACTGTTGAACTTCATTTTATTTAATTCTCACTCAGTTTAAATTGATTAATTAAGCGCTATTCCCAATAGTTTGTCAACTCAACTGCTAAAACGTGACAATTTCCCCTTTTTATATCAATATATATTTAATTAATGAATTAAGTAGGGTCAGGGCTAGGGTAAGTTTTGACTGTTGTAATAAAAAAAGCGAATTTAAGGAATCGTCTTCGGATTGGGAAGCTGTCAGTTGTTCTCTATTGTTCTAAATGTATTTTAGTTTAAAGAGCAATCAAGTGTTTAATTAGTACAGAAAAAAAATGTCACAATCATAATTAGGGAGAGAGAAGCTCATTTGCATTTTTTCGCTTTTGTTTTTGCCCACCATTGTGATTTTAAAATGATGACGGTTCAACAATGTCATCTTTTTACACCCCTCATCTACTTTATACAAAGATGGTTAACACTAGTTTTTCTGTAACATGTTGCTGCGACGATGATAGGATGATTTTTGTAATTTTCACACAATTTCGTCTTACTACTCTTAGAAAAGCATCGTCAACTTGAAACACTGACGAAAAAGTGACTAGACCAATTTATCTTTTTTGTTTAAGGAGGAAATGATAAGAGGAAACTGATGCTGGTATAACTGCAGTTGCATTTCCACTGAAGGAACTCTCCCTTAAGTCAAAGGAACCTTTATGAGGAATTCAGTTGCCCCACTTGCACTTCCACTGAAACAACCAGCGACCCTTCAGGGGGCTTGTAGACCTGAACATCACAGTTTGAGTATTAGTGTTTCCCACAGCACTGTGTTTTTAAAAATCTGCACCTGCAAACATGTTCTCAGTTTGAAGATTGTGATGTATCAACCACCAAGTCCAGGTTTTTGCTCTGCTATTTTCCAATGGATGCTATTCAGACAGAACTTGAAGCTGTCGTGCTTTTGAGACACCGGCATTCTAATTTCTTCAGCCTCTCCTGTGCTTGTTTAATTACAATGTGCAGGAGGAACTTTTACCCCTGAGAAAGTTCTTGGGAAATTAACCTCCCCTGGAACTTTTGGTAGAAAAGAGCCTTTAAACTCCAGGAAGGAGCTGCCACTATTAGCAAATAGTTTGCAAATTGCTTCGAAAAATTACAGTAATTATGCAATTTTTTGCTTTTAACAAGCCGTCACACCACCATCCACATTTTTTCCCACCGTATAATCAGCTGGGAGGAATTTCCACCATGCGTCTGCATTTTATGTACAACAGGCGCCTTTTAAAACCAAGAACTTGGGGCAGGAACAAGGTGGGGTGGACGTTTATCGGCCTTTGCAGCCTTTTAGTTTCCATTGTGGTGAAGGAGCCAACAGATCCATGAGATCAGGTAGCAGTTTTATGACTCCAACCATGATGTCAATTCTGAGAAAAACAACGACACCAAATGGATGGAACTGAGCGTTGCTGTTGGTGTGTTGGCCTATTTGGCACATTTTGGCTTTGCTGATGGTGATATCAGATAGGGGACAACTGCTATTCGTGAAAAGACAAGGAAGATATGTCACTAGTTGTTGCGTTGTCCAAGTTAAACCAATTAGCATTAAGCTGCACCTAGCAGTTGCAAAGAATTTCTGCCATGTGTCTGCTTTTTATGCACAACAGGCACTTTTCTAAACCAAGCACAAGGCAAGAACAAAGTGGGGCAAACGTTTGTCTGCCTTTTTAGCCTTTCTGTTCCCATTGCGGTAAAGGATCCAACAGACTGACGAGCTGAGCTAACAATTTTGCAACAGTGTCAACTGCAATATCAATTCCGAGCATTCAAAAACATGGACAACAATGGACAGAATAGAAACGGTGCATTGCTGTTAGTTGCGTTCACCTTTATGGCAAATTTTGACATTGTTGATTTGCCTTGTTAGAGAGGCGACAACTGCTATTTTAAAAGAACACTGGAAGGGAAGATATGCTGTTGTGCTGTCCAAGTGAAAACAATTAGCGTTGAGCTGAACCTGGCAGCTGCAAGGAATTTCTACCATGCGTCTAGTTTTTATGCACAACAAACCCCTTTCTAAACCAAGAACTCGGGGCAGGAACTCTTTGGGGCGAACGTTTATCGACCTTTTTAGCTTTTCATTGTGGTGAAGGATCCAACAGGCTCACGAGCTGAGGCAACAGGTTCAACCACAATATGGATGGCAGTATGCACAAGTGGGCTAACCCACGTTTGGTCACCTCACCTTAATACAAGTCTGCAAGTATCTGGCTTTATCCTTAATCCCCAAGGCTCACAAACTCCTAACACAGCATGCTAAACTACAAGCATTCTGAACCTGACAGATTTAATGGTAACACAAAGATCCATTTTATGCCATTATTACAAAACAGCAAAATGTGGGTTAGCCCACAAGTGCATCCATATCCATATAATTTCTGAGCAAAACACTGACAACAATGGATGGTACTGAAATGTTTGGTGCGTTTTTTTTTTGTTGTGTTCACCTATATCACAAACTTTGGCATTGTTGATGGGGATGTCATTTGACGAGGACATCACTAAGGAATTTTTTCAGTTTTGTTTAACCAATTAGCATTTAGCCACGCCTAGCGGTTTCTCGGGGTCTCCTGCAGACTTTTATACCCTGAAAATGGGATGAAAAGGTCCAACAGGGCTGGTTCCTGTGACTAGAACTTGCACAATCAGCTCACTAGTTCCTGCAGTGGAAATGCCAAGTCAGTTATTTAGCGTGCACCCAACTATCCGTAACAAATATAATAAATAATGTGGCAGAGGAAATATTTATCCATGGTTATAGCTGAGAAGACATAATAACGACCTGCACAGTCCAGAGTTACTGACATTTTTATACTTTAATAGCAACTAAGGGACAAAAAAGTGTATTATGTAATGGAAAGGGAAAGGCCACTGAAGTTGGTTCGACTTGCGATAAAAGCCTTCAAAGAATCCAGACAAAGAATGTCAAAGGCTTCTGTGACAGTGTTAACATGGTGATGACAGTGCACACTGCTCCTCATTTCAAGCCAGTGACTAATCAAACATCCGCTCCTCTAAAGCTGAATCTGACAGATTCTAAGAGAGATTTAACACCCGACAGAACTGAGCAGAAAAACCCTTGCTGCTGCGCATATTAGCCTCGATGTGGCAGCCTGGCAACAGCATGAATTAGAGAGCCAGTAAAGAGCCGCCAAGCTAATGCATTTTCACCTGTGCAGCACTTTAAACCGACAACAGCCTCCTATGGATGAATGGCACATGCATGTTGTATACTTCCACTGCCATCTTACAAGCAGCCAAATGCAGAAAATCAACTCGGAAAATGAAGAGACGTGTTGTTTCTGCAGCACGCCGCTGATGACAGTAACGAGCAGAACTGGCACCAAGCTGTGAAGTTGTCTACATTCTTGTCATTGCTTGTGGTATTTACAAAGCCCTCCAAACCTGGCGTACAGCCTGTACAGACGCTGGTGCAGAAGCCAAAGCCTTCGCTGACATGCTGTCAATGCAGGAGTCCAATCAAGTCAGATCCCTGCCCCACCTTAACTTGGAACTGATATAAGACGCTACAGTCGTGCTCTTACAGTAAAAAAATCATGTACTGTGATGAAAAACAACTTGTTCAGACTCCTAGGTGTGATTTATATAACTTTCTATTCAGGTCTGAGATAACAGAAGGAATTAGTCTGAATACAATGATGAACTGTATGAAATGACATTTGCTTTAAATCTGCCACCCTGCTGTTACATGTGCTATACGCACAGCATAAATGTCAAGAATAAAGCAGGCAAGAACTAGAATTACTGCTTTGCGGTTGTGGTTGCAGTTTAAATCCATCTCTCCATGTACTCCTGATTTACGGCTTTGAAAAATGGCCTGAAGAGTGTTTTCGCAGAGCATTATGTTGTCACAGTAAGGCGCTTTGACATTTTGAAAGTGAAATGACATTATTTTATCCGATTAGACACTTGTGTGAAATTTTGTAACGAATTACCGCGTGAATCCTTAAGTTCGGACCAAAAAAGCATGTTCAGTGGAGTCGCACAGAGCTTAACCTTCAACCAGAAACCCCCTTTGGGCAGATGACTGTGCAAATTTCAAGGAAATTCCCCTCTCAAGGCTTTTCTGAGATATCAATTACATGAGATGCGTTACAGCCAAACACCTAGAGGCAAATGCCAGGGCTGAAAAAGGAAGCCAATGCAGAAGTAACAAAAACTGCAGTTCCTCCAATGACCACTTGAGGCTGACACAAAAAGTGAGTCAACCCTCATGTTAAAAAGCCCAACTTTACAGCAGGAATAGACATTTTTGCAGCGGGTACAAAAAACGGTTTTGGTCTCTATAGATAATTTTCCTATTCTTGACGATTGCATGGGGAATGAATTTTGATAGAAGTCAGTTCTTTAAACAGTATTAAAGCTTAAAGTTGTGCATTATGAAGGGTGAGGCCTCTCTAATCATTAAAGTAATTAACAAAATATGGCAACAGGAAGCTGATTACCAATGAAAACATGTTTTGTTGTTCAGATAGATGAAGTTGGATAGGTCATTTTTAGGCTACGGACAGAATTTTAAGCCAGAAACACATTTTTATGAGGTATCCCAGGACCTCATTGGTGACGTTTTTTTCCCCACCAGCTTCATCTCTTGTCCTGGGCTGAATTTTCACAGTGTTGCTATCGAAATGCACTTAAACAGTTAATTAATGTAGAGCTGATGGGGTTTACTGATGAACAGTCCTTATGTCACTGTAATCAACTTTTAGTATAGTTGCCTCTGGAATCCAACTTGTTCTTCTGTTTGTACAGTCATTACTGTGAATTGCGGACATATATGTTAAACAACAACCCCAGCAAACAGGAAGTTTCAGAGAACCTTCAGGATACGTTCCATGAGGGTTTCCTGAACGGTTCCTGTTTGCTGAAACGTTTCTTCAACATTTATGATTCAGAATTGGGACTTCGATTGACATTTCAAAATGCAGACTAACACTAAAACGATAAAAGATGCACAGAACTGTAAGGTAGTTACATTTTTATGAATTATGAACATTTGTGGGAACGAATTGTAGTTTATTTAAACCAAGTTAAAATATTTTGACTTAAATTGCCTTTTGTAAGGAAGCAGTGTAAAGTTATCAATGATAGTCTTAGCTGCCTAAATTACGCCTAAACGCTGCTTCGTGAACTATTGTGTGAAGATGATTTGTTTAAGACACGCTGTCATCTTTTATAGTAGCCTGCTGTTAACACCGATTCCTGTTTTGGGCTCCAAAACAGCATCAGATTTTATTTTATTGTATTGTATTTTTTCTTTACAGTAATCTATCACAGAGTAAGTAAAACTCCTGAGAACAAGTATTTTAAAGACACGCCTTCACTTACAGCATGTTAAAAGCTGTAAATATTTATAAATTAGATGGATTCCAAGGAGCTCAGCGTGAGAACCAGCCAGTCTGCTCTCACTGTGATATTAATGTGGATCACTGGTTAAGCAGACAAAGGAAGTGGGATGATCTCACTTTGCATAGATGACAGCGTCTGACATTTTATCTTCATTTTACTCTGAAATAACTTGAAAATGGTGCAATTATCAGGTCAAGATCCTAACAGCACTTCTGGCTGAAAACACACTTTTTTTCTTGGCAGAAACACCCAGAGTTTGCATCACACAAGAGCTAAAACCAAAAAATGTTGCACTTTTCATTTTAAATGAGTTTTAAGTTAACATCTGTGAATGTGTTCCTACAAAATATACGACAGGACAAGATACATGCTAAAATATTCATCCTGAAGGAAAATGTTTTGCCAGATTTTGCTCAGAAAGCAAAATTACATAACATTAGAAATGCAATTCCTAACAGAAGCCCTTTAAGCCATGCAGTAATTATGATACCTTACAGAAATTGTTTTTTAAAAAAGTAAATAAAAATATGAGTAAAATAAAAAGTAATACTGGCTACTATATTTGCACTACCATCACCTCAATAAGCTCTCAGTGTTTTGCACTACCACCACTGTACATAGGCATATTTTATTGTATTTATACTGTATTCTGATCCTTTTTTCATTTATTTTTCTTTTACGTATGGCACTAATACGAAGGACGGAGAGAAATGCCTTTTCAGTTCCAATAAAAATCTTTTTTTTTTAATTCTATCAATGATTCTGGGGTGGTAAAGTAACATCACACATGAAACTAAACAAATATTGCACCTAAACTGAAATATTGACCATGAAACTGAAATATTGCATATCACATTTAAATACTGCATCTGAAACTGAAATATTGCACATTATATTGAAATTTTGCATCTGAATTAAAAATAATAATACATAATACTTACATAGCGATTTTTTTCACACGCCTAAAGACGCTTAATATACTGTCTGGAATTGAAATATTGCATGTGGAAAATGAAATATTGCACATTATATTAAAATTTTGCATCCAAATTAAAAATAATAATGCATAATTCTTATATTGTGCTTTTCAAGATGCCTAAAGATGCTTGATATATCATCTGAAACTAAAATATTGCACATGGAAAATGAAATATTGCATGTTATATTGAAATATTGCATCTGAAATTAAAATGTTGCACCTAAATTGAAATCAGGCACATGAAACTGAAATACTGCAGAGTATATTAAAATGTTGCACATTATATTTAAATACTGCATCTGAAATTGGAATTTTGCACATGAAACTGAAATATTGCACATTACATTAAAATTCTGCATCTGAATTAAAAAGTAATAATACACAATACTTATATAGCGCTTTTCAAGACACCTAAAGACGCTAAATATACCATCTGAAATTGAAATACTGCACCTAAACAGAAATATTGCACATTTTATTCAAATATTGCATGCTATATTTAAATACTAAACTATACTACACTAAAATTTTGCACCTAAATTGAAATGTTGCACAAGAAACTGAAATATTGCATATTATGTTGAAATCTCAAATTGAATTATTGCATCTGACATTGAAATATTGCACATGAACCGAAAATATTGCACGTGAATCTGAAATACTGCAACTGAAATTGAATTACTGCACATTACACTGACATTTTGCATCTGAATTGAAATAATAACACATGACACTTACATAGGGCTTTTCAAGACACCTAGAGACGCTTAATATACCATCTGAAATTGAAATACTGCACATGAAACAAAAAAATCTGCACATGAAATTGATGCATTAACATGATACTGAGGCTAGTTTTGCACAAACTAGTGAGAAAAGTAATTTTGCAAATGACACTGAACACTGATATTAAAATGTATGTCAAGTTTCAGCCTTTAATAAACATTTTTTTAAATCACTATGTCATTTGGACATGCAGGGGTAGGACATATCCACATGCAAACTCACCATAGTCATGCCTTTGACATTGTCTCTATTAGATCTTACTATATCTTTATTTCTGGCCTGATTGTACTTTTGTATTTCTTGTCTTTCTCCTTCCATGAAACATCTGTATCCAGCTGCTGTAACATGGGATCAGTAAAGTTGATCTGATCTTCCTGCCTCCCCTCTCTACCTCCATGCACAGATGATTGTGAACGTCCAGACCTCCACTCTGCTTCCTCCCTACACTGCAGCCTTTCCAACGCCGGACCTCGCAGCCAATCAGCGGCTCCTCTCCGGTCACATCAGTGAGAATCTACAGGTGATCCTCCGCAGGCTGCAGCTCAAACACCAAGCAGTCACATTTAATTCTCCCTCAAAAGGAAACCAAACAATCATCACCGTGGTTTATGTGTGAAAACTGACTCATCACCACACTAGTCGACGCCATTGTAAACAATCACACAAGCCGCCGCAAAGAGACTCGTCCTCAAGTCACAAACACTGTTAATTCCCACCTAAAAGAGACGCAACATGTGAGTTTTAGACCCCCAAAAAGCTCGATCGTACCTGAAAGAAACGCTCCTCGTCTCCGTCTCTGCGCTGCTCGACTCTTTCTCACCGACAACCCACAGCTTCAATCACGTGGAGCCGCTCCCACAATCCTTCATACCATCACATTAAAGGTGAACTTCTCACCGCTGCTTGTCCTCCACGTCCAGACACCGAGGCTTCAGTCTGCCTGTCCCCTCTGGAGGGACTCTGCTGCCTCGCTCCCACAGAGGATGGGAGAACAAAGAGGACTGAGAGTGCCGAAGGATGCTCTGCTCACATTTAACTGGTCTGTGGAGCTGGAAGTCTATTTATGGCACAAAAGGACTAAAAAAAAAAAAAGCAAAAATCATGTTAAAGCATCTGCAAATGTACTCAAAATAACATGAGCAAAGCAAGCAAATCCACTTCCCCTGATTTACAAGGTCAGATAAGTGGATTTCTAAGTCAATAAATCTCATAATATCAACTTCTTTCACTGAAAATATTCTAATTTTGCCCAAACAAGTCATATAATGTTAAATTCCACACTTAGAATGTACATTTTTATGTACTTTTTAAAGGATTTTTACTTTATATGTCACCTGTTTTGACGTTTTAAGTCAGAATTCTGAGATAATACATCAAAATCATATCTTGAAGTTTTCCGTTTAACAAAATCTCTGCCAGGAAATCGACTTAAGTTTGATTCACAAGGTAGGATAAGTCAAAATTATGTGACATTTATGATCTTTTGAGTTAAAATTGTGGATTTATAGGTTAATAAATCTCACAGGATCAACTTATTTCACTCATAATATTCTAATTTTGCCCAAACAAATCACTGTATGTCCAATTTTTTTGATCAAGAATGCAGATTTGTATGTACTTTTCAATTATTTTTACATTTTATGTCACTTGTTTTGACATTTTAAATCAGAATTCTGAGATAATATGCCAAAATCATATCTTGAAATGCTCCTTTTAACAAAATCTCTGCCAGGAAATCGACTTGCAAAGTGTAAGTTTGATTTTACAAGATGAGATAAGTCAAAATTATGAGATAGTTACGATCTTTTAGGAAATAAATGTGGGTTTATAAGTTAATAAATCTCATATTATCAATTTCTTTTCCCTAACAAGTCACAGTATGTCCAGTTTTTCGACTAAGAATGCAAATTTTTATGTACTTTTTAATTACTTTCACGTTGTCCGTCACTTGTTTTAGCAGTTTAAGTCAGAATTCTGAGATAATGCATCAAATTATATCTTGAAATATTACTTTTGACTGAAACTCTGCCAAGAAAACTGACTCAAAAGGTCAGATAAGTCAAAATTATGAGACAGATGTGGATTTAGAAGTTAGTTAATCTCATAATGCCATTTGTTTTCGCTCACAATATTCCAGTTTTGCCCAAACAAGCCATGGTGTGTTGAATTTTGACTTAGAATGTAAATTCTTATGTACTTTTTAATGATTTTTTTCTTTTTACGTCACTTGCTTTGACATTTTAAGTCAGAATTCTAAGATAATGCATCAAGATATCATCTGAAAATGTTACTTTTAGCAAAATACCTGACTTGAAGTCACAGTGATCAGGCTTTAAATCCTAATTATGACAGTCAAAGTCATAGTAAAGGGGACTGTGCTCACATTTAACTGGACTGTGCAACTGGAAGTCTATATAAGTCAAAAAAGTGGAGGAAAAAAAAGCAAAATTACATGTTAAAGCATCTGCAAAAATACTTAAGATGTCATGAGCAAAGCCAGCAAATCAACTTGTGGATGTAAAAATTGTGGATTTATAGGATAATAAATGTCATAATATCAGTTTATTTCACTCATAATATTTCATTTTCTATCCAAACGAGTCATACTGCGTCTAACTTTTGAGCTAGAATGTACATGTTTATGTACTTTTTAATGTTTTATTTTATTTTTATGTCTTTCTCTTTGGCATTTTAAGTCAGAATTCTGAGCTAACACATCAGAATAATATCTTAGAAGCTACAATGATGCAATGAAATGTTAAGTCAGCATACTAAATTAAGAGGACTGTATTTTCCAGACTCAACTGTGTAGCTATGAATCTATGTCAGAGGCTAAATGACAGGTTAAGACATCTTCAGATATACTCAAGATAACATAAGCAACAGCAGAAATTGACTTTTAAAGCATTAGTTTGATTTACAAGGTCAGATGAGCCGAAATAATGAGACAGTAAATCTCATAATGCTGTTTATTTCCACTCACTATGTTTTCATTTTTCCCAAGTAAGTTGTAAACAGTTGTTTTATGAGCGTAATGTGCTTATACTTTTTCATTTTTGATCAGCAAAAATGCAGCTTCATGATGTGAATGTGCCTCTGATTAAACACCATCAACACTAATTGGGCAATTAAATAAAAAAAAATACTTTATTATGTTAAAGCGCTGACACCTGCTAACTGAAAGTATATTAAAAAAGAAAATCATGTTTTTGTTTTCCACTAAACTCTTGGATATATGTTGGTATTCCTTCATTAGACGACCTGCGAGGGAAGATTTTTGGTCCCACGATCACAACTGAACTCGCAGTGAAACGAGAAGTGACCTTTTCACCCCGTTAGCTGATTCTCCACATTCTGACACACACCTCCAGACCAATAAACACCAAAAAAACCCTCCTCTCTTAAATAATGACTCGTAACTCTTGATGTTTCTACCCTGTCAGTCAGTGTTTTTACATTAAACCTACAGAGTGACTACAAAGCTCTTTACAACATTATATAAAGACCTTTCCTGGATCTTTAAAATCTAAAACATGATTTTAAAGCTCAGGATCATCTATTGCTCCTGTGTTCTCTCCTCCTAAATGCTGCTGTTGAATAGCATTATAATAAGGGGTTTTTATTATGTGGTATTTCTGATATGTGAAGGTCAATCACAGAACTGCAGAGACCTCTAGTGGAGGTTTGACTTAATGACACACTTCTATCTCCTGCACCAGTTTGGAGAACTGCACTGACCAGTTTGAGCAAACAAAGCAACAGAACGCCTGGCTGACTATGAAGTGATGCTGTGATAAAGTCTTGATTATTAACATTATTAACCATCATGCATGATATTGGGGGGAAATGTGCTTTCATTCAGGTTTAAAGTTCCTTTTTCACCTTGGAGAGAAAAGATGAAAATGATCTGTTCTGGGGCTTTGAATCCAATCACACAGAGTTTGCTCGGCTTTTAAACCAGAATGTACGTGAAGTGCTGAAAATCTGATTAATTTCACGACAAATTCTCTCTAACCTTAACACTCACGACATGTGAAGCTGCTCCCCGGGACTGAAGTCTCCTAATAAGTGTACGAATATCCAATTAAATACTCACCATATGTATTTTTCTAACTTTAAAATGTCACAAATTGTTGGAAATCACAAATCCCCTGGAAAAAACTGCACAGGATACTCCGTGGATGTCTCTGATCTGCAGCTCCACATCCCTGACCTGCAGCCGCTGGCCCCAAATCCCTATTCCCAACCCAACTGGTCGAGGCAGATGGCCGCCCTCCCTGAACCTGGTTCTGTCGGAGGTTTTTCCCCCTTCCCTATCATCGGGGGTTTTTTGGTTCCTTCCCACTGTCGCTGATTGCTTGCTCATAGGGAATCCGAAAGCAGCTGTGGATTGTTGGGTTTTCTGTTTCCTGTTCTTCCTTACAATGTTTAGCGCTATGTGATGACATATGTTGTAATGTAAATATGCACTATATAAATAAAATTGAATTGAATTGAAATATGACCTCAGTTCTTTCAGTGGTCACTACAGGCCTTAGAGTAAAGAAAAGTTTGTGAAATATTTCCACATATAAATAATTTCTTAAATCCATATATAAGCTTTTCAATTAAGGTGTTTTAATGTCTTCTTTAGTTTCAAATGTAACAAATAGATTTTAAAGGCCCCATTTGTGAAAGGCATTTCGTCCATTTTTATATTGTTTTCTATGTCTTAAAAGCTCACAGGTGTAAAATAAAAGCTGTGACAGTATGAAGACAGTTATTATTACCATCTCTGTAGCATTTTCTGCCCTGCAAGCTAAATGACTGAGTTTATTACTATAATGTTGTCTGACAAACTCACCATAAACATGAGTTAAAAACAACGGCTGTGCTTTAAATGTCAGTGACATTTCTGTGTAAATGATTGCATAGTGAAAAAGATAGAGGTTATATAAAGTCCTGGTCAGTTTGGAAGTTGGAAACTTGATCAGTTTCATAACAAATCCTATTTAACGTTGACATTTGCATCATGTGATGTTGCTCCCAGTGTCTGAAGCGTCTTATTAGATGTGCAAGTAAATAAAAATACTCACTGTATGTTTTTTTCCAGCCTGGTATCATTAACAGGTGCCTTAGCCTAACCTCAACTGTTTCATATGTTATTTTAATGCCATAAAATGACAGACAAAAAGCATAAAAATCATAGAAAAGACACGCAAAATATGCCTGATGTAGTGTGCTATTTGTGTGCACTTCAGTGATACGGCTGTGATGTGGATTCAGTGATATTTCCATGTAAAATGATCATTTAGAGAGAAAGTTAAAAGCAATAGAAAGTCCTGGTGTCAGCTACCAGAAAAAAATTAAAATAAAACCTTTTTAAAAATTGAAAGAAAATGATGAAAGTCTGCCAGAAAAGAATACATTTAAAACAATACATCAAAAAAATGGCAGCCTTGAGAAAAGTTGGGTTTGGCTGCCATGTGGTCAACTGTCACAGAGACAGAAGCAGAGAGAGTTGTCTTCCTGAAGGGGGCGGGGACAGCAGCAGCTCTGTAGCAAGTTCATTGTGGCCATACCGCCTTGTGGATGCCCGATCCCCTCAGATCTCGGCCACTAAGCGAGGTTGGGCCTGGTCAGTACCTGGATGGAGACCATGAGGGAACACCAGGAAGCCTGGGTGGATGCAGTGTGAGAGTGAGTGGTTGGTGGTCGGAGGGGCAGATGGAGCAGACTGGCATACTCGGCTCAGTCAGTCTACCCCAGGGCAGCTGTGGCTCCATACTAGCACTATCGAGTATAGAAAGAATGAACAATGCAATGTAAAGCGTCTTTGAGTGCCTAGAAAATCGCTTTATAAAACCAATGCATTGTTATTATTAAAGCTACAAGCACTAAAACAACCCATTTAGAACAGGACTAAAACCTGGAGTTTGATGGTCATAGTGAAACGAACCATCTTTGTGGTATTTTGACCTAAAAGTTGAACTACACATTCTGGAGACATGTGAAACTTTCATTTATTTACTGAAAAGGGGTCTCAACATGGGACCTTCAAAAGACTTTAGCTCATTAACTAGTTAAAATCCGTAAGTGGCAGACATCTGTCAGCCTCATATCACATCAAAGATCTTCGTCTTTGCCAGAGATCTCTTTTAAAATCCAACCAGGTTATTCTAAAGCACAGTGGTTTTATGTGAAATCCATACGGATGAGTCAGAGTTGGTAGATTCTTTATTTTAGTGTGTGTGCTAATGTACTACTCATCTCGTGGGATCCTGATGACCTTTTCGGGGACAAAAAGCAGGTTTCATAGTGTGAAGTCATTAAACTGAAGAGTGAAGACTTGGTCAGTTTGAAGGGCAGGAAATGAATGTAAGTCACTATAATGTCCTCAAAAGTGATGGAAATGTGAAACTAAACTTGTGCATGAGGCTGGAGGAGCGTTTCTAAGCAGCCCTCAGTTCTGCGTGAGGCTAACTAAGGTAACAAGATCATGAAGTGAATAAATAGCTGCACACCTGTCATCTAGGCAGCTGGCGTCATGAGCTCTATTCATCCACCTGTCCTGGACTTGCTGCTTGCTTTCAGACTTATTACCTGCTGTGTTGGTCTAATTCACTCTCATATCAACATAAAACTGCTTTTTCTCCACTGGATCTGTCTCCAATCTCTGCAGCTGCACTCTGCTGTATAATTTTGACTTTATTTAACCCAGCATGCGCTCTGAAGTTTGGAATATCCTTTTAAATTGCAGCAAAATCATGTTGAAAAAAGCCCCAACAAAACAAAGAAGAAAGCGAAAGTAATCAAACCTTATCATCCTCTTAACAAAGACGTTTAAATACAAACTTCACCTCAGAAACTTGAGCTCGTGGGCCTCTTTGTGTCGCTAAAACAGGCAGAGATGACCTGTGCCATCTTCTGTTTGTTCACGAATGTCAACAGCAAAGACGGCCAGTGATCCGATTTCAGTCAAGTTCACAAACAGAAATATCCCAAATGTACTAGAGAGCTGTGTGAGCAACACAATGACTCACTGATCATGAATGTTCCAATCATAAAAAGAGGTTCAGACTGATTATTATTGTCACATCAGGGTGATAATTGACAGGGTCAAAGGGTCAAAGACACCAAATCAGGGCCTTTTGTCATTTTGTAGCTTTATATTTTGTAGTTTCAGCACATTGTGTTCATAATTTTCTCAGTTTAAAAAAAAAAAAAATCTCCAAGTGCTTGGTGACGACTGCTTTTAAAAATGCTTTGTTTACTTTTTTATGCAAAAACTACACAACACATCTATATCTAGAGTCCCTCCCCGTTCGCTGATTTAAAAACTGTGCGTATCAATGTTACATATTTAGAATTTTCTTCCATAAAATGAGTCCTTTCCTGCCTTAAAATGGTTTAAATGAAACTCTGATCCATGTTGTCCCTCCCTCCCTGCTGGACCCATGACTCCTCTCAAACACTGTAACGCTACTCTGGGTAGTCAAAATGAATAAATCATATGCTAAAAAAAAAAACCACACCTTATAACAATTATTTAAAGAAACAGGTGAATGTGTGACAGCCATGCTGCCAGAAAAAAAAGTTAAGAAATGGTCGATTTAAAAAAAAAAATGGAGTAAATCTGGTGGCCTCGATGCCAGAAAATACATTAAAAACAATACATTGAATTACATACATACATTTACTGTATGTACCACAAATACAGCATGTAGCTGCTATTTAGTGTAAATAGATAAAAAGGATTAAATATATAAAATAATAACCAACTGTGAATGGCATATAATGAAAGACTAAAAAATATCAGAAAATATTTTAAATGTATCATAATTTGTATTAAAAATGTAGAAAAAATATTATAATAAAACAAAAAAATAAAAACAATAAAATATAATAAAAATTCCTCTAGGAAAAAAAATGTTAGGAAAGTTATCATGAAATACCTGTTAAAAAAAAGGAAAAAAGAAGGTAATAGTCCTGTAATATTCTTTGTAATTTAATTAAAAGTGAAAATACAAAAAACATACTGTTTATTTAAAGCATCTTTGAGTGTCCTGCAAAGCGCTATACAGAATAAATGTATCATTATCATTATTATTATTATTGTTATTATTATATAAAATATCATATTGGCTGCACAATGGCAAATTGTGATATATGTCATATATCAGCCATATAACCATAAAATGCTGATACAGAAAGCTCCACCCTGCAAGCTGACAGGATTTACTATTCAGGTTTATTAGATATGAAACTCCAGATGTGTGAATCTGTGTTTTTGAGACAGTAAACAGCAGTTTTAAGGTGGGAAATATTAACACTGAGTCCTTATTTTTCTCGCAACGTGTCCTCCGGCATATAAAAACAACATATAGGCTTGTTAAGAAGGTAGAAAACTTTTTGATTTTACTGTAGATACAAACAGACTGTGGCACCTGTCGTCTCTAAGTCTCAAATAACTGAGGTACTGCATGTAAATGGAGCCATTACAGGATTCATTTACATTTGTGACCACAGGAGGGCCACATTTTCATGTCAAATTCTTATGTTACACACACAGGAAAACCTCAAACAGGCTGATCATTAACTATAGAAATGACACACACAACACTACCATGAGGTAAAAGGATCGTCTGACCAGAACCGCCGGTGTGTGACTTTCTTTTTCTTCTTTAAACCAAGCTGAAGCATCAAAGCTGCCTCAGGCAACACAAAAGAGCATAAACACTTGTTGCAAAGTGTTGTTTTATGTTATATACATGTCGGTCTGTAGTTGCTTTTTGTCTTCCTGCCCACAAACAACAGATGTAAATCAGCTGCTCACTAACTCTAGTACAACTACATTTAATTGTGCAGGTTGGTGATGGAGGGTCCCTGCAAAAATAGCAAACAACAAACCAGATTACTGATTAAAACAGTCAGTTAACTGCAGTCTCTATGTTAAAATCTCAAAGCTTTGCCAGACAGATGATTTGTAAGCAGTGAGCGACTTCAGAGCTTTGAAATCCAGAATTTTTTGCTCGCTCTCTTTAATCACTGTTTTCTTTCAGGGTCGAATATCTGATTGTGCGGAGGAGGAGGCCGAAACTTTTGGCGCCGTTACTGTCTGTTCCTGGGAACTGTGTGTTCAGATGGATTTTCTCTGCCTCCACAGATAATGATCTTCCATAAATTACGAGCTGTGATCTCGGAAAGTGTGCGTTTGTGTGTGTTTGTACGGCTATTTTTATGAGGACCATTTTGAGTTAGATTAATAAATAGAGCATGAGATCATTGGCTGGAAAGGAGCTTCTTTTCTTAATCTATTTAGTGATTCATTCTAATGCTCTGTGGCTACGTCCATTTAAAAAATCATCTTTAATACTAAAATGCAATTTTTTTTGCAGCTCAATAATATAACAGTTTGAAATTCTTTCGCAGGGGACTTCTGAATAGTCATTGGAGGGTGAATTGACTGTAAAAAACCACAAGGGATTTTATTGGAGGCAACTTTCCATCTCTTAAACCTAAAATGAAGTGTAAACAAAGCAGACATTTTCAGGCATCTATATACAGCTATGATGTCAGAAGTCTGTGCTTTACCAGTTATACTTCCTCATTTGGCTTTCTCATTAAACTAGATTATTCATGCATACCCAAAAATGCCAAGTACCTTTGTTGCTGAGGTTCCTCAGTGCAATATTAGCATTGTGCATGTGCACATTTTGGACTGAAATTGGGTTCGAACAAGTACAGATTTCTCTACAAAGTTGACATTTAGAGCCAGAAAAAGATATAAAACCTCCAACTTCCATTGCTTGCTTTGTCTCCAGGGGTCTGCTGAGGGCCCAGTGAGCGCTAAAACAACCTGATTCATACAGAGAATGAACTGAGGGTCAGCATTAAAAATCAATGCAAAGTGAATAAAAAAGATTGCTAAAACCAGACTGTGTATAAAAGATACGCGTAGCCTCGAGGTCTAAAAAGTGAAGCCAAAGTGGAAGTGTCTAACTACATCCATCCATCCAATTTGGCATGGTGGTAGCAGGCTTAGCAGGACAGTCTAGGCATTCTTCTCTCCAGCAGCAATTTCCAGTCCTTCTTGTGGAAAACCAAATCGTTCCCAGGCCTGATGAGAAATGTGATCCTTCAGCGAGTTCCACGTCTACCTAGAGGTCGGACGTATCTGTAAAACCTCCAAAGGAAGTTGCCTAGGAGGCATCTAATTAGATGCCCGGACCACCTTACCTGGTTTCTTTATGACATAAAGGAGCAGTGACTCAACTCCAAGTTTCCTCAGAGGGAGCAATCCATTGGTTTTCAGCATAGAACCTCAGACCTCAAACTTTGTAAGACCAACGTGCTGCTTCACACTCATCTGCAAACTGCCCCAGTGTTCGCTGAAGGTCAGAACATGATCAACAGAGTCATGTCATCTGCAAAAAGCTTTACACATGTCGGCAGGGAGTCCGACATCCTCTTCTCGTGCCAGATCCACAAAAATAGCATCATAAAAATACTCATGCACTTCTCAGAACACAGTTGAAAGGTCACACTTTGTATATCTGTAACTTCTCAGGGGTTTTCTTAGAGCAAGACTAGCTCATTGAAACTTAAACTAAAGAAGAGACAAATACACAATCCAGACTTGTGTTTGGACGGTTCCACATTTTTTGCTCTTCAGGCTTGTTTTTTTTTAATTGCAACTTAAACAAAACAGTGAAAACTACATTAAAATCTCAGGTTTGATTTGAGTTTGCAACAGTTCAGAAGAATGAGGTGCAAGATACAACCATTTAAATAAAAGAAAAGGGTTTAGAGTTTAGAAGTTTGTAAAGTAAGTAAACAAATAGTCATAACGGCAAACAAAGTCATCCTGCTTTTTAGTTTGAGGAATATTTGACATCTTCCACATGTTTTAAGGCTCTCTAAGATCTTCTCTGCAGCCGCCATACTTGTTGCGGAGCCTCTTTACCCTTAGTCTGATCTTCAGCAAATGTCATGCAACTCAGTCGAATTGACATCAGGGGACCATATTTCACCTCCTCCTGAAAAACTCCTCAGTTGCTTACATGTTGGATTATCATCCTGCTGAATGATGACAATTTAATGCATTTAATTAGATTCTGAGCTCACAGTACGCTTCTCTACATCTCTAAATTTATCCCGTTGCTTCACCCAGCAGTGAAATCAATAACTACCGGCGTGCCAGTTCCATTGGCAGCCATACACGTCCAAGCACTGAAAGAATGACGAAGAGTGATGTCTGATAGATGAAAGAGAAAGCTCTTGGGTCATCAGCTGTTCATTTTGATCCAATTTGCTTTTGTTTCATGAATGCAGCTGTTTTTTGGCTAATAGATCTTGTTCATAGGGTTTAGCTTTTTTTAATCACTTTGTTATCTTCTTCACTGGCATGGTCTCCTCAGCTTTTATTTATTTTTGCGGGGGCACTGGGTTAGTTACCTCTCACAGTTGGACCAGATCCGGGCTGCAGATCCAACAGACCTCTGGAACATTCTGAAATATATTTGCCACAGATTAGACGAAAGCAGCTCTATGAACTAGTTGCTGCTGCTGTTGGTTTAGTTTAAACCTGGATAACATTGTAAAATACACTGACTCTGTTTTACTCTACAAAATTTTTCATGGCCTAGCTCCCCCTCTGTTACAGGAAATTGTAAAGAAAAATTCCAGCAGATTAACCAGAGCAGGCTCTAGGGGTAATTGCGTTGTACCTTTTAGGAAAAGTGTTTTTGGGCAGTCAGTTTTCTCTTTTCGTGCACCACAGACCTGGAATACTATACTAAGTGCCATTCGTGAACAGCCACATCTCACCTAATTTACTAAACATCTCAAAGCATGGCTGTTGGAAAATCAGATCTGTGATCATAACCCCATATAAAATAGTTTGCTCGTTGATGGGGCTTGTTCTTGAGGACTCTCTAATTTGTTTTAAATGTTTAGATGTGGGCTTCGTGCAATATAGTCATGTATAATAGTGTTTAGAGGTTATGTGCAATAGTGAAAATGGGATATGTGCAATAGTGATGGAAGGGTAGCTATATGATATGTAGATAGGGATACGTGCAATAGTGATTAAGAGAAATGTGCAATTTTATTATGTGCAATAGTGGCAATGGGATAAGTGCAATACAATTATATGTAATAGTGTCAGAGGGATATATGGCATGGTATGGGATGGTAGCTGCCTTGGTCTCCCAGTTTTTATCTGTTTTGTGCACTACGTGTTATTTCTTGTTTGTTTTTGTCTTTGTTCAGTTATGGTTTTATGTTATTTGTAATTTTTATTATTTTTTGATCTGCCAATGGGACTTGAGATGGAAATTAGCCATATGGCTATAATCTCTTGTATTTACATGAAAATGTACATTAATACAAACTGTCCCATTTTTAAAAATAAATACATTCATTCATTCAATCATTCATGAACTGCATATTATAATGCAAAAATAATAATAAAAAATACCCACAAACAACCACATATCAATCTAAGTGGCAACTGTCAATGAACTCTGAGTCTTGTGGAAGCTCTTGGTGCATGAGCTAATTTTAAAATGGCTCAAAGCTACCAAAGAAACCTTAAGAATCCAACTACATCTGACTTTGGGGACTCTATATCTCACAAACACTTCGTTCAAAATTGATGTAGACCTATTTAAATTAAAGCTAAGACTTGGCACTTTAATGTAGTCTTGATTATTTAATTTAAAATGTAATGAGATGCAGCACGAAAGCTACTCACTATGAACCAGATAAACTAGAAGCCATCTGACTAAACTAAGAGAAATGTGCAACAAACAAATGTTGGAATGTTTGACCTGCAAATTTAAATACAATAATCCAATTTTCACCCAAACTCTTGTATCACTGATTTATTTTGTTTAACTTTTGGGTTTATAATATCCTAAATCTTCGCTTGATTCCAAAAGAAATACAAGAACAAACACAAACTTTAAATGTGACGATCAACATGTGTCTTGCAGTGACTTTCCAAACAGTACAAAGGAAGAGGTTGCTGCTGTTGATTGAAATTGTACTTCTAGGCATTTGATATGTAGGACGTACACAACGTGACAAACTTCAGTCAAGGTTAAGGCCTCGCTTGTAGTCAATGATATGTGTACAGACCTTTATGCAGAACTGTTGCTCAACAGAGACTCATTTTGTTTGTGTAGTTCTTTCTACCTCAGTATGGCCAACGCGTAACCATTGACAGCCACTTATGACAGACATTGTTTTCACTTTCTGGGGAGATAGAAAGGCTCTTACTTTCTTAATACTTTTTACATATGAACACATGTAATTGTTAGCATTCCAAAAAAAGAAATATGATCAATCAAAATGAGGATTAACTTTCCAATGCAAGAAAGCCCATGTTTGAACTCTCTGTAGGAACGGAGATGGAAAGAAAGTGAAATTAGCAAAGAAAAAAATGTATAAAAAAGTTAAAGGTAAAGCTTGTTAGGCAGACAGGTGGCAGAGAGGATAAAAGAAGAGTGGGAAATGCACAGCGGAAGGCGAGGGCATGGATCGCTGGATATGAGATGAAAAGCAATCAAACTGAGATGTTGAAATTTCTGCAATGGTAAATGCACAAGAAAAACTCCTGAGCTGTGCTGCAGCTGTCCTTGAATGGCCAAACTGAGTTTTAAGGTAACTTCTGAGTCATAAAATAAAAAACATAATTGGAAGGCTACAGACAGAATTGGTGCAGTTCAACTAAATTTGTTGGCTTTTCAATGTTGTTTCTTCAGCACGATTCATAGGTTCTTGGTGGGGCTTAAGTCAGGACTTTGGGACGGACAGTCTAAAATCATAATTCTAGTGTGATTTAGCCCATTTAAACTGTCATTGTTGACATGTGTTTGGGGTCATTGTCTAGTTGGAACACCAAGATCTAACATTCTGGCTAATGAATTTAGGTTTTCCTTAAGAATGTGGAGGTAATCCTTCTTCCTCATTATTCCATTTACTTTGTGTAAAGCTCAGGGCCCCAGGGCATAATACTGCCACCACCATGCTTGATGGTAGGTGTGGTGTTCTTGAGTTTAAAAGCCTCTCCTTCTCTTTTTCAAAATATTTCAAGTCATTGTGGCCAAATAACTCACTTTTTCTCTCATCTGACCACAACCTTTCCTCTAGACTTTACTTCAGTCGAGCCTTAAGTTTTTCTGGAGAAGGGTATCATATGGGCCCTATTTTAACAGTGTCAGAGGAGTCAGAAGCTGTAGTCAATCACAGTCACTCACAGGAAGTTCAACTTAATAATTTGAGTTGTTGTATGTAGATTTTTGAGACAGGAGATTTTGTTAAATTTACAAAAGACCTATAATAAATTTATGAAAGAACTAAGACGCACCATTGTTTTTTGTGACAAAGATATTGTGCTCATATCTTTTTTGTTATGACTCTTAACAATTCCCCAGACTTCTCATTTTGCATTTTGCTCACTTTGCAGGCCTCACTTTTGCAAGGACACATGCAAGGACACATGTCGATCCAGTCCACACACATTTAGATTACCTAATGAGCAACTCACTATTCTCTGTTAATGTTCACCTTAAAAAACATTGAACAGCATTTTTTTGAGAACTGTCAAGTGCAGGAGTCAGCAGTTCATATTTATTTTTGCGGGGGCACTGGTTTAGTTACCTTTCAGAGTTGGACCTGATCCGGGCTGCAGATCCAACAGACCTCTGGAACGTTCTGGAATATATCTGTCACAGATTAGACGAAAGCAGCCTAATGGATTACATATTACAATGCAAAATAATAAAAATAAACAAGTCCGGGTGCTGCAAAATTTGTGCAAATGTTACCCTTTGCTTAAACAGTTGTTGAACCTCAATAGACTGTCATATGTCATATTACATCAGTTTTTGTTAGACTAAAAACAAACTACATGAAGCTAAAGAAAACATATGAATTCTCTGGTGACAACAAATCTATGAAGCATCAAATGAAATGTTAAAATGGCAACAATGGTGTTTGTGGAAGTCAGTTCTGCATAAATATCTGTGGTATCTCCATTGTTTTGAAAGTGACAAATGTATGATGGACAGTGCAAACATTAAGGCCTGGCATTACTCACACAAGTAAGATACACATCCATTGATTGTTTTCACAGAGAAAAGGGAGCCTTCTGAATTCTATGAATCTCTGCTGCCCCAGGACTTTCTTTCCTGGTAGCTGCTCTGAACAGTGATTACACATCAAATATTGTGGGCGTCTTGAACCTGCTGCTTTCTGCAAACTGGCCACTCCTCCTCCTTTGATACCCAACATGACAAAGTAAACTAGACTTACATATAAATGGATGCCCAGGCAGCAGCATCTGTACCTTTTGCCCAGCTCTGAAGCCTTCCTGGACCAGAGGACACCTCAAAATGAAGCTGCTCGCCCACATCCTGGGTCTCTGCCTGGCTCTTGCTCTGGCATTGGCTGACTTGTAAGTAGTCATTTAATTCACCTAAAGAGACAAATAAAAGGTTTTTGGGTGTTTTTCTATCACTTTCAGGCAAATGATTGTTGCATTTTTGTCGGTGAATACTGAAAAATAGTTCCTGTTGTGTTATCCAATACAGTAGATATCACACAACGCCATTGTTGCACATTTGTGTGTTTCACTGTTATCATGCATCAGAAATGCAGACATGACTACTACTCTCAAGCAAAGTCTGTTTTTATGCTTTGCTTGGATGCTTTGCAGTTTCCTGGAAAGAGAAAAGGTACATTTTAAATAATAATGATCATAAAAGACTACTGCATACTTTGGAAATAAGTAAGTAAAAATGTAATCTTTAAATGAACTCATTTAAAATCCTCAAGACTCTATTTTAGATACTGATCAGGTTGTGTAAAATGATTCAGAGGACATCTTAAGCAGTTTGCGTTTGATGCAACAGTGCAGCCTTAGGCATATTATATCTTGAGTTTCAACATTATGCACAGTATAATCTGACTGACACAGCAGTGTGAAAACTAATCTGAGTATAAAGTTAGGTAAAAATACTGAACTGATATTTTTTTCTGTGTAAATGCAGACATCATGGTCATTTTGTATAACACTTACACAACAAAAATAGCATTTGGGATGATTTTTTGCCACTTTTCATGAATTGCATCTAAAATCCTAAATGTGCAGCAGCTTATTCTCTGCAAAATGAACATAAGATCTGAAATAATATGCTATTTTCTCTGTTCTGTTCAACCAGGCATGACCATGCTCCAGGTGAGTTGATGGATGACATTCACATTAATCATATGTGCTATTAATTCATTAATTAATTTTACATACCATGATATTCCACAGCTGTCCCTGACCGTTGTGAGGGTCTTGAGATGGATGCTGTTGCAGTGAATGAAGAGGGAATCCCTTACTTCTTCAAGGGTGAGCACCTTCATACTCAGAAGATCTCACATTGATTGCAGAGAGTATTTGCTTTCAGTAAAGCCGCACCAAGTTCTGGTTCCATTGCATGAAACTGTGGCCCTCAAGTTGCAGAAGAAAATGTGTATTATTCTATTTAATTTCCTCCTCTATTTCCTATCAGGTGAACATCTGTTTAAGGGCTTCCATGGCTTAGCAGAGCTGTCCAATGAGTCTTTCGCTGAGTTGGATGACCATCACCACCTGGGCCATGTGGACGCAGCTTTCCGCATGCACTACGAGGACAGCCCCGCCGACCACGACCGCATGTTCTTCTTCCTGGTAAACAGAGTTTGATTTAATTTTTAATCACAGCAGAGTTTGACAGCAAGCAAACAAGCAGAAAAAGGCCTGCGGCAATCCAGAGAGGCCAGATGGGTGTGATAACACCACGCTGACAGGAACACAGTAGAATAGTCTGGATAGAGGACAGGTTTATGTATTGGGAGGCCAATGAGAGAGAACATGTAAGGAGGGCATGAAGAAATGCTGCTGGACTAGGGGGGGATTTCAAGTTCCAAAATGAGATTTAGAGATTTTCTTTCTTGCACTACATCCTTTCTAAAAGTCTCCAAGCTCTGCGATGGTGTGAGTTGTAACAGCTTGTCCATTTAACGTGGGACTTGTGGCTATTTAATGCAGGACACTAAGGTGTTCAGCTACTACCAACACAAACTGGAGGATGGCTACCCCAAGAACATCACTGAAGCCTTCCCTGGAGTCCCTGACCACCTGGATGCTGCCGTGGAGTGTCCCAAGTCAGAATGTGAAGAAGACACCATAATCTTCTTCAAGGGTAAGTTTGTATTCCTATCAGCCTCACTGTGTGAAAACTAAGTTATCATGCTTTGGTAATTACCATCGCTAAGGAGGCTGGTCTTTATGTTGCATTGTTTTCTCATTCACAACTACATGGGCCCATATGAAAAAAATGCAATTATAGATGCAACATTTTTACTTTCTTTTATGTTCCATAGATTTCAGATGTTTTTCTAAAAGAGCTACTAATTATAAGCCTTTATCATAGTGTCTTTGCATGCTGTTTATACTGGACTGTGTGCTGCAAAACCCTGCTTATCTGACTTGTATGTTACTGACTGAGGGTCAAAGTCAAGTTTAGGTCACTTATGGTCATAATAAGCAATACATTTTATCTCTCAACACCTGTACAATAAAACTGATGTCAAGCAGTTAGAAGGCGTGCTGGGTTTTGGCTTTTATTCAAGAACATTCCGAGATCTAAAGTAGCGATAAAATGTCCCTCAAAGTTCATTCAACAGGGATGTGGACATTTGAGGATGAAGTTGAGACCCAGTCTTTTAACCTTCGGCACCAAAACCATTCCAGAGTGTCTACAGAAAAGCCATCTGAACAATAACTTTGATTTTTTTTTCCTTGCAGGACAGGGCGTCTACCACTACGACCTCAGCACCAAGGCTGTGCATGAGAAAGAGTTCAAGTCCATGCCCAACTGCACGTCTGCTTTCCGCTTCATGGAGCACTATTACTGCTTCCACGGACACTGGTTCTCCAAGTTTGACCCGAAGACCGGCGAGGTGCACGGCAAATACCCCAAAGAGGCACGTGACTACTTCATGAGGTGCTCCAAGTTCAGTAAGTTCATCCAGTTTTATCAAGTTAATCAGCCTTCACTTGGCATACCTATACCCTTCACTCCTTCCACTACCTTCCTTTGCCTAAAACTTGAAATGTTTTATCTATTTTCATCTTCGGAAAGCATCTGTGTCGGCAAATGTACAGATTTTCTTTCATATGAGACACAGTGGCAGATTTAAATGCAGCTTAAAAGTTGCTCTGTGCTTTTGCTGTTCCCAGAAACGATTTGTTGTTGGCGTGAACGAAGCGATGAAAAAAATAACTCTACTAATGTTTCAGCCAGTTTTTCCCTAAACAAAGACAAAGATCATTTTTCTTTAACATGAACTTTGTGCTTGTTTTTCCATTCAGGTAACAACAGCGACCACGTGGAGAGAGAACGCTGCAGCCGAGTTCACCTGGATGCCATCACATCTGACCATGTTGGAAACATATACGCCTTCAGAGGTGAGATGCGACTGCAGACTACGATTGAGTGGGTTACACATGTAGTTAAATACTCCCAGCATGCACATCTTGTTGTTTTTACTTTCCTTTGTGTACAGATTGAATAAGTTTTATGCAAACAGGGCTGCTTTTAGCTCTTTTGGGTCCAAAATCTTGACATTACATCAAAACAAACATACAAATTATAAAATACTGACCAATAAAATGCCATATAATCTTTACAGTTATAAGCAGCACAATGAAACTGTTACCGTGGACGACATAGGGACGATTGTTACACACTGCAACAGTCTAGAGGCCTGTTAGCAAAAGGGCCAATTTATGTTAAATCTTTTTAAAAATTGGTGGCGAAATCAGGTCCTAAACATACACGCATAGTCCACCTATAGCAAAAAAATTACTTTGAATTATTAAATTAGAAATGCTGGTACGTGGTTTGGACAGAAGTGTTGTTTTTCACCCCATAACTTCTAGTGTTCGTGCTAAGCTAAGCTAAGCGCCTCCTCGTTCTGTGTTAGTACTTATTACACAGACATTAGATCAATGTTAATCTTCTCATTAAACCAAAAAAAAAAAATTTAAAAATGAAAATGTCACATAAACCACATTTTCTACCAAATATGATGTTTTGCACATGCACCCGACTATGCTTACAGCGAGCAGAAGATATGTATTTACCCATATTTGGTTAAACCGTTAAAGTCAATGCAGTTATACCATTAATCGCAAGCTGGTGAATGCTGATTGAACTGGTTAACAATAGTCAGAACTAACCAGGATTCTGAGTTGGATCAGATTCTTTTTAGTCCAGAATCTTATTTGAATTTCTTAAATTGGTAGATATCTACCAAATACATCTGAGTGCACATTATCAGCTCTGTTCAGGCATTTCATGTGGCCTAAATCAAAGACTGTACGGTAAAGATGGACGTAGCGACCGTGTCTTTTGCATCTGGATGTAACAGGCGAGTAGCAGTTTGGTACAATACACTGATGTATTGTTTTTTTACTCTAAATGGGTCTAGAGTTTGCAAAATGAACACCGTGTTCCACTGAAAACAATTTGACACTAGCAGTTTAGACTTTAAACTCATTAGGAAAATGTTTACTAAGTTAACAAATCAACTAAGAAGTAGGGTCAGTTTCTCATAGATTTCTATCTAATTAGGCTTCTTTTTGTGGCCAGAGGAGTCTCCCCCTGCTGGCCATTAGAAAAAAATGCAGGTTTAAGGCTCTTCCGAGTTGGCTTTACTTTTTAGATCCAGAGGAAACATCAGTTTTTATATATAGTCTATTTTCTATGTAAGTATCATTGGATCTTTGTAAACTGAGTCTTATGACCTTGACTTCTTAGGCGGGTGCATTGCTTGTTAAATAGATTGTGTTTTATAGCTATTTTCTCACAGTGTTACCACTTGCAGCCTCTTTAAGTGATCCTCTTGTGCTGTAGGACACCACTTCCTACATAAAGACGAGGGCAACGACACACTGACGGCCGACACCATCGAGAGCGCCTTCAAGGAGCTGCACAGCGAAGTGGATGCCGTTTTCTCCTATCAGGATCATCTTTACATGATCAAGGTAAACTATAAAAGCAACCACTCACACATACACATCCTACTGCTGTTAACATCACTTCTTCCTTGCGGTTAAAACCACTGCATTTATTTGTTTTGTTTTGTTTTGCTATGTTTTTTTTTTACCTCAGCTTAACCAATTATACGTTTACAAAGTCGGCGAGCCCCACACCCACCTTGACGGTTACCCCAAGCCTGTGAAAGATGAGCTGGGCATTGAGGGCCCCATTGATGCCGCTTTCACGTGTGAACAAGGAGATAGTGCTCACATCGTTCACTTCATCAAAGGTACAAAACCATTTAAAACGTGACTGCAGGAGGTGACAGTTCATGAATCACTTAGAGTGGGGGTGCCAAACTCACTTTAGTTCAGGGGCCACAATACAGCCCAGTTTGATCTCAGGTGGGACCAGTAAAATCACAGCATCATAACCTATAAATAACAACAACTCCAAGTTTTTTACTTTTCCCTGAAAAAGTACATTCTGAAAATATTCACATTTAATGTACTATCTTTTTACAAAACATTTTGAACAACCTGAAATTTCTTAAGGAAAAAAAGTGCAATTTTTGCCTCAGTTAATCATTTAGACGTGTGCATTACAACTTGAGGATCACAATCAATTAGTCAAATTAAAATTTTGTAAAATTCTGTAAAATTTTAAACTGATATATCAAGTTTCTTTCTGAAATAAAATTGAAAGAACCACATAGAAGGCATTGTAATTTGTTTTTAGAAAGTATTCTGTTTTGTTTTGTATTGTGGTGACATTCAACTTTCATATTACAACTCACCCTAATCATGGACTCTTGGATCTACTTGTTTGACGATGCACAGCCTGAATCAATGACATAATGAGAAATAACAGGGAAAATGTCGGGCTTTAATCTTCTAATCTACAAGTTGCAGATAGGTTAGGGTTAGGGTTAGGGTTATTGTATATAGGGCATATTGTTGTTCAAACATAGCCTCAAATTTCAATGTGCAAAAAAATACTGCTGAAAGTTGATTGACAGGCATGTCATCCTAGAAAGTATTTAATATATGAAGCTAAAATTTCACAGATAGCTTTATAAATATCCTTATTTAATGCTAAATAAAAAATTGAGGCAAATCAAAAATGGTCAAGCAGAAATTGTTCTAAACATCTGTTTAATTGAAATGGAGTGACCCTCATGCAGTTTGAAGCCCTAAAAATGACAATTAATGCTCTGCATAGGTTTTAGAGAATAAACAATGGTAGATTTATAGTCAGAAAATATTTCATAGCAGCTCAGCTCAGCCAAAGACAGTACGGGCAAGGAAATAACTCTTTATAGAAGATTATTTATACATGTATGTCAGCTAAAAATGCATAAAGCTCTACTGGGAGAACTAACAGTGAGCTGGGAGCCAAGCAGATGATTATATGAATAAAACAGTCATGGAAAAGTTGCTTTTCATTCTTCTTTCATCCATTTAACTACAGTTTCCATTATGAACAAAAAAACACCTGTGAAGCACTAAAATCACTTGACTGCATTTAGAAAAATATCACAGTTTGGCTTCTCCTTCATTTTCTGGTCCAGTCCCATCTGATATATGATCGGTTGATTAAAAAAAGGAGCAGTGAGGCAATTAAATAAATGGAAAAGATTTGTTGATTTGAAAAATATTTGTAATATGTCAAAAATGAACATAATACATTACCCTCAAAATGTGACTGACAATGCAGTTTAGTTGTGCAGGAATGTATTGTTATTGTCAGCGGTAAGCCACCATGAACCACTCGTGTACAATGTCTGGGTTACATATCACTAATGCTTCAGCAGCATTTCAAGGACTGTAGAAGCTGATTCACAAAGAAATCTAATCCTGTGAAAAAAAGGTACATATTCCACGAAGGTCGCTTTTAAATTAAAGCATCTTGTGTCTGACCTTGATGTCTTTTGATCACAAAATATATGCTTAAAGGGGCATCACTTCAATGAATACACAAAAGACCAGGTCAAAGCATCACTTCTGGATAGGTGCTTCTTCTTAAACTTTACACTACTCACGCATACATACATACATACACACATACAGAATACACTCACGTCTCTCTGCCTGCTGTCCCCCAGGTGATCACATCTATGACGTGGAGATGACAGCCAGCCCTCGTGCTGCAAGCAATGAACATCCAATCCCACTCTTCAAGAAGGTCGACACTGCCATGTGCGGCCCTGGAGGCCTTAAAGTGGTCACAGGAAACCACTTCTACCACTTTGACAGCGTCATGACGTTCGTGGGCGGCAAGGCTCTGCCTGAGCAGCACAAAGTGTCTCTGGAGCTGTTCGGCTGTGATCACTGAGATGCTTTCTCAACAGGACTAAATAGATTGTGCAGAGCGTCACGTACAACACAGCGAGACGCGGAAAAACAACAGCACCGAGAACATCATGCAGGAGGCGCCACGATACAGATCACCAAACTTCTGACTACAGCAACTTACAGACTTCTGTGTTCTTACCTCAAAATAACCTTCTGTATGTTTTAGTTCTTTTGGAAGGATTGTCACTTTTCATAATTAAGCTCTGTGGTCCTCTTTGCAAAGTGTGCTACCATCAAGTATTATGTGTTTTTCTGTGATTCCTTTTGTCCAGTGTTGTTGTGAATAAAGAGGAGTGGCAACAAACAAAACACAGTGTCCACTTTGTAGGACAGACGGGGCAGTGAGGAGGTTATTTGGTGCTGATTTATGTCTTAATTTCTATGGAAGCTTCCCAGACAGAACATGGAGTCTGATATTACACTTTTAAAGGAAAATAAAGAGCTGTTCCAAGACAGTTACAGGTCCAGTGTGTAGGATTTAGAGGAGTCTTATTAGCAGAAATGGAATATGATATTTTTTAGAAGCTTTTTTTTTTTATTAGTGACAATAAGAATCACTGTTTTTGTTACCTTAGAATCAGCCATCTTCATCTACAGACAGAATAGGTCTTCCTCTGCTATGCTGCACACTGTGGACAAACCGAACACGGGCTCTAGAGAGTTCTTTTTGCATTTTTAGCAGCCGCCTACATGCCTGGAAGAGGAGGGTGAGGTGAAAGGTGTTCATTTGTTTGCAATCTCCTCAGCCCTAGATTCCTCTAACTCCTGCACACTGTTCCTTTAATTGCGTTAAGATCAGAAAGCATCGTTAAAACCCACAAGGGAAATTAGTTTGGTCACAAATGCACACTGAGAACTGACAGAACAGACACATGCCACACACACTGTTTGTACAGAAGACACACTAAGTCACAATGATTCTCTACGCTGACTATATGACAGCCCACCTAGGCACTGATATTAACTCCTAAAAACACATCTCTGTGTATCAGAGTAAAATACTTTTGATGCTTTATTCCTGAAAATAACCCCTTGTCATCATGGCTTCATTCAGACAAACCCACCACAATGATAGTCAGAGTCCCGGTGTGCCTGTTTTTGGACCAATAATAGTGCTGAAATTTCATCGACATGGTTTCATAAAACTCTAAGTACTGTCACTTGTGTGTGCCTGTCCCATTAACACAACTCCATGCAGATAAGATAATCTTACCAGGTCCAACCTATTAGATTGCTGATGCTACTTTTACAGAAAAGGAAGTAAGTCAGTACATTTTATTTATAAAGCGCTTTTCGCAGACAAAAGGTCACAAAGTGCTTTACAACAGAGAAATAAAAATACAAAGTAACACAAAAACAATTAAAAAAAAACTTGAGGTGCGAAGTTAAGAGTGCGAAGTTGCACAATTCATAGTGAACAGCACAGTTTGCAGTAAAATGAATAAATAAATAAATAAATAAATAAATCAAGTACAGTGCTAGAGCATACAAATTACCCAAATGTTTAAATAAACAGGAGTGTGTTTAGCTGGCTTTTAAAAGACACTGAAGACTTAGCAGACCGTAAAGGTGCTGGCAGAGCATTCCAATATTTAGGTGCTATGGCCGCAAAAGCTCGATCACTTCGTGTCTTGAGGCGAGTCCGAGGGACAGACAACAAATTTAACATGTTTGATCTGAGAGATCTGGCAGACTGGTAAGGATGGAGTAGCTCAGCAACACAAAGCAGGAGCCTGACCATTTAACACTGTAGGGGATAGTTAAAAGTTTGAACTGGATCCTAAATGTGACAGGGAGCCAGCGGAGGGATTTTAATATTGGGGCGATATGACAGCATCGACTTGATCTTGTGAGCAGTCTTGCAGCAGCATTCTGGATTGCTTACAGGCGACTGAGAGCAGAAGAAAAGAGCGCTCATTCAGACATGAAGCCGACATGTTCAGACACCGTCAGATTAGCAGGAAGAAGTGCATGACTGAAAGGGGTTTTAGGATGTATCAGTGAAGTCCACACCTTCCTCTCCAAGCGCACCAGCTCACCTACAACTCTGCTCAAACACTGCAAAACTACTCTGCACAACAGCAGGCTGTCGTATGAGTACATCTGCCATATAGGTTTAAACTTAAGAAAAATACTGATACAGATGTCATCCTGCAAGATGACAGGATTGGTTGGAAAACTCTGACAGTCTGAATCTGTGTTTTTGTGGCGGTCATCAGTACACTGCAGTTTTAAGGTGGAAATACCAAGCTATGGTGTGGACTGCTTATTTTGCTCATGATGTCTTCCAGCATATAAAAAAATGGGGACATGTTAACAAGTTAGAAAACCTGATTTTCACCAGAGGGAATCTCGAAAAAACACAATTGATATATCATATTAGGGCTGATACGAGTCCCTATCATTTTACTCATTAAGTAATGGACAGATTTCACATGCATCTATATACGTTCAACTAACAATTATACAATTGAGTTTGGTGTTTACCAAATAAAAGACGCAGCAGGTTAAGCCAGCAAATAATTGCAATTACACAGTCTCTAAAAAGGAATAATAAAAGTACCAGATAACATAGAATTTTCCATTTATATGTTAAACTTATTATATCAAATCAGTTTCTGTTTTCTGAAGAATTGTATACAAACTCTGACACTTATTCTACGGCAATTTCAGAGCCAATAGATGGACACATTCTATCTTTTCACCAGTAGAGGGTGCAAGAATTCCACTTTAGTAAGTAGCACCATTGTGAAGATGGTAAAACTCTTCTTTCTTCAGCTCTGCTTTGTTTCTCACAAAGAGATGAGCACAATGCAGGTGTGATATCATCCTTCTCCTGTGAGGCCTACACTGAGATTTGAGTTAAGCTGCAGGGACCTTTGATGTTGGACTGAAATATGGAGAAAGTTAAATCTTCTCCCACAGACCCACTGCAGCTGGCAGCAACACAACGCTCGGTTGACAGAAACCTGTTGTTTTCTATCTGGTGGATAAATCCTGAGCGGCTAAAATATTCAGCGCATGTTTCTGCAAAATGCTAAATAATTAAGCTTCTTAAAACCTTAAGTATCTGTCAGCGTTGCCGTCTTTATAAACATGTTCAAATCCAAAACACCAAACTTGCCAGGATTTGTTGAGTTCTGATGAATTTAACATTGAAACAGAGCAAAGATGGACATTTTCTGCAAAATGTTTGAATGGTCAGTCACTATAAAACAACACACGATTTAACCATTTTCACATACGTTTTGGTGCACAGGGCAAAAAATCTGGGATTTTATCACATCAGAACTTGACTTGACTCTTAGAGTTCCAGGTCAGTCAAGACTCAGTCTCTCAAGTATTTATTTTCAAAAGTTAAATCTGAATTAAGTCTACATCCTGACTCTACCATGACATGAACAAAACTTCTTTGATCACATACACCGATCAGCCACAACATCATGACCACTGACAGGTGAAGTGAATAACATTGATCATATTGGTACTATGTGCTGTTCTGATGGAAAACCTTGGATTTTGACATCCATGTTGATGAGACTTAGACACCCAAGTAAACATTGTCCCAGAACAAGCACACTCCCTCATGCAAATTGAAATCCCAAATGTCACTGGTCTACCCCTGCAGGAAAATGCACCCCACCACATGGAAACAACATCCAACAACCAGGAACATGTTGAGGAACATGACAATGGATTTGACCTCCAAACTTCCTACACCCCATTCTGATCAAGCATCAACAGGATGCAGTGGAACAAGTTTGATTGACAGAGGCCCCACTGCACAACCCAGAGAACCCAAAGGATCCACTGCCAACGTCCTGGTTCCAGACCCCATAGGACACCCTGAGAGGTCCTCTTCTCCATGCCCAATGGTTCAGAGCATTTGTGATCACCAACACAATATCAGGAAGGCGGTAATACTTTTTCATACACACTTTTTCTTCAGACACATATACAACTCAAAAATCACTTATCAAAGTCTAATAAACATTTAGGGGCAATGCATATCTGCAGTGAAGTTTGGGGGTCTCCATCCCGTCCCTACTGACCTGCTTTGCATGGTGCGGCTCTAAAAATGAGGCAATGGGATGATGTCAGCTTCATGACTGGGGCTGAAGTCTCTGATAACAGCACGCTTCATTGGATCACACAATCCCTTACTTCACCCCACAGCCTGCCGCAATGACAATAGAGGCAGAAACACTGAGGCCCCTTCAGCAGCCCTGATATGATGCCACAATCAACTACAGAGGCTGCCAGTGCAATAACACGCATACATCAAATGTGGGTAATGTGTCTAATGAGAGGAACACTGTGTGACAGGGAAAGTGTTAGAAAAGTAATTTCATTTTCTGAAATTGGTTTAAAGTATTGAGTCTAGTCATGGATGAGCAGTGCAGCTATCACCGGAGACCTGTAACGGATCATTAGCAGGGCAGATTTAAGGTAAACAGGTAAACCAGGGTAAGATTTCAAGTGTTTTTTTTTGGATGACAGTGACCTCACTAATCTTGGAATCATTTCACTAATGGGAGGAAATTAAAATCAACTGTTTAATACATATACATAAAGAATCTTTTAGTAGTGTTAACAATATAGTCATGTGAAGGATTATAAGTTAATATGAACAAAAACAACAAAAACTTTTTCTGTAATATGTGACAACGCTACACTCCACACTCATGGTGCTGACAACAATTTTAACAACCCCAAACTCCCAAAATGCATTGCAGCACACAGCTCAGTCTTTGCAACTGGCTCTGCGATCGCTACGGTATTATCATTTGTCTTAAAGGCTAATGGACCGGTAGCTAACTTTAGGTTAAGCTAAAAATGTTATGCTATATAAACTTGATGTAGCACTAGCTAACAAACTAGCTGATTTTAGGTTAAGCTAATAATGTTATGCTATGTTAACCTGCTGTAGCATTACCTACAAACTACTTGACTTTATGCTAAGCTAATAATAATATGTTATGTTAGCCTGCTGTAGCACTACCTGCAAACTACTTGACTTTATGCTAAGCTAATAATAATATGTTATGTTAGCTTGCTGTAGCACTACCTGCAAACTACTTGACTTTATGCTAAGTTAATAATAAATTATATTAGCTTGCTGTAGCACTACCTACAAACTACTTGACTTTATGCTAAGCTAATAATTATATGTTATGTTAGCTTGCTGTAGCACTAGCTGGGTAGCTGGAATTCTTTGCTACTGTCGGTTAAAAAAATATTTTCATGTCATGAATGTACGAATGAATGATAATAAAGTAACGCTGTAGCATTTGTTCTATGTCCCTCAGTTATGTGTTATTTGGCAATAATTAAGCCATTTTTTTAAAAAGAAAATAAAAATATATTTTCTATATGTGTTATTTAACATTAATGTTAAAGTCAGAGCAAAATCAAAATAGTTAATCTTATGCACAAGTAACACATTTGTAGAGTGACTTGTGAGATGAGATTACTTTTCAAGGAGATCTTCCCCGAATATTATATCATATTATGTTATATACTGATATATATTGAAACAGGAGGGACATGAGGGTGATAATTAGCAGTTATTCTCAGTGCATTTTTAGACTGTTTCCCTTTTTTTCCTCCGATCAGTTCCAGACTTGTTAGTGTCAGGGACTGTTCAGGTGAGAAGCCAAGTACAGACACAAACACAGCAGGTAGGTCGCAGTTAAAACTAATTTTAACCAATGTAAAGCAAAAGTGGGGTGCAAACACAAGATGACTGGAGAATCCTGGGAAAATACAAAGACTAAATATAAAACTAATCCAAAAGAAAAGAACCAAAAAAGTGAAAAAACCAAGGTGTGAGACGAACTTAAAGAAGGCAATCGGGAGGGCAAACAGGATGAACTGGCACAAGACAAGGCAAAGGCAGGACTATTTATACACTGTGAACTAATGGGCAGACAGAGACCTTCTGCTCAACCATCTCTAATTTGTTTGCATTTTTTTTCTATCATAAACTATGGGTATTGAAAATGTTATCTCAGAATTTTTATATTGTAAAGTCAAGTACCTTCCAAAATAATTTAAAAAGAAAAATTGCCAGTCAGTGCACATTTATCACTTTTTTGCACCTCGAAATTTGATGCAATATTTGAATGACAATATGTTGGGAAATTTTCACTGTTGTTTCTCATCATGCTATGGATTCTGACTCGGCAATGTTGGAAAAGTAGATCAAATAATGATGGAGACAAAACAGAAATGATAATTCCTGAGATACTGTCGTTCAAACATAGCCTCAGATGTTGATGCCAGAAAAAACATGCTGGAAGTGGGTGGATGAGCAGATTTTATGAAACTTTTATCTCTGAAAATATTTCACGTATCAAGTTAAATTTTAATAACTATCTCCATAAATATCTATATTTTATTCTAAAAAACTTTTAGGCAAATTAGAGATGGTTCAGCAAAAAACTCAAATTGCAAATTTGGCTTAGTTAGAAAGGCCATTCAGCCAGCGATACACTGTCCTAGTTCACTACTGCTTGTCTTAATAATGAAAGCACTGGCCAGATTGCATTAACCATCACAGAATACCGTGTCTTGGTGCCCCTTTGCTACCTAAACTCCCTCAATACTCTCTGCTTGCCATCAAAGGACTCAGGTCACTACAGTGTTAAACAGAGACTCCACCTGGTGGTCCAACCAGGTACTGCAGCTAATGTGCAATACATGTTTTGAGATGCATGTCTTCAGTCTTCTGCATTAGTGCTTAAAATATTTTAAATCGGCTAAATCATTCATGGCAATTAATTGATTATCATCCTATTTAGGAACAAAGCTTAGGACAGTCTAGTTCTTTACCGAATTGTGTTTTGTCCACCTCAGGATGCTAGTGCTGCAGTGCTGCCCTCTGGTTATAAATTGATATGCATTGTATATTAACTGTGACATTAATATATTTGGACTTAGACTTAAGATGCTCTCAGACTAGCTGGTACCAGAACCATCATGTTTGGTTAAAGACAGCACCCTGGGGTAAAAATAAAGTTAGCCTCAGTTTTGAATTTACCATTTATCCACTGCTGGAATGAAAAGTGCCTCTGTGTAAACAATAATGCATCAATAATATAAAGACACTCAGCATTACAGTTCATAACAGTAGTCAGATCCTCCTCTGATGCCTCAGACCTGCTGCAACAATCACCAGTAACCTTCACTTTGACACATATTTGATGTTTAGTGCAATAAGATTCACACAAATACACAAATATGTATACTTTGTTTTTTCTTCTGCAGTAAGGATAAACAGCCGTTGGGTTGTCCGGTTGTGGGTATGTACAGTATGCCTGTGCATCTGTGTGTGTGTGTGCATGCAGTTATCTCCTTGCTGTTTGTGATGCTGCTTAATTAACTGGACTGGGAGGGTTGACGGACATCTGCTCTCAGCCTGCCGTTTAGGGGAGCTTGACCCCCACAAAGTGCATGTGTGTGTGTGTGCGTGTGTGTGTGTGTGTGTGTGTGTGTGTGTGTGTGTGTGTGTGTGTGTGTGTGTGTGGAACAAGCAGGTATGGACATTGGCCAAGACTGTGCCAGATAAACGTTGGGTCTCATGACCAGATGGTGCCAGCTAGCGTCCCCTCTGTAGACTGGTGACCGCTAAAAACACTCCCTCAGATGTAACCCCGGTGCCCTGCATCAAACTGTCAGAGAGAGCAGCGAACCAGCCTGGTAAAGACACACACAAAACACACACACACACATGCCTACACAACTAAATGATGTGGATAAAGCTCAGGGTCCCTGAAGTATTTCACACCACATGTAGTTTGGCAGTTATAGTACTAAGACTCCAACCAACAACAACAACAACAACAAAATGAAAGAAACAACAAAATTACTCCCAGATTGTACATTTATGACTTAATTTATCAAAATAAAGTTTCCCAGGTGGCAGAAAATGTTCCGTCAACATTGGATTACATTACCTACAAGTTCTAATCATTATTATTTAAAGAAAATATATTACAAATATTGCAAAAAATATTTTCATTTCTAGCTATGTTCCTATGAAGTTAGGACGTTTTAATGCTCACATTTAGAGGATGTTCCCAGGAATACAGATTATGTCCATGCTGACAAAGGAGGAATGATTTCAAACCAACATTCAGAAAATGTTCTCCAGATGTTTAAAGACTTCAGATGATTTTGTTATTAGGTGTTTTTGCCATGTTATATATTACCAAAGATGGAATACTCTGTGTGAAATGTTCTAAGGATGTTTTGGGGATGCTGCTATGGGAATGCTATGAGAATGTTCTTCTGTAAAACATTCCCACACTGTGCCATGATATCAAAAGAAGAGCATTTTCAAACCAATATTGAAAAAAAAAATCCAGATGTTTCCAAGGCCTCCAATGACATAATGGTTTCTATACAGGGTGTTTCTGTAATGCTATAGATTAAAAGTGGAACATTTTACCTTGTTTTTGAGGGAACACATTATACAACGTTCTTCTGTAAGACGTTTTTACAAAGATAACAAAGGATGTTGTCAATGCAACATTCAGAAAACGTTTTAAAGATGTTATCAAGCCCTCAGATGACAGAACGTTCTTTATAAGACATTCCTGTACTGTGATGTACTGGCAAAACATTCTGGCTTCAGTGTTCTCAGGAAGTTTTGAGCATTTTGTTGAGGAGCAAATTATAGAATGTTCTTCTGTAGAACGTTCTTACAATGTTCCATGATGACAAAAACGTTCTCAAACCAACTCTGAAAAAATGTTTTCCAGATGTTTTCAAGGTATCAGATGACAGATTTTTTTTTAAATACACAGATCATGTTATAACTTTCCTGTAATGTGGTAGATTAACAAAGGTGGAACATTCTGGCTTCAGTGTTTTGAGGATGTTTGGGAAACATTGTCGAGGGAACACATTATGGAATCTATAAAACATCAGTACAAAGTTCTACAATGTTACATGATAGGAAACCAGTCTAACAATGTTATCCCAACATTTTTAGAGCGTCTTTAGTTATCCGACCTTTAGGAGGAATATTCTGGGAACTAAAAGAAAACATCCCCCTGACAACAACTAACAAAAATCTATCTGGATTTCTGGTTGTAGTTTATAAATGAACTGTTAGGGTCTAAAAGAGGATTATATGTCCTCTTTGATAAGGTAGTGAACCAGATGGTGTTTTAAAGATGACTGATGAATTAGATTTATTGATTTATCAAATCAATAAAATAACACAACTCAACCAGTCTCAGTCCTAACTGGACCTAATTTATATTTCATGATGTAAAAACTGAATGAGTTTATCCTTTGTGTGCACTACGAGACCTTTAAGGAGACCTTTAACACCTTTAAGGCCCAGCGATAAAAACCTTTACTAAATTTCACACTAGAAGGGTTCAGACTCAGCTGACATGGAGCCAAACTGCAGACAACAGTGGAAGCTCACATTTAGCAGCCTCACATGCAAAGTTTCATCTATGAAGTGTGGCGTTTGTTCACACAGAGCGCTATTGTGTTGGCTTTAGTTGTTTGGCATCAACTGTCTCTTTCACACTTCACAGTCAGTGGCGCATTCATCAGCTTGGCAGGTTTTAACCACCACCTGACCAGCAGTGGTGAAAGAAGGATTCAGCAGCAGCATCACACTTTCAGAATACTTCATCACGAGTAAAAGTCCTGGATTCGAAATCTTAGTTCATAAAAAGCAGAGAATTCCTGTCAACAAACTTTACTAAACATGTTCAAGTGCTCTTTCTAACTTTTTAAATGTTAGGCAGTTGGGTATACTAGTTCCCAACCTAGCGACTTTCTAAAGGGTCGCTAGATAAATGGATGAGTAACGGAAAAGAAGGGACTTTTTCTAATCTTTATGCTTATTGTGAGAAATTAAAAGGAACCTGGTAACAGATTATAGACATCTATGACAACAGGCTCCAATTAGCTTTTTTGTAACTTGTCAGATGTCAAAGTGCTCAGAAAACAATGGTTTTATTCTTTAGTGATGTGTTTTATGTGATGTGTGTCAGCGTATTGTGTTTTTATGTGAAAGTAATCCATTTTAAATCCTTAATCTGAACAATAACTTCAAGGTAAACCTTTACAATCTGCGGTATTCCCAGAAACACTGTCTTAATGAATAAAAAACATTTTCCCAAACTGAACGGGGAATAAAAATTCACAATTTCTATTCACACACTTCCCTAAGCTGTAAAATAAATATCATAATGGAAAAGGTACAACAATTCCCAATGACATGCAGGAAAGTAGAAGTATATAGTGTCATAGAAGAGAAATGCAAGGATTTCCTTATTAATTTGATTGTAATGCCAGATTTATGTGTCTAATTAATTGGGAATTAGTCCTCAAAGTTCTTGATGATACTCATTTTCTTTAAAAAGAGAACCTTTTTTAAGACTAAATCTAGCTGTTTAATAACTATCTGTGAGTGGATCATCCCTTAAAGTAATTATTTAGGGCCAAAATGTATTGTTATGCTTGCTGTTGATTAGTGAACACACAATAAAGAACACGGTCACTGCTAAAATATCTCAGCAGATCTATCAGTCTACTGATTGTATATAAATGAAAGACTAATACAGGTCATGACGTGATACTTTTTGCTGTTTTTAACGGTGAGGTTCCACTTTTATTGCACATTTTGTTCTGGAGAGTATTTTTCTAACATGTTTGCATCAAGAATAGTAATACAGCTGTTTTGCAATGTAAAATATTGATTCTAATGGTATAAAGAGCTGGAAGACTGCAAGTAGTTCATCCTGTAGCTTGTCAGTCTTCATGTAGCCATGGTTACCTTAAAAACTTGGTAAACACCAGATAGGACTGGTAAAGTTTACTAGATGGGCAGAAATGGTTTCATCTTGATTGATGAAATTTCTCCTTTTCGGAGCACATCTTCTTAAATGTATCTTTTTGCATCCTTTCCTCCCTCTGTCTGCCTCTTCTCTAAACTTTTCCTCTGCCTCTGTCCGTCTCAGTCTGCTTCTCTCTGCAGTTGGCTGTCTGCCTGCTCTGCTCTGCTCTGCTCTGCTGCTGTTTTTCCTGCCGTCTTCCCCTCCTTCCCCAAAGTTGCCACCACCTCCACATCCCATCCTATCACTTCTCTCCTCTCCTGAATGTCTAACCTTCCTCCCCCCCTCCACCTCCTCCTCCTCCTCTGCAGTGTCTTGTGGATTGGGCTGTGCGGAGCTGTCAGTCCCTGGCTGGGCCTGCCAAGCTGCACGTCCTGGTCAGAGGGGAGGCCGGGGCAAATGGTCGGGGCGTCGTTGTGGGTCCGGCCGACCTCCCACCACTGAGCGGCGGACCCCCTCAACAGATTGAGCCTCCAGCTGGCCGGCACGGGGCCCGCCACGGCCCCATGCTGAGGGCACACATGCCACAAAGCACAAATTCCCACTTGCACACAAACATGCACACATACACTAACATGTGCATGTATAAGACACATGCTCGCCCGAACATAGACAACAACCCTGTCTCCTGGAAATTATGCTTCTCTACGACTAAACCGCAACAGCAAATATCCTGTGAAGGAAACGTAATTGAGACTGAATTACATTTTCTATCAAAGTATCGTGGAAACATTGTTAATTAACACACTTGACAAGTGGAATCAGTAATACATGCAGTTATATAAATTATGACATTTCTTTGGTCATGTTTCAGGACTCACAGCATTTGATACGGGTAAAGAAATATTATGGTCCCCTTTATTATAAAAAAAGTCCATAGTGACTTGACGCAATCCATATAATATATGCCATTTAAAAAAAATAATAAAATAGCTGTAATATTATCTTTTTCCACCTTAATAATAGTACTTTTGCTGCCTAAAACTAAACATAGATCGAAGTGTGGAGGCAACATTTAGTGCTTTACAGGCCCGTTAACCACCCCAACCTCCTCCTGCTTACCTTCATTCACTATAATACAAACATCACCAACCAGAAATTTTATTACACCTACAAGGGACTGAAAAACTATTTACTAATCAGCTGTATAGAAAGCTAATTGTACATTACAAAATACTAAACACAATGGTATCTCAATTGTTTGCTTTAAACCAGTGGTTCTCAGCTTGTCCAGCCTCAGGACCCACTATGTCTCTATCAATAACATTTGTGATCCAACTTCTTGGAGTTTGCTGTTCCTGTTAACAAATTAAGGTTTATTTGGGTGGAGTCTCAACACACTTTGATACAGCTTGGGAAAATTTTAGCTTATTTTTTGCTCATTTTGTTTTATTTGGCACTTTCACCAAGTTTTGGGCATATTTTGGCCCATTTTGACAGATTCTGAGCTCATTTTGGTTTATTTTTGGCACGTTTTAGCATAAATTTCCCCAATAAGCTGGCAGAGCCAAATCTAGAGGTTAATAATGGGAAACTACTGGTGTCACCACCACTAAATATCCTGTTATTAAAAGCAAACTGTGTCATAAGAAATTAGTCCTTTAAAATAAAAGACTCTATACCACTACTTTTTTGGAGGGGGACATGCTTCTGCGACCCTCTAAAAATGGCCTCGCGACCCACTCTTGGGTCCTGACCCACCAGTTGAGAACCACTGCTTTAAACAAATCATTAATTTAACTGCACATTTCCTTAAATTAGAAACATACCTTTTCCCCAATCTCTATTTATTTACCAGCTTTACCTAGAAGTTACTTTTTAGATTAAGCTTTCAAAATTAATTAAATGTTCCAGTCATGATATTCATTTGAAAAGAGTG